>ML777166.1:1256232-1266488 GCA_009831015.1 Picea engelmannii
CTTAGTTTCTTATCGAGAGGCTTTTTATTGCCTTCTCGGGGATCCCCTGGGCGAAGCATCTCGAGGTTTTCTTTTCCTATGGATTTTATCTTTTACCAACTGCTTTTACCCCCTGGGCCTTTAGCCCCTTCTTCCCACAAGACGAGATGTACATTGGAAGGTCATCCTAATGGCTAGACTAGGGGAATGGGATGGATGAGCGGGGTATAAGATGAAAAAAGTAATAAGATGGTGGGAGCAGACGATGGCTCTGCAAACCCCCTTTGGTGGCTAACCAAAACCCATGAATACCGGCTTGCTAAGTTGCCCCATCAATCACCCCAACAATGGTCAAGTGGATTAGTGTAAGATCCAAGTAGTCATCAGAAATGAAAGGAACCTAATGCATACATAAGAAAGTTATAATGATCAAATATGACACATACCATGATACCTCGGACCAATTACCTCATGGAGCAAGAGTCCTCTCCGATGCAAGTCTAGGCCGGTAGTGATGGAGGCTGCTACTGCTGACAGGACAAAGCTGGCCGAGAAGAAGAAAGATGGGCCCTCCAGGGCCATGCTCAAGTCAATCCGCTCTCGGTACTCCATGTCTAGGACCATGTGGGCCTCGAGACGTGATCTCCTAGTTATCCCTAGATATCGGGAATAACATGGTTGTTTATTTACATATCCCATACATCATTCTTCAAGATGGACTGATATTCTTTTGTCATGGAATCTTTCCATACCTACTCACCTGTTGCTTCTCCATGACAAGAAGGATGAGAATCAATGATGTGGCTCATGGCTGAAAGGTAGCTCGAAAATCTCTTTGGTCTCTTGCTCTCTCGGGATGTGCCTTGAGGGGATGCATGTTCCTTTGCCTCCTGCAGAGTTTGTTAAGCCCATGAAGGCCTTTTATGCCCTACTACAATATCTCTGGGGATATAAACTGGAGCAACTGGATCAACTGGAACCACTGAATCAATTGGAACAACTGGATCAACTGGAATAATGTCTGTCTCCCTCTGAATTGCTGAAGGGAGAGAAGGTACTGTCTCACTGTCAATCTCCATCTGAGTTTCTATGGATCTTTGAAAGGCTATCTCTTCTTCAAAGATAACATCTCTGCTTATCTCAATATGTCTTTGACCAAGGATGTAGATCCGATATGCCTTCGAAGATTCACTGTATCCCACAAATGTACCCTTTATCCCTGAAGGGTCTAGCTTGGATCTCTTCTCTTTGGGTACATGAAAATATACTAGGAACCTAAATATCCTGAAGTGTCCAATCTCAGGCTTCACTCCAGTGAAGGCTTCTTTGGGAGTTATGTTCTTCAAAATCTGGTGAGTACTCCTGTTCTGGAAATATACTGCAGTCATGCATGCTTTTGCCCACTGAGTCATAGGTAGACTCTGATCATGTATCATCGCTTTGGTTGTCTTGATGATGGTTCTGTTCTTCCTCTTTGCAACCCCATTTTCCTGAGGGTTGTAAAGAACTGTGTACTCCCTCTTGATCCCTGCTTCAATACAGAAATTGCTGAAATCCTTGGAGGTGTATTCTCCTCCATTATCTGATCTTAGTACCTTGATCTTTCTTCTGGTCAGGTTCTCAACCCGAGCTTTGAATTCTTGAAATTTTGCAAGGACTCCATCCTTGTTCTTCAGGAAGTAAATCCAAGTTTTATGAGAGTGATCATCTATGAAGAGTCCATAGTACAAATATCCGTTCAGAGAGACAATAATCATTGGCCCACACACATCTGAATATATAAAGTCCAAGATTTCCTTGGATCTATTGTCACTGCTCAAGAAGGACCCTTTGACATTCTTGCCAAGGGCACAACCTCTGCAAACACCTTTATGTTGAATCTATATCTATGGAAGGCATGTTACCATTTTCCCTAGTGTTGGAAGAGCTCTATAATGAATGTGAGCAAGTCTCATATGCCATAGCTCACTCAAGCTGATAGTATCATGTAACAGGGCCTGGACTGGTCTGATGGTCAATCTGTATAAGTTTCTTTCTCGAACACCAATTACTTTGGCAGAATATATATGTGAGTCCTTGTGCCATGCAAGAAATTTTCCTTCAGAAAAGGTAACCTTGTAGCCCTTGTCTTCTAAGGAAAAAATGGAGACAAGGTTCCTCTTCATCCCAGGTACATATAGTACTTCACTTAGCTGAAGATGCATGTCAGAATCTAGTTGGAAGGTAGAAGTTCCAACCCCTTTCACATTATATCTGACATCGTCTCCAAGGACAACATGTAGATTGGTCTCTTTCTCAACAAGATTAGTTAGGTGATCTCTAAAACCGGTCATGTGCCTGGAGGCACCAATGTCAATTAACCAAGTATCATCATTAGTAGGAACCATACCTGAGAGTGCTGAAATGCATAAGAATGCTTCTTCTTTGATGTCTTCATCTCTCTGAAGTCTTGTCTTCTAGGAACTATATTTTCTTGATTCATCAAGCTTATCTTGTATCATAGTTCTGTTCATCATATTTTAGATTCTTCACAAACCCTTGTCAACTGGGCTAGAAAACCTAACGACTAGGCTAGGCTAGCAACCTTAGGTTTTGTTGGGTTTATGACTACCAACAATAAGCCTTGAAAGTCAGAAGAATATTGGTGAGCTGAAAAGCTTCTTTAATGAGTTGTAGAAACCCTAATTTTGAAATTTATGCAAAAAATTGTGAAACCCTAGAAACCCTAGGGCCAAAAATTAAAAATGCTTGGAAATGCAATCTGTAGGTTGCTGGAGGTGCACTAAAGGAGTCCGTACACTCCTATGTATTTTTTAGCCCCAACGTCCAAGTATTAAGTGTTGGAACACTAAAAAAGTGAGGGCCGTACAAAATTGCAGAAGAGGAGGACAACTTGCTTTGAATGCTTGTGCAATGGTTTCTTCAAGACCTAAGCTCTGAAATGATGTTGATTTTTCACTATGCTGGGCTCAAGCATGATGCTTATTTCAATTTTATCATTTACTTGAACCATAGACAAATGCAACTACACCATTAACAATTGTTGCAATAACCAAGAGCACAAGAAGAAACACCATGCACAAGAACACAAGAAATATCCTGGGAAACCCTTCTTAACAAGGGAAGAAAACCCAACAATCCTTTGGTATATTCTTCAAGAGAAAGACCTCCCACACCATAGACCTAGCACACAAAAGGGTGCTCACAAAACCAAGAAGGCTAGTGCCCAAGAGAGGTGTGCACTTCAACCCTAGAAGATGTACTTGCTGAAATTTCCAAAATCACATGTGTGTTGTGTTTCCTCAATGGGGAAATCACCTTTATTTCTACTATACTGGACACATCAAAAGTGGTGTCTATTGGCACAACAAGGTCGACCTCAATAACTCAGAATATAATTAATAATTACCATATTAATTATCTTTTACATTAATTATCTTTCACTTTATGGTGGGGATGACCTGTACCCTTTACATCACAATTAGGGTTACAGGTAAATCTAACTCTTAGACAATATAACAAGGGATCTCACACCCACTAGTGCTTAGCCACTAGGGGCACGTTCACCTGTGCTCAGCGACAGGGACGTCCTACTCAACAGATCTCTATCTCACTGAATCTCAGAAGAGAATCATCTGGAGTACCACATCGTCTCAACTCTCTACATAGAGGAGAACAATAAACCCATCACATGGGCACCTTCACCACTCACAGGGGTACACATCATTTCATCTCAAATTACACACCCATATCATGGGCATCTTCCCCACACAAGGGCACACAATGTTCCATCTCCGTCTTAGAGAGAAACAACACACCCATCTCATGGGCATCTTCCCCACATAGGGGCACAAAACATTCCATCTTCGTCTAAGAGAGGAACAACACACCCATCTCATGGGCACACCCAACTCATGGGCTCTCTCACAGGCCGACTCACTTAGTCTGTGTCCTAGAAGATGTCTCATGTAGCTGTAATCATCAACAACCTCTACCATAGTGAGAACATAAATAAGAAGATGATATTGCGAAACAAACTCAGATCCACATAGATGATCGAATTAGATTCAATCACTAGTTACCTTATGAAGGTCATGCAGATTCATGATCAACTTGTAGTAGTTGTGGAGAAAATTGTAGATGCAGAGCTAGTGATGCAAATTCGTGATCAACTTGTAGTAGTTGTGGAGAAAATTGCAGATGCAGAGCTAGTGAACATGGCACTGAATGGATTCCTAGCTTCATAAGAACCATTTGTTAAAGGTATTTGTGCTCATGATAACCCTCCTACTTTTGAAACACTGTGGGTCACTGTATCTAGGAGGAGACTCAGATGGAGTCAAAGGCCAACAAGAATGGTGGTGATGAGAGTGTATCCCTATTTGGTAAGACAAATAAGGGTAGAATTAAAAGATCCAACAAGGGTAAGCGAAAGAGTGATCAGTTAACCTCACAACCATGAAAGGACTTGAGTAAAATAAAGTGATTCATTTGTCATAAGTACGGTGAATATGCATCATAGTGTCCAAATAAGAAAAAGGGTAAACAAAAGCAACAATAGAAGCATGTACCATCCTCTTTAGAAATTTAGACAAACAAGTTTGCTGTCAAGTTCAAGAATGATTTCTCTATGATATCTTACCTTTCTACCAACACAATTTTTAGAAATGTGTGGTATGTGGACAGTGGGGCATCTCGTCATGACATTAGTTTGACATTTATTTTCTAGTCTAACAAAGCATGACTAGGAATACGGGTTGCTTGGCGACGATTCAAAGTACCCATTGGCAGGTGTTGCTACCATTAGAGTAAATTTGAGGTTAAAATGCCCCCCAAGTAAAATACTAAAATAGTAAAAGCATATGCCATGTCACACTAATCATATGCTATGTCACACTAAGTTAGAATGTTATCTAGTGAAGGTTAATGTACATTGTCTCATTAATAATAGTTGCTAAGTAAGTTGGGTTAGTATAGAGTTATGAGATAAGGGGTAAAAATAACAATGAAAAGTTTATATTCTCATGTACACACAATAAATGATATAATGTTATTATGTTAGTTATTATATATATATTTGGAATGGTTGCTTTGGCCTTGCATGTCGACTCATGTTCTTTCCCCTAACCTAAGCTTCCTTCATGCCCGACATCTTATCGTGACCAGAAGCAAAATGGTGTGCGCTGGGGATACAACTAACAAGGAGAATTTGCAAACCAATGGATTGGAGTTCGATGGGAATTAGAGCTGGTGAATCCTGGTCGACTCTTATCATGACCTCTCTAACCCCATAAATCACACAAACACAAAGACCATCAACTAGACAAACCCAAAGAACTTGGCATTTAGAAAAACCAGCCTCATCAATGTAGCTAGAGACTAGACAAATAGAGTCGAGTTCTTGCTAGCTCCAAGTTCTGAGCGACCAACATTCAATGTCTTTCTTATGCTATGCTTTTCCATATAAACCTAAGCGCATATATAATTAATGATATTGCACTTCTTCTGATCCATTCGACACTGAGCAACTGGAGGGAGGTGGGTTGATCTGGTCATAATGGGCATGGTACAACCCCCAGTCTAGAGAAGAACAATCTGTATTAAAGAGCTCTAATATGGCAACATCTGGCTAACACCTGGACTCTTGTTTAGGCTACCATTTTGACACCCCCATTTGGAGAATATGTATATAAATTTATTATTATATATTATATATAAATTGTTGATATATATATAAAGTTAATTATATGATATTATTATATATAAGTTAATGATATAATAATATTATATTATATTATAATATTATAATATTGTTATATAATATATTCATTACTTGTATAATATATAAATTAGTTATATAATATATATTATACAAGTTACTTATATTTGTTGTTGTACAACTTGAGTGGTCCTAATGGTTAAAAACATGTGTTTCCTTCTAAGAGGTCACATGTTCAAATCCAGAGGGGGGTAAAGTATGTACACCTCCATAGACTTTAGCAGTCCAATCACTGCACGGAGGGGGTCCCTTTTCCCTCAAACAAGGGGGTCTCATACACCAAGACACCAAATTGGTGTATGAGATCCCCTTGTTTGATAATAATAATAATAATCTAATTTTAACGTCACGACCAAGCCATGCACCAAATTGGTGTATGAGACCCCCTTGTTTGTGGGAAAGGGATCCCCTCCACGCAATGATTCGACTGCTAAAGTCTACAAAGGTGTACATACCCTACCCTCCTCTGGATTTGAATCTGTGACCTCATAGATATTAATAACAATAATCTAATTTTAAGGTCATGACCAAGCCAGACACCAAATTGGTGTATGAGACCCCTTGTTTGTGGGAAATGGATCCCCTCTGCGCAATGATTCAACTGCTAAAGTCTACGGAGGTGTACATACCCTACCCCACTTGGATTTGAACCTGCGACCTCTTAGAAGAAAACACATATTCTTAACCATTAGGAGGATATAATAATATTATATTATATTTATTTTTATTATATTATAATATTATAATATTGTTATATCTTGTTATATCTTGTTATATCATATATTTGTTTTCTTTTCCTTTGGAAAAAAACGTAATTTTATTCATCTGAAGAGACAAAATTATATTATGTAGGTGCTTCAAAGAGCACTACACCCCTTGGGTGTGATATATGTTTAAGATTATACTAAAAACAAAAAGAAGTTGCATGTCTCTAATTTCTTGATCATGTAGAGAGTTCTCAAAATAGTGTCATGTTTATTTACATATTGCGCTCCCAATGGTGCTATGCAATTTGCTTCATAATGTGTGTCTTCTAATCCGTAGTCTTTGGAAATCTTCTAAAAAAAAGTGAATGTGCTGCTTGCTTTCAATGTATACAATTATGGCCTCTGTGGTTCTTGTTGTTAATATTGTGAATCATGCTGTAGAGTAATAGGATCTATAAATGGACGATGGTAGAAATTTTGTGCGTCCATTTTTGTGCTCTGTTATGTCCCATTGTCCAGGTGCAAGATGAAGTCCAACTTTGGAGAGTGCATTCGCTACCATGTTCCTGTTCTTGTAGACATGGGAGATAATCACATAGTCAAAATTTTCTAATAGCTGGTAAGTGTCCTCCAAAATGGGGAGGAGAAAATTTTTGTGACATTTCTGAATTTTTCTTGCCCAATTCACCACAATTTGTGAGTCTCCGAAGATCTGGATGTGCCACAGGTCGTTTTATTTTGAGAAAACAAGTAGAAGTTTTAAGGTTATGAGTTCTGCATGGTTGTTTGTGCCCTGTCCCAACCCCAATTTTGTGTGAAAAAAGTGGGAATTTGAAAGGTGTAGTGTGAATCCGCCTCCGCAAATATTGTTTTGTGAGGCTCCATCGAAGTAAGTGATCTAGGTGGATATTGGTGGCCACTCACCTTTTCCAACTGGCTCAAAAAAGTTGTCTGACAATTTTGGTAATTTACTATTTTTAGCAGTTTTTCACATCTGGAGCCGTTTTGAGGTCCTAAACGATGTTTTTTGGGAAAACGGGGAGCAATATGAAACTTCCTTAGATATTGCCTCAAAAATGAATCTCCTCGACGATACCTTTCCAACGGGCCATCATACACCTAAAACGAAGGTCGTATGCAAAAGTTACGACCCAAAGAAGTTGATGTACTAACTTACCCAAACGGGGCCCACATGACTTTTGGCGCTTCATCTCCTAGGGTTAGGTTTTTGAATGTCTAGGGTTTTTGACATTCCTGTTTATTGTAAAAAGGCCTTCAGAGCCTCATTGTAATCATTTTCTTGCGAATGAGCGCAGTCGACACATCTCTTCTCAGAGATAAGCCACCACCATTCCAACAAGCTTGTTTCTGTTGCATTTTACAGTTTCAACGTATTTCCTTATTGAATAGAAAACCAGTTTCACCATGTCTCTGTTATTTTGTGTTAAGCACCTGTTAATAATCTGTAGTCATTTCGTTCTGCTCATAAAATCCGGATCAGTGGTATTAGAGCGGGTCTGCTCCTTGTCGTCTGAATGCATGCCCCCAACGAGGTCGGAGTACAAAGAGTTGGGTCTCGAGCTTGTTTCTCTTGAGGACAAAAGCTCTCACACGCCCAAGCAACCTCTCATGGCAGGAGAAAAGAAAGATGACGGGACATGAGATCCTTTCAAACTGTTGATTGAGGAAGCCCTCACACAACAAATGAACGAGATGATGGATAATTTCGTGCAAATCCTTCGGCGGCTACCAACAGGCGACACATCTTCTTCGAGCAGAGGCGCCGCCCCCTTAAAGGTACACATAAACTTCGATATTCCTATATTTGAAGGTCAGATAGACGCAGATGCAGTAGACAAGTGGTTGAATCTACTAGAAGGGTATTTTTCTGTCCATAACTTTTCGAATAGAGACAATATTACTTTTGCGCTCCTCAAAGCCATTCACCATGTCAAAGATTGTTGGGAAACTTTATGTGAGAAAAAGGAAACAGAGGAACCCTCATCATTTATAGTCACGACCACCTGGGAATCCTTCAGGGATGCTATTAAGGAACAATACTACCCTGTCGGAAGTTATGACGACTTGTATACCAAATGGACCACACTGCGGCAAGAAAGAGACCAAGCAGTGCTAGATTTCACAAATATTTTCCATACCTTGTGCACCAAGCTGGGTATCAAAGATTCATGGCGACATCTGGTGCTCAAGTATCGCAGTGCTTTGCATAGATACATCTAGACTGAAATGGAATTTATGGACATCTCATCCTTGGGCGTGACCTATCGATATGCCGTCAAAATCGAGCAGAAGCTCAAACAAAAGACGTGACAATTTGGGCCTGGGAACCCCTCACAACAGAAGCCAGGAAAGGGTGGTCCCAACCATAGAACAAAGGACAGAACAAAGATGTACAGTATCAGGACAACCAGTCTAAGCCACAAGCAAATAAGGACACCAGGAAGACAAAGAAAGATATCGAGAAGTGGTGTGACTTCCATAAGAGCCCTTGGCATAACACTGCTGATTGCCGCTCAAAGCAGTCGTTGGTGGCCGAAGTGAAAGCCTCTGAATCAGATGCGGGTTCTGACTCTGAGCCAGAACCAGAAAGGGGAAGACAGATCATTGACGCGGAACCCAGTGCCATTGTTGCTACCACCAAGCTCCAGCCTGGTGAACTAGATGAGCCAGAAGGAGAGGGCCTTTTCCATTCACAGATGTGGGTAAAAGGCACCCCATTGCACTTCATCATTGATAGCGGTAGCCAGAAGAACCTCATCTCAACAGAGGTCGTCAAGCGGCTGGCCCTACCGACAACGCCGCACCCACAACCCTACACCATTGGATGGCTCCGCCAAGGAAGCAATCTCCACATCATCCAACAGTGTCGACTATCGTACGACATCAAGCCCTTCAAAGACGAGGTATTGTGTGATGTTTCTCCTCTTGAAGTTTGTGATGTTCTTTTGGGCCAACCTTATTTATGGAAACGTCATGCTGTATATGAGTCTAGGACTCATAGTGTTATTATTACTTTGAATAGGAAATTGTACAGGATACCCGAGGTAGTCCCACCTAGTGCTATTTCCTTGATCTCTGCTAAGCAATGCAGGAAGGTCATCTCTCAGATGGGGAAGTTTATCTTCTTTGTGATTCGCTCTTAGAATAAATGAAATATCACAACCACATCGAGGGTCTCTGTGGCCAACCTCTCCACACAATAAAAGCAAGCGGATAAGGTCGTGGAAGAATACTCAGATATCTTCTCCTCACCTACCGGGGTACCTCTGCATTGCCAGGTCAAGCACACCATCGATCTGACCCCCGACACACCGCTGCCCAATGGGCCAGTCTATCACCTCTCTCTGTTAGAGAATGAGGAGATCAAGTGATAGATCCAAGAACTGCTCCACAAGGGGCACATCCATCCCAACTCATCAGCTTGCGGGAGCCCAATCGTGCTGGTACAGAAGAAAGATGGAACTTGACGACTCTGCATTGATTACCAGGGTCTGAATAAAATCACAGTCAGAAACCGGTACCCGATTCCTCGAATCGATGACCTCCTTGATCAACTCACGGGGGCCAAATTCTTTAGTAATATTGATCTGAAGTCTGGCTACCACCAGGTCCCGATAGAACAGACAGATGTATGGAAGATTGCCTTCAAGTCAAAGGAAGGCCTTTTTGAATGGTTGGTCATGCCCTTTGGTTTGACAAATGCTCCAACCACTTTCATGAGGATGATGGATGATATCCTGTGACCATTCACCAATACTTTTGTAGTGGTG
>ML777166.1:1275149-1295804 GCA_009831015.1 Picea engelmannii
TGTCTGAGAGATCCGAGGAGAGGGCAGAGTGATGCTTGGAGAGGTTTGCAAGGAGGGGATGCCAGCTGTCCCTAACTAGGGCAGGGGTTCACTCGGATCCAAGGAGTAGTCCAACTCATCATTGTAGGTTGCCATAGGTAAACCGTAACAGTTAGCGGGTCAGCCCTTGTTTTTGGGAGGAGAGAAAACATGAGGAAAGATCGGGACGCTGATGTCTGTGCAGGGAGGGGAGGGAAGAGTGGGAGGGGAGTAAGTGGAGGGGGAAAGAGGAACCAACTTGTGGTCATATCAGGGAGGAGGGCGGAGCGGAGCTGTAGAGATGGATCTTAGAAGGGCGAAAGGCTCGTGACTGCAGTAGGCAACCCGCGAGCCTCCGTGGCCTGTGAACCGCAGAGCACTGACACCATCTCCAACTTTTCCCTATCATATATTTGTTACTTGAATAATATATAAATTAGTTATATAATATATTATACAAGTTACTTACATTCGTTGTTGTATAATATAACATATAATATATTTCTTAGTCATATAATACATAAGTTAGTTATTTTTCGGTTATGTATAATATATATTTGTTAGTTTGTTTTATATATTAATTAAATTTTGTTTTTATACCTTATATACAAAAGTCCCCACAATAAATAATTTAAGGTGACTTCATTACGATTTTAAGTGAATTAAGATCTTAATTGAGGTGAAGTTAATTTGTAGTTAAGTATTTCCAAATAAAAATATGACACAATTATCTTTGACTTTTATAAATCCAACTCAACAATTATCACTAACCCAATTTCTTGAAACTCTATTGGTTTTTGAATTCCAACTCATCAACACAGATTTTCCTTATGAGGCCCATTTTAGACCCCAAATTTATTTTAATGCATTCCCTTCTAGCTCAAGTTAGGCAACTCTTTAGATTTTGACGATGTTTTGTTTGTTCCAAGTCTTAGAAAGAACTTTCTTTTGGTTTCGATTATGGAGAATAAGGGCTATGACATTGAGTTCAAGAACCAATAGGTCCCCATCAAACCGTAGGATTCTATCCTAGATACAACACGAGTAATAGGGGTCAGGGAAGGTAATCTTTACAGGTTGCAGGGTAAACCTGTTCGAGCCCTAGTTCATAACAATGATAGTATGTCCTAGTTGTGGAATAAGAGAATGGGGCACTTGCATTATAGAGCATTTCCTATTCCAAGGGAGATAGTCATAGGTCTTCTAGAGTTCAATATTGAGCAATAGGGAGTATGAAGAGGGTGCACACTTTGCAAGCATGCGAATGATGATTTCCCAATAAACAAGCACATGTATAAGGATATCTTAGACCTAGTGCATTTGGATGTTTGTGGACTGATGTCAGTAGCATCAATTTTAGGAAGCGTGTAATATGTTTCTTTCATTGATGACTTCTCTAGTGAAACTTGGTTCTACTTCCTAAAGACCAGGGACGAGGTCTTTAGTAGGCTTAAGGAGTTCAAAGCTTTAGTTGAAAACTAGACGAGGAAGAAGATCCAAGTCTTGAGATCGGACAATGGGGGTGAGTATACCTCCAAGGAGTTCGAGGGTTTTTGTAAGGAGGCATGAATCAAGAGGGAAATGACTATTCCATACAACCCACAAAAGAATAGGGTTGCAGAGTAGAAGAATCGATCCATCATAGGTGTTGCTAAGGTCATGATTCATGACCAAGACTTGTCATTGTTTCTTTGGGTAGAGGCATGCAACACAACCGTCCACATCCAGAATCAATGTCCTCATAGGATCTTCGAGGAAAAGACACCAAAGGAGGAATTCATTGGTGTGAAGCTCGAGTTGAGTCATTTTCACTTATTCTGTTGTCCAATTTATATCCATGTACTGCTAGAGAAGAGGACCAAGTTGGATCCTTCCAGTAGGATGAGTTTATTTGTGGGATACAATGAGACTTCAAAGGCATACAATATCTATATTCTAGAGCAAAGGAAAATAATAGTAAGCAAGGATGTGAATTTTGAAGAATATTTTTCATCTAGGAAGTTCCATGAACCTATTCTAGCAATAGAGGATGAGGAGCAGGAAACTTTGAACGTTGAACTAAGGTCGCTTGTGAATTTTAGAGGAATGCAACAATAAGTAAAGATGAGACAATGGCCCTTCCATTTCTTTCAAGATACCTTTATGGTTTACTTAGACATTGATGGATGCTTAGGAGTATGTTGAGGCTCCTAGGAGCACATTTAGATAAAGCATACTTTCGAAGAAGTTTCCAAACTACATGGCATTGTTGTGAATCATCATATATTCAGAGCCTTCCATCTTTAAGGGGGAAGCATAACAGTGGTATGGAGGGATTCCATGGTGGAGAAGTACACCTCCATCATGAATAATGATGCTTGGGACATAGTGCCAAGACCAAAGAGAAAGTTAGTAGTGAGTTCCAAGTGGTTCTACAAGATCAAGCATGCAACAAATGGAAACAATGACAAGTTCAAAGTGAGCTTTGTAGTGAGAGTGTTCTCTCATAAAGAGGGAGTGGACTATGAGGAGACAATTGCTCCAGTACTAAAGTACACTCCCATCAAATAAATTATGTCCTTAGTTTCATTTATGAGATGGATGACACATTAAATGGATGTGAAGACAACTTTTCTTAATGGGATCATTGAGGAAGAATTGTACATAACGTAAATTGGAAAGAGTCTCATGTTTGCAGGCTTAAGAAATCCTTGTATGGACTCAAGAAAGGATAGACATCATGGTATTCCAAGATAGATGGATATTTTTAGAGTATGGACTTCGCCAAAAGAGAAGTAGATCCTAACTTATATTATATATTTGTTGGATCTGATATACTTGTTTTGGTGTTGTATGTAAATGACTCGTTTCTTACATGTGTAGAGAATCTCATTGCAAGGTGTAAATTAGACATGGAAACTAAATTTGAGATGAAGGACATTGGTTTGATGCATTAATTATTGGCTTTGTTGGTTTGGCAGAGACCAGGGGAGAGTTTAGTTGGATACGATAAGTATACATTGGATATCCTGAAGTAGTTTTAGATGGAGGACTACAAAACTATAGCCACACCCATGATCATGAATTTGAAGAAAGTGCCAACTTCATATTTAGAGTTGGTGGATCCCAATTTGTAGAGGCAACTTATAGGTTCCTTGATGTATTTGGTCAACACTGGACTAGATATATGTTTTGTCGTGAACACCTTGAGTCAGTGCATGGTGGAGCCAAGACAAGAGAATTGGGTAGCAACATAACATGTACTTAGCTACTTGATGGGTACAATGGAGTGTGGTCTGAGATATATTGGAGATGGTGAAGTGAAGTTGCAAAGATATATAGACTCAGATTTGGAAGACAATGCAACAAACAAGAAAATCACCTTAGGGTGTTGTTTTGGCTTGGGATTAGCGATGATATTTTGGTTCAACAGGAAGCAAACTTCAATGGCACTTAGCAGCTGGTACTACTAGTTTTGAGGCCATCTAACTTCATAAGTTACTTGCAGGATTGTTTGATTAGGAGTTAGATCCCACAATTATTTACTGTGATCATCAAAGTTGTATCAAACTCTTTGAGAATCTAGTGTTTCATGATAGGTCTAAGCACATAAAAATTAGAGATAACTTCATATGAGACAAGATTAAAAAAGGAGCAATGAAGCTCTAGTGTATTCCCATAGATCAACATGTATTTGATATTCTGGCCAAGCCCTTAGCGAAAGAGAAGTTTGAAGCATTAAGAGAAAGACGCAGATTAATGCAAAATTCCTTGCTCACTAAAAGGGAGTGTTGAGAAATGTAGTCCAAGAAGGAACTTCTTGCACATGTTTCGATGTGAATGGGTAGGAAGTGGTCTGAAACATCTCATTGGTGACCCTTGGAAAAGTGGTCATTAATTCCATCTTGTAATTTCACTTGGAAAAGGTGAAAGTCTAATGTTTTGAAGTCAACTTAGCCTTAGGGATCTAAATTAAATGTTCTAGAACATTAGTGACTTAGATTAGGATTTAATCTTAGTTGTACATCTCAAGTTTGAGGTATGTAACGATGAGGGTTGAGAATATTAGATTTTCTCTTAGAGAATAAAAAGGACAAGAGAGGAGAGGTTGAGCTTATGAGAAGAGAGAAAAAGAGCTAGAAGAAGGAAGAGTGCATCAAGAAGAAAATGATCATATCTTCTAAAGAGACTAGCAAGACACACCATTATTTCTTTATGCATAGGCTGTACACCTTCAAAACATGTCGTACATTGTCTTTGTAGATTTTTGGAGTGTGATTCAATGTTGAGGGGGGGAAGAACAATTTGTTGTTCAGAACAAGCAAGAAAAGAGTAGGTCGTACTGTTATAACTTTTTCCTTTCTTACACAAGCCATACACTTCTATTTGAGGTGACTTTATTGATCATACAATTTTTGTTTCAAGCAGGTTGCAAAGGTCACCTTGCAAGATTTGATCAAAGGAATGAGAAGTTGAGTTGAAGGAGAAATCCTATGTATGTATGTGTTTCATTTTATTGCTTACATTGTTCATTTTTTAGCTAGTGTGTGATTGATGCAACATTCATAAATTTAATTTCCTGTTGTTAAATAAATTTTGTTTTGAGTTATTTAATGATAGAACATTAGAACAACAATAACATAGGGTTAGGAAAATTTACACTTTATAGTTTCCATTTTCATCTAATATGCATCTTCAAGAAGGAAATCACGATTTAGCGTTTAAATCTTAGTAATTAAAAAACTCTCAACTCATAATGAATTTGAAATCCACATGTACATGAGTTCTTACAAATTAAAGCATAGATACATATGGATGTAATTAATGTTTTCTATTTGAAGTACAAATATGGATAGATGTTCTAGTAACACTTGTGAGCAATGCAATTCATCATTTAATGATCACTTCTTTACACAAAAAATGAAATTATTGACATTAATTGTTGAATAACATCAATTCAACATACTAACCTCTTTAGTGTGAATATTTTATGTATACTATAATAAAAAATAACACTTTTAGCTTAAAATGAAGATTTTCTTACACGATGACTCTTGCTAGTTGTTGGCTTTTCTCTAGCTTGCCAAATAGCCAAATCAGAAGCCTCTATGTTGTTCAAGGAGCTACTCCAACACTTGGACCCTTTGAGCCCACAACTTGGATACATGGAATTGGATACATGGAATTGGGATGTGGGGTGGTTTGTCATAGTTCGCTCCCTATCTCTCAACCATGAAATTCTATCTCCTCACTCCATTTTTGGGAACTACTCTGCACTTGGAAAAATACCCTATTATCCCATAGTAAATCCTCAAGTCCGAGTTTTAAATAAATGCACAACAATACATAAAGTATGTGGTAGATAAGTTACTAACTTTATATGTAATCAACCAACTCATTTATAACATGTGCATAATATGTTTTTATCATCCCCACTAAGATTACTTAAATCGAACATATAAATCATGTACATATTACTAACATCCCCACATGAGATTACATACCCCCAAACCCCATAAAACTATGCAAGTATAATAAATGCAACATCCCCAAAATATTACATAGATATAACACATATCGATTAGATCAACAACAAACATTGAGGTACACTTCATTCACATATTCTACATTGGATAATTTTTTTTTAGCATAAAACATGATGGATATAAAGCTCTAGATTCATTAACCAATTCAATCATCACAAGCAAGTCATGAAAGTTGAAATCATGCTCATAAAACAATGTATTCATTCATAAGGTCATGATCTCACACAACATAATCACAAGTTTAGATAACTACTTACAAAAGTTAAGTAATCAGATATGTATAATGCTCCGGTCAACTTTGGATCAAATGCAATTGATTTGATCTGACAATAACAAAATCTAAGTTAGGATCAAGCAAAGACTCAAAATTTGGGGCATTACACATTTGTAATATTTTGTTAGAATTATTATTACAACTTTCAATTGAAATGATCTCACAATCCACAAAGTTATCTATTAATACACCCCTGATATAAGAAGTAGACACTTTTTTGAAGAGTAATTTTATATTTACAAAAAGTTGAACAAAAAGCTATACAAGTAGACACTTGCTAGTAATATGCTTAAAAATCTTATGTATCTATAACATTTTGTTCATTATTTGACCATGAATTATTCTATTTTGTATTTTGTGCTAAAGTGTTATACAAACCTAATATCAACACCACTATATTTTACAAAATCAATTCCCTTGACGAGTTGATTTTATTCTTTGGATTCAACTAACAATTATTATTTGAATAAACTCTCGCAAATTTATGACCCCACAAAGAAGATTTTTTATCTCTTATTTAATCCCCTTTCTTAGAAGAAACCCCCACCATTCTCCATGTTTTCCACAAGTCAATCCCTTAAGCATTTGTTTTTGCAATGTAGAAACCTAACATCAACAATGTATTTTACAAATATTGTCTTATGAAGACATCATCTATGCCGATTTATTTGATTCTTTGGACTATTTTGAGTATTATTTGAATCACCCCTTACAATTTATAACCCCGCTAAGAAGACTATTTACCTCTTATCTCATATCCTTTCTTTAAAGGTTACATCCCCTCCCTTGTTCTCCATGTCTACCACATGACAATCTCTTATGCTATGTACGTTTTAGTTTGCTAAACCTATGCAAGTACCTAAATTAGATAAATGACTATTTCTCCCTATGAGGCTATACCAATGTGAATAAGGGGGTGTACACTCATTTTCTCATACTTTCTTCACCTTGGGACTCTATCAACATGGACTTCCTCGTAGGTTTGTTAATATTGTTTATTACTTCTCTAAAATTGTTTTCATGATTCTTGGTAATAAGTCACATCTATGCTCTTGAACTAGACCATCTCTACTTCTTACATGGTAGTATCACTTTGACCTTTTTATACCCATACTTTGATTTTAGTAGAGTAGCAATAGGAGTTTCTTTCGCACACCCATTGTTTATTCTCATTTGCTATATATTTTGAGTCACATTGACCAACTATTTGGTCACTTATTGGATGTAAATAAAATTATCTAATCTTATTGCATCTAATTGTGACATCAACCATTCCTTGAAAGCCTTTTGATTTATGTTGGACATTTAACACACGACAATTCAAATCCTACTTGTCATTTAATGACCTCTTCACTTAGACATTGATTTTGTTGATGTTTGTAGCATCAGACATGTACTTGCACACAGGTCTAAGTGTCTAGACGCGTGGAAGTCGTCTAAAGCCTTCCACATTAGTAATTTACTTTAATTAAATGAATTGTTAAAGTAAAATTCTTTTATAATTAAAGAGAGATTAATTTAATGAAATGCTAAAGTTATTAGCATTAGTGAATTAAATTAATCTAAGCCATTGATCTCAAGTGAGTTGGGATCTAATATCAACCGTTAATCACTTTGGAGATTAGGGTTATGTCTAATTCAATGATAACTCAAGATTATAAAAGCATGGCTAGGTGAAGGAGAAAGACATCCACATAAAGAGTGGATCATCCACTTAAGAGCGAAGGAGGACTTTTGCTCAAGTGCTTGAGTCACGAAGGACCATGACTCAAGGGGATCCATTTGAAGAGAGCAAAGAAAGAAATTTGCATTGGTACTTGAGTCATGAAGGACTATGACTCAAGGGGATCACCAAGGAGAGAAAATAAGGACTTCTTCTCAAGAGATTGAGTCACGAAGGACTACGATTCAAGGGGATCTCAGAAAAGGTGAAGAAGGACTTTCATCTAGAGATCAAGTCCAAAGGAGGAAAGTGCAAGGAGTGCAATAGGAGAAGAAAACCTAGCAGCCAGAAATTGAAGGACAAATTTCTGGGTAGTCCAACAGTAGGTTGCAGGTCCAATAGGCAGATCTATTGTAGATATGAGTGTTCAAAAGACAAATCTAGCAGATCTGAGGTACCAACAAGTAGATCTAGCAGATATGAGGTACCAACAAACATATCTAGTGCAAACATGAGGCACTGGTAAGAAGATCTAGTAGATCTAAGGTACCAACAAATAGATTTAGAAAATTTGAGCTATCAACAGACAGATCTAGTGTGGATCTGAGGTACCATCGGGTGGATCTAGTGTGTATATGAGGAGATCTAGTAGAGATAAGGTACCATCAGACAAATCTAGTAGTTTCGAGGTACTAGTGGATAGATCTAGAAAATATGAGGTACACAGGGACATATCTAGTGCAGATATAAGGTACCAAAGGAAAGATCTTGTAGAACTGAGGTACCAATAGGGAGATCTAGTAGATCCGAGGCACCGATGGACAGATCTAATGCAAATATGAGGTATCAATAGACCTATCTAGAAGATTTCTGGTACTAACAGGAAGATCTTCCAGATATGAGGACCAACAAGCATATCTAGTACATATCCGAGTGTCCAAAAGGTAGATTTGGGTAGATCAACAGAGGGTTTCTTCAGGGCCTAAGTTTCCAAGTTTGTTGTATTTGTATTTTTCCTCAGTGGGCCATTTTCCCAGTAAAGGATTCCTTGTAAGCTTGGAATTATTATAAATGGGAAGCTGATTTGAAGGGAAAAAATTCAGTGTGCACGTGTGAAGTTTGTTTTCCAGTTGTTTTTGTTGTTTTATTTGTTTCCAGCCAATATATTTTATCGTGTGCTGTAATTTAATTATCAACAAGGAAAAACATAAGGTAAAAATTTATCTAGGTGTCGAGCATTGATATTTTTCAACAGATTTTGGTCGAACATGATCATTGCTAGTTTAATGACTTGAGGTACTAAAAAAAGAGGATGTAAAAAATATAAAACCTCTATGAATTCCTAAGAGATAGTGGGTCAATTGGTAGGAGAACAAATTTTGGTTGACAAATCCTAATAAAGTAGTAAGAGACAAAATTAAAGAATTAATCTTGGACAATCTCAATTTCAAAATTCGCCTATTCTCGAATATATAATGATGGATAGACATGCTTTGGACTTGAGCAATACACCCCTTGGATAGTACATTATTGGGTGATTAAAATAGTAGTAATTGTTAAAAACTTATATAAAACAAAATTTGAGTGCCTATAAATCTTCCCAGCGTTGGAAAAGTAATACAATTTGGAAGGAAACAATTGAGGCTAAAAAGGTCCTTGATATTCCAACTAAAATAACATATCCCGCCACAATGGCTCTTGGTGGTTGTATTTAGTACCCCTTGAGGGATTACCTATATCCATTGGTCAAAGGACCTCCGAAGGATGAGCACAATTTTGATTTTGATTTTAGACATGCATGGAAACTTCCAAAATTGAGGCATTATTATTTATTAAGGGAATGTAATAATACCACACATATTGTTCTTCTATGTCCAAAAGTTTTGCTTTCATTTCCTATTTGGTTATTGTATCTAATTATTCCACATAGATTCAATATTAGGCCAATAAAGTAGTAATGGATTTGAAGCACCTCAATCTTATAAGCCATTCAAAAAGGATTCAGGATAGTAATTGGTTTTTCCACAATCATGTAGAAGGCATAGGGATGAGTTGCACTTTTTCATTTCTAAGAATCGATCAAATCAATAGGATGGTTGCGGGAGACATTGCAACAAGGAAAATACCTTCTTATTAATCTTAGCATCTCAATTTTCATTCACTCTAAACAAAACATTGAGGTGTGTGGTCGGAACCTTTATATCTTTGCACATATGCGCTTGGATAGAGACAACCACAAGGGACAACCAATGCAAAGTGGTTGGGCTATGGTAGAGAATTAATGGTGGCATCTCCTTTTACATCAAAATTTTGAAAATATGTGGGCAATCATGGTGCAATACAAATTTTAAATACATTTTGTATTTGAATGGCATTTGTGGCATGCCCTCTAAAGGAATTTTTTTTTTTAATTTCAAAGCTACCCCTATGCATTATCTAATAAAGGCTATTTTTTTCAATTTCAAAACTATACATCATGTCGCATACTAGAATAAGAGATTTTTAACTATGTTCATCTACTTATTTCCTCCCAAATTGCTAATTTCAAATACATATTTTAAAATGGAATGCTAAGTAATCTCATTATTAAGAGGAATCTACAAAACCAACAAATCTCATTACAACAAATGTTAGATCATTTAATCAAGAAGCCTATGTTTAATTATAAGAACTTAGTGGAGACCTTAATTTCCATATATATGAATAAGCATATACAAAATGAAGCATCATATATCCATAATACCTACACAATATCTACAAAAGAAAAAGAAAAGTTTCAAAGATGAGACCTACCCAATATACCACATAGAGATCAAACATTCATAGATGAAATCAACCAAATTAATAACAATTGTTAAATAATTTTTAAAGCAACCTATAAATAAGTCACAAATATAACATTATGTACCCAACCAAATGGTACTAATGAATACTATTGGCCAACTAAACTAACTTTGCGCACAAGACATACACAAATAAACACCCATCCACCATCATACATAATAAATGCATCATTAAATGGTAAGGATGTTAAACCTTTCCTTCACATCAGGGATGGAAGCCCAATATATATGATTTTTTGTTGCATGACCCTTCCCTAACAACTGTACAAAAACTATATATGTAATATGTTTTACCTATATCCTATGCGTTTCTCTTCTATACTCACTCACTATATATGTAATCTCATTGATCGATTCAACTCTCCCAAAACCTTCAACTTTGTGTTCCATGTTTTCTACAATATGTTGCACCAAACTTGCACACTTCCACAAATGCATTTTTTCCTCACAATTTTGGTCAAGTTGTCTAAAATACAAACTAGATTTTCCTTGTAGATGTTACTACAACTAAAAACTGTAGGAAAAATGTTATGCATATCAAGGTATAAATACTAATACACATTATAATACATACAAACATAATAATTAGTTTTTTGTTTTGTTTGTTAATTGGTCCGGACCTTCTTGGCATCGGGATTAACCTTTGGCTTGAGAAATCGCGACTCAAGGGCATCTAAGCCGTCAAAATCACCCGGGGATCGCACCCGGCCTAAGCCACACCAACCCTTAACATGGTTGGATTTTTTTGTCCCCGCAGGTTTCGAACCGATGACTTTTCAACACGGAGTGGCTTAACAACACACTCCGTCACCGACTGTCCTACACCTCGGGGACTCAAACATAATAATTAGTTATTCTCACAAGTTACATTGTATTAACATAACTCTACCCTGCTATATTTAGCATGGGATAAAGTTTCACTAAAATGCCCCACTTACCGACATTTTTTTCTTTCTTTTCCAATGATTTTCCCGCATATATTTTGCTGAATATCTGAAATCACAATCCCAACAAGTGAAATATGCAATTTCATCAATCAATAAATGGGATCCAAGGGTATCTAAATCAACCCAGATCATCAAAAATATGAAATGAACAACAAATTGCTAGAAATCATGGATTTGTGGCCTACCAAATTCTAGCAAACATGGAACATTTTAGTGAATGCTTAGATGCCTCCCCTATATTTCTGCCACTCCTTTGACTACTCAACATTATCTTCTAGTATAATCTAATACACAAATAGATTTGATACACAAACATATTTTCCTATCAAATATTTTCCTTGTGCATATGTGCACTAAGTGGTATCAAAGCTTGCAAGATTCAAATGCATTTTTGTTGTTTGCACAATTTACATTTACATTTCCATTTCCCACTATTTTATTATCATTTATTGCATTCACTATATTTAACTTCTATCTTTGATTGTTTCATTACCTTTTATCTTTGATGTTTCTACATTCTACTACGCTTTCTTCTCCTTGTTGCCCACATCCCTTGCTTACTCTTACATTGTTATTACCTGCCTATGTTCATCCTGTGTTATTATTTCATGTTTCATTTCTCTTTTCATTCTCACTCTTTTTAATCTTTGCCCTCTATATTATGTCACCCCACCATTTTTTCCATCACATCCTTCTATCAATGTACACAAACACCTCTGGTACGTAATTGCTGTGTCCAACATTCTCTTCCATCAATGTACACAAACACCTCTCTTATGGTATTTAGGTGTCTGTTGGTGCAATAGAAGACAATTGTCCCCTCATCACCAATCTCCCACAATTCTCCCATTTTATCATTTGGTACATTAGAAGACACCTGTCCTCTCATCCCCATTTTCCCACAATACCCTGATTTATCATTTGATAAATATTCTTCAATGCCATTGTTGTCAATTCCCATATAAAGTTTGTTGAAAGCACTTGTGGAATTTAACTAGGGCTCAATTCTTTAAGTTTTTACTTCCTTGCACTAGCCAACTTTTCCCAAAGCCTCTCATTAAAAATTCAATGGAAAAATTTCCATTCAAAAATAGCAAGTCAAAATGGTTGATATATAAAGTACTCATGGCTGGCCCCAAAGCCAAAATAAAGGAAATATTTCAAGATTTACAAGGCAAGGTTAAGATATATTTTAGCACTAAGTTTTCAACATTAAATTTGACAATTCAAGTGAAAAAACTGAAAATCTTTAAAAAGAACTTGCTTGCTCTTAATAAAAAAGACACTAGTTGAAGTGATGAATTATCTATATCCATCACAAATTAGTCATCATTAAACTCCGAGAGGGATTCACTAGCATCTTTAATGAGTGTTATGTTGGAATTATGATGGATATAGATAATTCATCACTTCAACTAGTGTCTTTTTTATTAAGAGCAAGCAAGTTCTTTTTATGTTGGAAGTGTTATGTTGGAATTGTTGTCATCGATGTCATATTATGGCATTACAACACAAAGATCATTTCCAAGATTGATTTATATATATAGGTTTACACATATATTAAAAAGGGGGTGCACATGAAAAAATAAAAAGTGAAAAGGGGATTTCAAACACATGGGTTTGGGTATTATTTTCCCATGGTATTTGGAAAAGTAAAATACAAAAGGGGAATTAATTATTTAATGAATGGACATGTCCCTCCATGAAGGGTTATGAAAATGTATAAAAAGAGAAAGTATTGAGAGAAAGTGTGTGTGTGAAAATGGATGAGCTAAGAATGAATATCATTCCAAAAGGGAAGAGTTGCGAAAGGTTAGCTTGTCATTTTCACAATAACTTGTTTTTCTAGGACGTATCAGACTTTAAAATTTTGAAAAGACAAAGGAGAGATCTCTGGGTACACATGGTAAAAATTTCAGATGTTGATTCACTATACTTTCCAAAATATGTCCTGTGGAAGTTAGGGCTCTTGAATGCTCCTGAAATTAGTTTCAATCGGGTCAGTTTGACATTTTCACTATAACTTATTTTCCGGGACTCTTTAAACTGTGAATTTTTTACAGAACAAAGGATACATACACAAGTACCTTAGGTAAAAATTTTAGATGTTGGTTTCACTATAATTTCTGAGATATGCTCTGTGGAAGTTAGGGTTTCTAAATGGTCATGAGATCAATTTCAAACAATCTAGTTTGAAATTTTCACTATAATTTCTTTTCTGAGACTCTTTAGACTTTGAAATTTTTACAGAACAAAGGAGACACACAAAAGTACCTCATGTAAAAATTTCTGATGTTGGTTCGATGTACTTTCTAAGATATGCTCTGTGGAAGTTATGATTTCTGAATGGTCCTAAGATCATTTTCAAACATGTCAGTTTGTCATTTTCACTACAAATTCTTTTCTAGGACTGTTCAAACTATGAAATTTTTACAGAGCAAAAGAGACATACAACAATACCCCAAGTAAAAATTTTAGATGTTTGTTCATTGTACTTTTTGAGATATACTATGTGGAATTTAGGGTTTCTGAATGGTCTTGAGATCAGTTTCAAATAGATACCTAAGGGAAAACAAGTTACTTGTTGATTTTATTATATAAAATCATGGGATCCCATCCTGGGATAATGGCCCACCTGAGGAAAATAAAAAGAAATGTAATAGCCTAGCCTATCACACTTGGCTTCTACACTTTTTCTCCTTTCCTCGAACCATGCCCCTGCACACTTGGATGAGAGTCCTCCTTCACCCAATCAGTGAGATCTCACTCACTCATTGTGTGTGTGTCTACTCCTCTCACGTAGGATGCCTTTTATAATCTTGAGTTTACCTTAAATCCAAAACCCTAGAACTCTAAAGTGATCAAAGGATGATATTAGATCTCACCTTAACTTTATGATCTAATGGCTAGGATTTAATTTAACTCACTAATGAAAAATACCTAGGAATTTGACTTAAATTAAACTTTGTTTACTCCTCTCACATAGTCTTCCTTTTATAATCTTGAGTTTACTCTAAATCCATGTTAAATTTAGATCTGCTATTAAGTTATTTTCAATTTACTAGATAATAATAGCATAAGCACGATCATTGAAAGAAACACAATCACAAGGTACACAACATTTATCCTGGGAAACCCTCATGGGGGAGAAAACCCAACAAAAACTTCCTTAATATAGATTGCCAATACAATGCTAAGATAATAAACCAAACACTAGAGAATATCCAACACTGAGCAATGCGCCTCTCTCTCTCTCTTCTTCTTCCAACAACTGCAACTTCCTTCAAACTTGCACACTAGATGAGTGACTTGAGTGAGTGTGAGAATGAGGAGCTATCCTCTCTTATTTATACTAGTTGAGGAGCATTAGGGTTGTGTCTCTTCACCAAGAAGGGCTGAATTCTTCACTTAGTGGCTAAAACCACTTTAATTATCCCTAGGGGCCTACTTCTTAATTATCCTCATACAATTAGGGTTTGACCAATCCACAAAAGGGGATTTGGTCATTTACAAATCCCGACATGAACAATCCACAAAAGGGAATTGATCTATTTAATAATAACCCAATAACTAGAATATTCTTTGCAGTTACAATATTTCAACGCCCCCCCTTAACAAAAAGGGTATTCTACAATACAACATCATCAAGAGAGAGAGAGAGAGGGAAAAAACATCAACATCATCTGGAACACTGAATTTCATATCTATAAATCATCAAAAGTTTTTCTCATCATGAATAACATCATCATTCAGAACATGGAGCTGGAATATCATCATCATCATTGTTCACATCACGGAGCTGGAATATGAAACATCAACAACATCAACATCAACATCTTCAACATAAAGCTAAAGTAGCAACATCATCATCATATTCAACATGAAGTTGAAGTAGCATCATAATCATCAACTTCATCATGAAGTTGAAGCATCAACATCAATAACATGAAGCTAGAATAATAATATCACCAACACGAGGCTGGTACACCAACATAAACAACACAAGGCTGATACAACAACATCATCAACATCATCAACACAAGGATGAGATAACAACATCATCAACACAAGGTTGAGATGAAAACATCATCACAACATGAGGCTGGAGCAACAACAACATCACAACATGAGGCTGGAGAAACAACATCATCACAGTGCGAGGTTGGAGCAACAACATCATCACAACATGAAGGTTGGAGCAAAAATGCCATCATCATCATCATGGGGCAACATAATGAGACAGGTGTATCAAAATTTTTTTGTGGTACTCTGACAGTCCCTAAGGAGCTGCCCAGGATTCATAAGATTCCCTAGGATACAAAATCCTAACGAAGCTACCACGTGGTACTCTGACAGACTGTCCTTACCGGACCTTCGAAATCTCCTCAGGAATCATATGATTCCCTAGGATTATAAAAATCCTAACGAAGCTACCACTATTGACCGCAACTAGCATATACATGCACAGGTGCTCTGACAGACCGTCCTTAACAGACCTTTGGGAATTGTCTAGGGATGATCAGTCCCCTAGGATATAAAATCCTAACTGAGCTACCCGCTGTTGGTTAGGATACCATAGAATTATCAACATCAGTCCCCCTTTCAATGGAGGTCCTTTTAGACTATACCAAGCTTGTATTGAAAGTGCTCAAACTTTACACGAGACAGAGGCTTGGTCAACACATCTGCAACCTCCTCATCCGTGCCAACATATTGGATCTTAATGGCTCCCCTATGCACCACGAATGTAGTGATACTAGATTTCTATGTGCTTTGACTTGTCACAGAACACATGGTTCTCTATCATCTTTGTGCAGCTCTGGTTATCACATAGAATCATGGTTGCTTCCATCTCCAGATCAAATAGATCTGTCAACAACTCCCAAATCCATATGACTTCACAAATGGAGGAACATGCAACAATGTATTCCGTTTTTTCCGTGCTGAAAGCAATATTGGATTGATTCCCACTTTTCCATGAAGTCATGGCTGACCTTAGAGTGAAACAACATCTTGAAGTGCTATTTCTATCAGAAACAATTCCTTCCCAATTTGAATCAGTATAAACAATCAGTTTGAAGTCATGATCTCCATTATAACTGAGACCAAAGTCCAACGTACCCTTAAGGTATCTCATCACATGTTTTGCAACAACAAGGTGAGCATGTCTGGGCTCTACTAGATATTGACTCAAGGTGTTCACAACAAAACATATATCTGGTCTGGTATTCGTAAGATACATCAAAGAACCAATAATATCTTTGTACATAGTAGCATCAACCAATTCTTATGAAGTATCAACCAGGGGCTTTAACTTTGTTTCCATGGGTGTGTTCATGGATTTGCACTCCAACATATCAAACCTCTTCAGTATTTCAACTGCATACTTCCCTTGGTTAAAGGAGATCTTCTATGGGTTCTATCAAACCTCAAGACCTAAGAAATAATGCATTAGGCCTAGGTATTTCATCTCAAATTCTGCAACGAGCTTCTTCTTACAATCAATGATGAGATTTTCTTCATCTTTCAAGAATACATCATCTACATATATTAGCAAAATCATTGGCTCATCATTCATAACCTTGAGGTAAAGGTTAGAATCAACTTTACTCTTGGTAAAGCCCAAGCTCGTCAGAAAACTGTCAATTTTTCCATATCAAGCTCTAGGAGCTTGCTTCAACCTATATAGAGTCTTTTTCAACCTGCAGACCCGAGTCTTTCTATCTTCAACTTCAAACCAAATTTTCACATTACATTGTACCATCCTGGTACACTTGCTTCAACTCCAACTTAATATGCACAATCATGTGCTAGCTCTATGTGCTTTATGCAAAGCACTATCTGTCTCACTACCTGAGAGTATGTCCTCTACTCTCTCTATAATTGTTCCTCTGGAACTGGGATTTTGCACCTGCAGCTGCTTTGAAGCTGAGAATGGCTACTCCATTCTCACTGTGACTGCTCAAATATGAGAGTAATTCCTCTGACAACAACTTCATCTTAAACTGAGAGTGGCTTAATAACTGATACTGAAGATAACTCTTCTCCTTTCATGGAGGTAACTCTATCTACTATTGTAGTCATGTTTCCATGACCCGACTAATGTACTGTACCAACTACCACTCAATTTTAAATATGGGGATTTCTCCCCCTGCATCTCATACTGTATATGAATCATGGTTGTTATGGTTGTCTTCATGAATACTTGAACTATTTCTTGAATTACTGGAGTAAGTGTCTCGTCATAGTCTTCTCCCTCTTGCTGGGAGAATCCTATGGACACAATTCAATCTTTGTACATCTGCAACATGCTTGATCTATTAGATCAATCTTGGAAGTCAACACTAACTTCCCTTCTAGTTTCACGAAAAAAATCCATATCTCAGTCTTTCTGATTGGCTTCCTTCTCTATCACTGAAACAAGGGAATCTTCCTAGGAGATTTCATATCTCCTAGAAGTCTCTGAAGCTACGATATAATCTTCTTATGGCATTTGTCTCCTAGTCCTGGAAGATGTCTCTTCATCTGATCCTTTCTGAGATGAGGCTTACTCTGAATCTTGATTTATTCTGAGCCTACAAGGACTTCATCATCTATTACAATATATACTTGGTGTTGAATACCAAGTCTTAATATGAAAAGTTGAGTTAGACTTCAAACGAGTTCAACTTCCTGTCAAGGTGACTTCATTATCCTTTGAAAAAGTCTACTGTGAGTTCTTGTTCTAATGTTCGATCATCTTTGGAGCCTTTTGCTCTTTACAATAAATCTCCATATGAGATACTCTGGATATCAAAATATAGCTTCTTCTTCATATTCTTTGGTACATGAATGTATATGGTCATGTACATAGTCTGCTTCATGTCTCATCTAATTTGTTTACTTCGGCAACCTTCACTATAGCTTCATCAGGGTTATCACTTGTGACCTGCCCGGAACAAGATCAACAAAAACCAAGAATAATACTCTTTATAATAATAAAACAATAGCACGAATCATAGTCACAATAGCTCATTTAGAGCTATCAGTTGTGACCTGTCAAAACAAAGATCAAGAGTAAGAAATACAATAAGAGATAAGATCAACACTCTTCTAGTGTTGTGATCAAACATTCCTCCATGTTAACCTGGAACCAACACAAAAAGTTTCTCCTAGAGGAGACGTTAGTTGTATCTGGTAAATGATTACAATAAGAATTTGTCTCAATATGCTCATATGCTACCAAGTATAATACTTTTCAAAGACTGCTACCTCAACTATAGTGTTTACTTGTAATGAGGTAGTTATCAAACTTGCCATATGCAACTTTGAATCTTATCAATTTAGTCAATCAAACCTGGAACCTGGAGTCTTGTCCTCAAGAATGAGTGTGTTTCTTTTCTTCCAAGTCTCCTTCACTTCAAGATGACAAGTGTTTTCTTCAACCCGTCCTCTGTACTAAGACAATTTGTTATCTTGACAGAAATCTAAGTTAGCGTATAAACTCTAATCTCATTCTAATACCTTGTCTTTAATTTTGACCAAGGGTTAGTATGATGGTAATAACTTCAACATACAACCTAGTTGTTCATTAGGTCAAAATAATGTCCTAACAAAGATGATCAAACCTGGGGTGCATTATTCCTCTAAATGTGTTGGATCTGAGATCCTTGTGGATCTATGACAAAAGATCCATTCTCCTGCAAGTACCCTTTAGAATAATAATGCATTTTAAACATATGTAAGTACATACTTCTGATAGTATCTTGCTAGGGTAAGGTGCACTAGGGAAACGATCCCAACATTTCAAAAAAGCTTTCACTGCAACTGGTACTGCAATTGACATGAAGGAACTGGCACTGCAACTGATACTGTTACTGTAGTTGTAACTATAACTACAACTGGTACTTCAAGTGCAACATCAACTTAGGGTTTTATGAGGAAACCCTAATTTTTCAACTTTCAAATTTTGGAATTTTGATTTAGGGATTAGATGCACTGGGCTGAGGCAAGTAGGCTAGAGCATTCTGATTTCAAAAATTTCAAGTTTTACCCCTTAAAACTTGATCCGCGCCATTCCAGACTGGTACTTCTGGTACTAATTTTGATTTCTTGGTACCTGCCAAAAACTAGGGTTTCACTTTTCGAAGGCTTTGGCCATTGAAAAGGTGCGCTCAAGGTGCCAATGAGTTTGCTAGGCTAGGGCACACTTCCCTAGATAATTTTTAGGCTAAAATTCTCTTCCAATAAAAAACCCTAATTTTTTGTATGACAACAATGACCTTTTTTGGTTACCCAGTGAAAGGTGCTCTATTCAGTCAAGCTCTGATTCCATGTTAAATTTAGAGCTGCTATTAATTTCTTTTCAATTTACTAGATAATAATAGCATAAGCAGGATCACTGAAAGAAACACAACATTTATCACGGGAAACCCTCATGGGGGAGAAAACCCAACAAAATCTTCCTTAATATAGATTGTCAATACAATGCCAAGATAATAAACCAAACACTAGAGAATATCCAACATTGAGCAATGCGCCTCTCTCTCTCTTCTTCTTCTGACAACTACAAATTCCTTCAAACTTGCACACTAGATGAGTGACTTGAGTGAGTGTGAGAATGAGGAGCTATCCTCTCTTATTTATACTAGCCGAGGAGTGCCAGGGTTGTGTTTCTTCACCAAGCTAAAACCACTTTAATTATCCCTAGGGGTTGACTTCTTAATTAACCCCATACAATTAGGGTTTGACCAATCCAAAAAAGGGGAATTGGTCATTTACAAAGCCTGACATGATCAATCCAGAAAAGGGGATTGATCTATTTAATAATAACTCAATAAGTAGAATATTCTTCGTAGTTACAATATTTCAACAATCCAAAACCCTATATCTCTAAAGTGATCTAAAGCTGAGATTGGATCTCACCTTAACTTTATGATCTAATGGCTAGGATTTAATTTAACTCACTAATTCTAAATACCTAGGCATTTGACTTAAATTAAACTCCATTAATTACAAAGGTACATTCTGTTGGATCATGTTGTCATTGATGCCAATGGTTTGATTGATTGATGTCATTGATTGATGTCAAGTGATTGATTGATGTCAAATGATTGATTGATTGATGATTGATGTAATATAATATGTATTGTCCTTGATGAGAATGCATAGATGGAGATGGATCAATGAGTTGTCATTGATACATGATGAATATGGATCGATGTGGTTCCATTGGTATATGATGCATTGTTGGAAAAATGTAAAGATGACTCATCATGATAAGGTGTACAAATGGATGAACTCCAAAGTGGTCCCCTTATGGTGAAAACCCTCACGGGAAGACGCTTTACGGATTGAGTTATCCTAGAAGAATGGTTGGAGGACCCATGCTTGTATGAGGAATAAC
>ML777166.1:1302921-1333995 GCA_009831015.1 Picea engelmannii
AGCGGAAGCAGAGTACATTGCCGCATGTTCTGCTAGATGTGAAGCTATATGGCTTCGAAAGTTGCTGACTAGCCTATTTGACTTGGAGATGAGAGCAACTGTGATTCTATGTGACAACTAGAGCTGCATAAAGATGACAAAGAATCCTATATTCCACGACAGGTCGAAGCACATAGAAATTTGCTATCATTTCATCTGCGACATGGTACATAGAGGAGCCTTGAAGCTCCAGTACATTACCACGGATGAACATGTTGCTGACGTGTTGACCAAACCTCTATCTTGTGTAAAGTTTGAACACTTTCGAGATAAGCTTGGTATAGTCCAAAAGGACCCTCTCTGAAAGGCGGAGTATATATTCCTTGCTTCTGACCTCGCTGTTAGACGTAAAGAAATATGAGTCATTGCTTCTGACCTCGCTGTTAGATGTAAAGCATGACGCTGTGTGTTCCTTGCTTCTGACCTCGCTGTTAGATGTAAAGCATGACGCTGTGTGTTCCTTGCTTCTGACCTCGTTGTTAGACATAAATCATGACGCTATGTGTTCCTTGCTTCTGACCTAACTGTTAGACATAAAGCAAGATGAGTCATTGCTTTTGACCTCGCTTTTAGATGTAAAGCATGATGCTGTGTATTCCTTGCTTCCGACCTCGTTGTTAGACGTAAAGCAAGATGAGTCATTGCTTCTAACCTCGCTGTTAGAGGACTATCTGTATTGGTTTGAGTTATCTCTTGAACATTGTATTAGCAATTTATGATAAGGAAGTTTTTGCTGGTTTTTCTTCCCCTAGAGGGTTTCCCAGGATAAATGTTGTGTCTCTTGTGAATGTGTATTTCTCAGTGATCTTGTTCTTATGATGCTCTTATCTATTGAAATTAAAATAACTATAATAATGGCATAAACATTAACAATAAGTGTGTGCTCAACATGTTCTGCAATAAAATTCAAGTAGTCAAAATTAACTCCTAACACTTTGTTGGAATACTAACCATCATTTGTTGGCCCTCTTACCTCTCAAACTATTGCTAAGGGAAAGTCTCGTCCTTCGAAGGAGAGCTTGGGGCAATGACTAGACAAGCCACCCATTGTCACCTCAGTGGCCTTGCCTCTTTGCTTTAAGGCTAGGGTTTCTAATCCAATGAGGGTATTCATATAAAGTTGAGACTAAGTTCTATCGTTGTATCTGGAAGGGGAAGGTTCAAGACTTGGTTTGACTTAGAGCTTCTATCTTCTCTTAAGGGTAAAACACATCAAATATGAGAGAAGAAAATCTAGGAAAATGAGTTGATGATAAGCTCAAAGTAAACATAACTTGGATAATGATGATCAATAGAAAGTGCTTGGAACATAAAGTGTATTGCATTCAAATTAGTCAATGTAACAAGGCAATGTACCATTCACCATGTGTCATTCATCATCATAAAAAACCCTCATTAATCATTGTCATCTCAAAATTCATATGCCAAAATTGATCAATGAAATTGCAATGAAAGAGAAAACTAGTGCTCTTATTAAACCACAGGTTACTTGAGACAGTAGGAGCACTCAAACCATATATATGTCTAATGTTAATGTAGTAATAAAGTGACCAAACAACATGGAAAGCGATTATGTCAAATACTCATATTGCAAAGATAATGCTATCATGAAACTGTAACAAATCCAACAAGCAAGTAATTATGCCAAGATCAATACCACCTTCTCAAATTAAAGTCATAAACAAAGACATGAGAGCAGATTCATATAGATCTAGGTGTTGTCAACCAATATACCAGACTTCAATTACAAAGACAACAGAGTTCCATTATACCAGACTTCAATTACAAAGACAAACCCCCAATAGATCACATATGTCGATTATGAATATAGGGAAAATGATTGTAAGAAAGAATGATTTGGCCAACAAGATTAGTAGGGTATTTAAGCAAGTATCAAAAGATTGATATTATGCACTTTTGGATAGTAAAGAGCCTTGAAAACTGTGACATGGAAGATATGTTTAGCACAATTATTCAAGTCATTGAGCTTCATCAAGTGTCGACTTGCCTTCATGAAATTTGTGGAACAATAGAATATCAAAACATTGCCAAAGGAAGGATTATATCATCGTCAACTAGAGCCTTTAATCTTTGCATCAAGAAGAGACCCTCAAACAATAATCCAAAGAGATAACATTAGGCCATTTAATAAGGTTGTTAGACTCACCAAGGCATTGATTTGTCACTTAAGGAGGTTTAGAGCATTAACACCTCAAAACACTGGATTAATAATGAAGTGATTAGTGGTAAATGTAACTTTTACCCACACACATATTCAACAAAGTAAGCCAGAGAATGAATCAATCAAGAACCCAATCATTGTGTTTGTTCCTTCATCAATTAGTTACATGTGAGTGTTGTAATCATGCCAATGTTTCAACTATACACCAATGAATGAGTCTAGTTAAGGTTTTTACCATACATTCCAAGAAACCATATTTAGGGCATCCAAAAAGATTTACGTTTGTTTCAATTCAAAGATGCCTTATTATACTAAGTGTTAGATTTTTTAAGAAAAGTAAACCATAAAAACTAGATATAAAAGCGTTTACAACCAAACCACAAAATATTCTTTGAAATCAAGTTAGCATGAGTAAGAATCTAAACATAATATATGTCATGAATCTTATTAGATTAAGCAATCTAGATAAAGATGAGACAATATAAACCCTAGATCGCAAAAACAAACAAAAAATAAAAGAACAAAGAAAGGAAAAGACGAGTTTTTGGTGGTTGAAGAAAATGATAGACTAATGCCTTAGGAAGGGCTATGGGGTCACTACACATGTTTATATGAGGCTTAAGGTTTTAAAATGAGGTGAAGTTGAGGGTACCTAAAGAGGATAACATATCAAGCATCACCAATGGCAATAATATTTTTCAAGCTTGGATGGGGGATTGATCCACTAGGAAGTCTTTCCAAGTACTACTAGGGTGATCTCAAAGCATGGCCTTATGCAAGAGGGGAGAGCCCCATCCCGCCTCAATGCCAAAACTAAATTCTTCAATGGTCAAAGGGAAATAGGGAAATAAATATATACCTTATTTTCCCCTCCAAGTGGAGCAAGTTGCACTTCTTTGGCCTTGTAGTAACTTTTGTCCTCCATCAAACCTGAAAATTTTCTACAAAACCCTTGATCAATAACCTAAAACATCACATAAAAGAGAAAGATAGCCAAGAACTTATTTAAGCAAGTTTTCTCATTAATCTCCAACAATGAAAATGAGAGAGGCCTCCTCCTTTTATAGCTAAGGAGCCTCCTCAATACAATGATGAATACAATTTGTTATCCCAAAACCATTGGCCCAAGTCAAAACAATGGGAAAAATACAATAAATGCAATAAAATAACCCTCAAAACCCTCCAATACATGAACGCTCCTCTCAAAATGGTCAAATACATCAATATAGGGCCACAGGTGTGGGCTAAGAAGGCCTAGAAGAAGTGCACCCCTTCACTAAGTGTGCCAATGTGCCAAAGATGAGTGAAAGACAAGTCAAAGATGGTCCAAGGACCCAATCGTTCCTCTAACCAACTCTTAGGAGTTAAGAAATGGTACAAAGATGAAATAAAAAACTCCCAATGTGTGACATCACCCCCACACGTGTGAGACGTCCAAGGATGAATCCAAAATAAGTGGCACATGTGACCTACTCAATGTGGGCACTCAAGAAAATCATTATGGTCAATGCCACATCATCCAGTAGTCAACATAACTGCCAATAACCACTCCAACAACCTGTAACCACCTCAAATGCATCAAAGACTCCCACGTCTGGGCCAAGGAGGGAATAATGACAAGTGTGTGATTACAATGTCTAACTAAGCAAGGAGAGAAAATTTGAGTGGTCCATGTGGAAAGTGTGATGACATGACATCCCTTTCAATACCTCATGCATTATCACATATCCCAAAGTAGTGAAACATATCCTAATGAAGTACACAAATCCCAATGTCTATAGATATGATCCAATGAGTACATGTACCAAGGCACCATCACAGATCCCAATGAAATATCACATATCTCCAGGCATGCTACATGGATTCCAATGCAAGGTACCCACTTGGAGTGACAGGTCTAGCTTCTTAGTAAGCCATTAGATGATACACATCTAGTGATCTCTCTTAACACAACATAACAAATAAGGGTGCGTTTTAATATTTTCCTAAGTTTTACTAAGGGCGAACAATATTAACCCTTATACATGTGACAAGTCCTAGGACAACAAGTATTTCCCAAGTTCCTAGGTGAAAGATAAGTATTGTGACGAATAATGATGGAAAGGGGTGTTAAAATAATGTAGCTGCAAAGTGTATTCTTATTCTTATTTGATATATTATTCATTGGATCAATCCCCATTGTGGATTGATCATGTCGACTATTGTAAAAGGACCAAATCCCCTTTTGCGGATTGGTCATAATGTAATTGTAAAAGGCAAAAGAAGAAGTTGGCCCCATAATATATCAAGAGGCCCCGAAATATAATAAAGGTGGTTATAACCACCTAGTTGGAGAAGTCGGCCCTGCCAATGAAGAGACACTTCACACGTGCCAGTGTTGTATAAATAAGGAGGCTAGCGCCTCACTTAGACACACAACTCACTTGCTCATTTTGAGAGATAAGTTTCGGAATTGAAGTTAGAGAAGAAGGAGAGAGAGTGGCACATCTTTGAGAGAGGATCTTCTGTATTAGTTTGAGTTATCTCGTAGCATTGTATTGGCTATCTATAATAAGGAAGTTTTGCTGGGTTTTCTTCCCCTAGAGGGTTTCCCAGGATAAATGCAGTGTCTCTTGTGATTGTGTATTTCTCAGTGATCTTGTGTTATGCTATTGTTATCTATTGAAATGCAAAGAACTATAATAATGGCTTAAACATTAACATGGAATCAGAGCCAAGCTGAAGAAAGCATATTTCATAAGAGAAAAGTGAAAAACGTCATTGTTGTCGTACATGCAAATTAGGGCTTTTTGTTGGTGAGGTATTTCAGTCCTAAAACCATCTAGAAAAGTGTGCCCTCCCCCAAGGATCATTTTGGCACCTTCAGCACACCTTTTCAGTGGCTAGATCTCCCGGAAAGTGAAACCCTAGTTTTCACAAAGTACCAGAAAACCAGAGTACCAGAAGTACCAGAAGTACCAGAAAACCAGAAGCACCAGTCCAAAAATCCGCAGATCAAGTTTGAGGGGGTAAAATTTGGATTTTCGAAATTCTGACTGCACTAGCTTACTCGCCTCTGCTTAGCGCATCTATCCCCTGGATCAGAATTTCAAAATTTGAAGTTTGAAAAATTAGGGTTTCCTCATAAAACCCTAAGTTGTAGTTGCAGTTACAGTCTCAGAAACTAGTTGCAGTTGCAGTTGCAGTACCAATTGAAGTTGCAGCCGTACTACAAGTTGCAGTCACCCTTGAAGTTTTTAAAGGGTTGGTAATGATTACCGATGCTTCAAGATGGCACCACCACCTGCAAATGTTATCAGAGGTATGTACTCACATATGTTTAAATGGTTAAACTTTAAAGAGTATTTGCAGGAGAAGGGATCTCTTGCCATAGATCCAAAAGGATCTCAAGATCCAACACATTTAGAGGAATGATGGAACCCATGTGTGATTATTCTGATATGCATCCATTTGTTATATTGATCAATGTTGCATCATTCTAACCTTTTCTGAGTCAAGGTATTAGATGGATTAAAAGTTGAGATCATAGAGCTTATCCTCTAACCCAACCTTCTGTCAAGATAGTGTATTGTCTTAGTACAAAAGACAGGTTGAAGAAAGCACTCGTCATCTTGAGTGAAGGAGACTCAGAAGAAAAGCAAGCACTCATTCCTGAGGACAAGGATCCAAGTTTGATTAATCAAGTTGATAAGATTCAAAGGTACACATGACAAGTTGATGGCTATAGTTGAGATACCATTCTTTGTAAAGTATCATACTTGATAGCATGAGAGCATATAGAGATACATGCTTAACTTAATCAATTGTCTGATGCAACTAACACCTCCTCTAGGAAGAATCTCGTGTGTTAGTTCCATGTTGCCATGGAGGAATTTTTTATCACAACACTATGAGAGTGTTGACCTCATTTTTGTATTGTATTCCTTACCTTTAATCTTTGCTTCAGACAAGTTACAAGTGATAGCTCTAAAGGAGTTACTATGATGATTGTTCGTGCTATTACCTTATATTATCAAAAGGATATTACTCTTGCTTGCTGTCTTGTTGACCTTGTTCCAAGTCACAAGTAATAACCTCGAGGAAGCAATAGTGAAGGTTGCAGAAGGCAATGTGCTAAAGGAGAAACCTTAAATGAAACAATCATCATTGGAAGTGAAGAAAATGGCTTGTATAAACTAAAGGGTCACTCAGAGGCTGCCATGACCCATGCCATTGAAAACTCATGTGAAATTTGGCATAGAATATTAGCTCACATCAACTACAAGGCGCTACCATACATATGCAAAGTGGTCACAGGTTTACCAGAACTCAAGGTTGACCATGAAGGCGTATGCAATGGATGTGCATAAGGGAAGAACATCAAGAACCCTTTTCCGAAGAGAGACAACAAAACAGAAGGAGTCCTAGAACTCATCCATTCAGATGTGTGTGGCCCAATGCCATCGTCCTCCATGAGTGGGTATGTATACTATGTATCATACATTGATGATTATTCTCGTAAGACCTGGGTATATTTTTTGAAATCTAAAGATGAAGTGTTCAACAAGTTCAAGGAATTCAAAGCCTTGATAGAGAATCTTTTTGAAAGAAAGATTAAGATACTCAGGTCAGATAATGGAGGAGAATATACCTCAAAAGAGTTTGTGAACTTCAACAAAAATGTTGGGATCAAGAGGGAAATCACTACTCCCTATAATCCCCAACAAAACGGTGTAGCTGAACGAAAGAACATAACGATAATGAAAGCTGTGAAGACTATGATCCATGATCAAGATCTTCCTATGTGCTCATGGGAAGAAGCAACAATGGAAGCTGTATATGTGCAGAACTGATTATCCCATAGTGCACTTGGGCTCAAGACCCCGGAAGAGATGTTCATCGGAAAGAAGCCATAGGTAAGCCATCTCAAAATATTTGGCTGCCCAATATTTATTCATATACCAAAAGAGAAGAGAAACAAGCTGGAACCTTTAGGAAAGAAGGGAATATTTGTGGGATACTGTGAGGTCTCCAAGGCCTTAAGAATCTATATACCAGGTCACCGTCACATTGAGATCAACAGGGATGTGACCTTTGATGAAGATGCAACACTCAAGAAATCTGGAAGATGCCAACTTGAAGAAGTATATGAAGAGGAACCCGTAATCCCCAATACTGCAATGAGGGAGGTTCCCAGAGCCGCAGAACCAGTGAGGGAAGTCGTAACTTCCCCTTATGAGGAAATTCTAGAAGACCATGATATATCAGAAGTCCAAGAACCTCCTCAGATGACGATCCTCCATAAAAGGAAGCCATATTGGGCTAGATAGCTTATTCAAGATGGAGAGAAGTACGGTGTTCCCCAAGGAACTACGAGACAGGTGAAAAGACCAAATCTATTCTCCAGTTATACGACTTTGATGTGTGATCTTCTAGAAGAGGAGCCTACCTGCTTTGAAGAATCCATTCAGAGGAAAGAATGGGCAGATGCCATGACAGAGGAATACCAATCCATAATGAAGAACGAAGTATGGGAAATAGTTCCCAGACCGAAGAGTAAAGATGTGGTATCCTCCAAATGGCTCTTCAAAATAAAATATGCTGTTGATGGAAGTATTGAGAAGTATAAAGCAAGATTCGTCGCTCGTGGCTTTTCACAAAAGGAAGGCATTGACTATGAAGAGACATTCGCTCCTGTAGCCAGATACACTTCAATCAGAACCATCATAGCTCTTGCAGCTAAGATGAAATGGAAGCTGCACCAGATGGATGTAAAGACAACTTTCCTAAATGGTGTCATCGAAGAGGAAGTGTATATAGAGCAACCTCAAGGATTTGAAGTTGAAGACAGGAAGTCTCATGTCTGGAGATTGAAGAAAGCCTTATATGGATTGAAGCAAGCTCCTAGAGCTTGGTATGTCCATATAGACAGTTTCTTGACGAGCTTAGGCTTTACCAAGAGTCAAGCAGACTCTAACCTCTACTTCAAAGTCATGAACAATGAGCCAATAATATTACTGTTATATGTGGATGACTTATTCTTAACTGGAGAAGAAAAGATCATCACTAAATGTAAGAAGAGACTTGCCTCAGAATTTGAAATGAAAGACCTTGGCCTAATGCATTATTTATTAGGTCTTGAGGTATGGTAGACTCCTGAGAGGATCTTCCTTAACCAAGGGAAGTATACAACCAAAATCCTGAAGAGATTCAACATGTTGGAGTGCAAGTCCATGAATACACCCATGAAAGCGATGCTGAAGCTGTTGGTCGATACTTCGTCAAAATTGATTGATGCCACACTATACAGACAGATTATTGGATTGTTGATGTACCTGACGAACACCAGACCAGACATTTGTTTTGCCTTGAACACCTTGAGTCAGTTTCTGGTGGAACCCAGACATGTTCACCTAGTGGCTGCAAAACATGTGATGAGGTACCTTAAGGGTACAATAGATTGTGGTCTCAGCTATGATGGAGATCATGATTTCACATTGAATGGATATACTGATGCAGATTGGGCAGGAAGTGTTTCTGGCAGGAAAAGCACTTCATGATGTTGTTTCAGTTTGGGATCAACCATAATCTCGTGGCAGAGTAGGAAGCAATCCAACATTGCTCTCAGCACAGCGGAAGCAGAATACATTGCTGCATGTTCTGCCAGCTGCGAAGCTATATGGATTCGAAGGTTGCTGACCGATCTATTTGACCTAGAGATGGAAGCAACCACAATCCTATGTGACAAGCATAGCTGCATAAAGATGACAAAGAATCCTGTATTCCATGACAGGTCGAAGCACATAGAGATCCGATATCATTACATCCGTGACATGGTGCAGAGAGGAGCCTTAAAGCTCCAGTACGTTAGCACAAATGAACATGTTGCTGATGTGTTGACCAAGCCTCTATCTCGTGTAAAGTTTGAGCACTTTCGAGATAAGCTTGGTATAGTCCGAAAGGACCTTCCTCGAAAGGGGGAGTAGTCGCTGTGATGAGACATCTCTTGCTTCCGACCTGATGGTTGTGATGTAAAGCAAGATGATGTGATGTGACTAGTACTGTGCTTTCGGCTAGATATCTGTGACATAAAGCCAGTCTAGTATCCTGCTTCTGACCTGATGGTTGTGATGTAAAGCAAGACGAGTACCTTGCTTCCGACCTGATGGTTGTGACGTAAAGCAAGATAATGTGATGAGACTAGCACTAAGCTTCCGGCTGGATAGCTATGACGTAAAGCCAGTCTAGTATCCTACTTCCGACCTGATGGTATTGATGTAAAACATGACGAGTACCTTGCTTCTGACTTGATGGTTGTGACGTAAAGCAAGATGATGTGATGAGACTGACACTGAGCTTCCGACTGGATAGCTGTGACATAAAGCCAGTCTAGTATCCTACTTCTGACCTGATGGTTGTGACGTAAAGCAGGATGAGCATCTTGCTTCCTGCTTGACAGCTATGACGTAAAGCAAGACGATGAGATGAGACTAGCACTGTGTTTATGGCTGGATAGCTGTGACGTAAAGCAAGTCTAGTATCCTGCTTCCAACTTGATTGTTGTGACGTAAAGCAGGACGAAGATCTTGCTTCCAACGTTATCACTGTGACATAAAGAAAGACTATGAGATGAGACTAGAACTGTGCTTCCGGCTTGATAGCAGTGACGTAAATCCAGTCTAGTATTATTATGATGAGCCAACCTCGTGCTGTGATGATGATGATGATGTATCAGTTTTTTACTAATACATATTGATGCAGATGATGATTGCATTCCTTTGAGAATGACGATGCTTGCGATGAAGAAAACTTCCAATGATTTATAGATACGCCAGTCAGTGTTCCAAGATGATATTGATGATGCTATCCTCTCACCCACTTGATGCTGTTGATGATGTTGTCCTCTCTCTCGCCTGATGTTGTTGAAGAATACTCTTCTTGTTAAGGGGGAGTGTTAAAATAATGTAACTGCAAAGTGTATTATTATTATTATTTGATATATTATTTATTGGATCAATCCCCATTGTGGATTGATCATGTCGGCTATTGTAAAAGGACCAAATCCCCTTTTGCAAATTGGTCATAATGTAATTGTAAAAGGCAAAAGAAGAAGTCGGCCCCATAATATATCAAGAGGCCCTGAAATATAATAAAGGTGGTTATAACCACCCAGTTGGAGAATTCGGCCTTGCCAGTGAAGAGACACTTCACACGTGCCAGTCTTGTATAAATAAGGAGGCTAGTGCCTCACTTAGACACACAACTCACTTGTTCATTTTGAGAGACAAGTTTCAGAATTGCAGTTAAAGAAGAAGGAGAGAGTGTGGCACATCTTTGGGAGAAGATCTTCTGTATTAGTTTGAGTTATCTCTTGGCATTGTATTGGCTATCTATAATAAGGAAGTTTTGCTGGGTTTTCTTCCCCTAGAGGGTTTCCCAGGATAAATGTTGTGTCTCTCGTGATTGTGTATTTCTCAGTGATCTTGTGTTATGCTATTGTTATCTATTGAAATGCAAAGAACTATAGTAATGGCTTAAACATTAACAAGGGGAGGGGAAAAACTTCATGTGATGACCCTCAAAGTCATTTATGTGCATAGATCTTATTATTTATTCATCTAGCTTTCATGAGCTAGGATTTTTATACAATAGCCTTCAAGAGGGAGCTTTAGCATTGAGTTACATGTCATTGAAACTATTTCTTACTATCCCTTTTTGCCTTTTTCTTTATGTTTTCAGTTTATTCAACAATTCCCTTTTTCTTTAGATATTCATAAACAAGCTAGGGACTAGGGGCATTGCTCAAGCTTTGCATTTTTGGATTTGACTTTATTGCTCTTCACCTCTAGCCTTTTTTGGCTTTATTAGTTCAGGGTTTCTTCATTAGACCTTTCTTTTAACATTTGATAAGTCATACATGATCGGGACGATTTTTTTATGGACATAATGAAGTGAAACAAGGAAAATGGAAAGTGTCTAGCATTGTTAAGAAGTGGAAAATGTTATCTTGACTAGTTACCCAACACTAAACATTGATCCAAGAAATGACAACACTTCTAAAGAAAAAATGTGGTCCCCCAAGGTACAAGAAGGAAAATAATAAAACTATGTACGTTATGAAGAGCTAAGAATTTCATTTTAGTGTTTAACACTTTCATGACTGACCAGGAAGTTATAGCATCACATACAAATGAAACACCATATGAAATATCAATATAGATCATAGTGAAACCACAATGTACCATCCATAATGCATCTTCCATTAGAGTGAGGGAAGAGGATGAGATATACCACAACCAAGCGAGCAAAATCATGCATCTAATGGAGATAATGCAAAGAATTGTCTGAATATGGAGAAGATGAGCAATATAGCTCATGCAGAACAACAACATGACACCTTGTGAGGTTATCTTTGAAGTTGTCATCCCTTGGGGGGCAATAGGCCCCAATTACAGTTATGCACAAAAATTGTTAAAAATGAAATTGTCATTTAATGAGAAGAGTAGTTATGAAGCTATGATTTGGATTAACATGGTGATAGAGATTAGCATATGTACTTAGCATATTACATTATTATTTGTATTGTAGGAGATTATTATTGTGGTTTGGTGTGACAAAGCCTTTTGGTTTTCTATTATCATGTAGTCAAGATCCTATATTTAATTATCTCTATTATTGTGCTTAGTTGCTAGTTCTTGGGATCTGGTGGAGCATTTCTCTCCTAATTTGTTGAGTTAGTTTCTTGATGTAAAGCTATAAAAGCTTGCTTAATGAAAAATCAATTAGAGATTTGTTATTCGCACTTTGGTGTTGAGCTTTGCTCATGATTGGGGTTTCCCACATCATTGGTATCAGAGAAATTGCACGAACTTGTTGGTAGAGTGCAACCTTTTGTTGTTGCAGATAGTGGCTTGTGGTTGTTCAGATTTGTTACTTCATTCAAATCGTGCCTCCCACATATCATCACAACTTATAGAACATGGGATTGTAGGTTGAAGATCAAATCACGATTTGATTTTGAATTTGCAAAGACGCTTGAGTTGAATACACAAGGCATCAATTATGCTTCCGAGTCGAAGGATCTATGTGGTCTCTACTACACTTGGGTTGCTTCTTTTTGTATCTACCACAACACTTATGATCTATACACCTTCATATTGTGACATCAGGTTTATACACCTTTAGATTGTGACAGGGTTATTGTGTAGAAGTTCAACATCTGTGAGTGTATAATTCCATCGTGGTGGCCTTCTTCTTGCAGCCTCTCCAGTGAGCACACATCCTTTGCAAAATAAAAATCAAGCTCTGGTTGACTTTGCTCATCTCTATTTGCTTTGAATGCTTCCTTTTGAATCAATATTTTGGCAATTTGGAGCATTCCCAAGGATCGTTTAGTGGTCGACTCTCTACGGAATGGCTACAGTCTGTGACGGTGGAGGCCCTAATAGTCATTGCTTGAGAAAATGTAGCTAGAACTATAGTTGTAGTAGTATCGATGGTCTTCCTCGTTGTTTGTTTGCAATATTAACACTGGTCGTGACTTCTTATCTCAAGTTTGTCGTCCTTCATCCTTAGTGACGTCAAGTTCGAAGCACAATTGTTGCTTCTAATTTGAGTCCTTTAAATATGATATTCCTTTTTGTTTCCACAACTTGGGCCACTACTACACGTGGCCTCTACTACTCTCAAGCCGGTTCTTTTTGGATCTACCATAACACTTATGATCTATACACCTTCATATTGTGACATTGGGTTCATACACCTTTAGATTGTGACAGGGTTATTGTGTAGAAGTTCAACATATGTGGGTGTATAATTCGATCGTGGTGGTCTTTTTGTTGCATCCTCTCTGGTGGGAACACGCCCTTTGCAAAAATATTTCAAGCTTTGGTTGACTTTGCTTACCTCTATTTGCTGGCCTCCATTGAATGCTTCCTTTTGAATTGATATTTTGGCAATTTGGAGCCTTACCAAGGATTGTTCGGTGGTCAACTCTTTACAAAATGGCTACAGTCACTGACGATGGAGGCCCTACCAATCATTTCTAAAGAAAATGTAGTTAGAATTATAGTTGTAGTAACATCAGTGGTCTTCTTCATTGTTGTTTGTTTGCAAGATTAACACTAGTCATGACTTCTTATCTCAAGTTTGTCGTCCTTCATCCTTAGTGATGTCGAGTTCAATGTGTAGTTGTTGCTTCTAAGTCTAGTCCTTTAAATCTGATATTCCTTTTCGTTTCCACAACTCCTCCATGTTAAAGTGACCAAATTGACTTCATATCGATTCATCTACTTGAGTTCTTCATTTGTGAGGCCATGATATAAGATTGGTTCTTTCCTCAAGAGAAGAAAGACTTGTATTTTGGTACATTCTAGGGAACACAAGTTCTATAACATCTTCAAGTTGTATATGTAGTTTGCTTTGGACTTGATTGAGATCTCCTATTGAGGGTGCTACTATGTGAAGGGTCTACTTGGGTATACATTATATTTAAAGCTGCAGTGGTTAGGGAAATTTCCAAAGTTAGCAGGAATGTGTTGCAGAGTTCCATGTCTAGTCCTTCAAGAAGTCCAATGAAGAGTGATTGTTTGCTTTGCCTTTTCTCATAAAGGTATTTTTACAAGCAATCAATTTTGGAATATTATTTGCGATGTCATTGTAATCTCACGTGGGAGTGTTTTTGCCATACATCTTGGTTGGTGTTTGAGAGTTATTTTCCCTGGTTGATCTTACTTCATCTTCGACAATCAATATTCAAGGCATCATCACAAGACCATTTGTGATCATTATTCTCTTTCATATATTGTGTTCAACACCAACATGTTTAGATTTTGGTCTTCTTTATAACACTACCTTGAGTGGTGTTCTTTCCCATTTATTTTTGCATTTTCACAAGCATGCCATGGTATCGATAGCCTAAGTCATGTTCAAATTCGACGATCTTGAAGTTTGCCAATGAAAATTTTGGAAATAAAATTTGACATTAAATTTGACATTTTACAAAATTTGAAAAATTAAAAGCATATATAATAAAATTCAATGAAAATAACATATCAACATGATTAATCATTAAACATATATTTTAAAAACAAATCATCTCGTTTAAAATCTAAAAACATGTGAATGAAAGTTACGAAACATTCCATTAAAGACATGAACATAACATTAAAAAGTTTTACAAAAGTGAACATGCAAAACGAAAACTTGAATAAGAACACAATTAAATTCTACTGCACTTGTAACTTGTAGACTCGGGACTGTAGTTTGCAACTTTGCTCGGATCTACCACGGTCCAGGTCGCAGGCGCACGAGCAACAAAACAACTTATAACTGTCAAGTTAACCATTGAGGTATGCTGGCTACTGGATAGTGGACTCAGTCGAGACTCGAGGGCAAACCTGACAAAGATTTTGGTTGATGGGTCATGGGTCAATTCGATCTAGCTAAAATTCAAACACGATTTGCAAATCAAATGGAGTATGGGCATGGGTTGCAGGCGGAAGAGTATGGTAACAATTACAAAGTTGGGCGACGACAATTTAGGTTTTTAGTTTGGGTTTTGTGTGTTTTTTATTTATTTTTAACCATGACCCGACTGAACTTTAGTCAAACTTTAACGAATTTGGGTGAATTTATTCGTGTTCGTCTATGGATTCGATTTCGCCTTGAAGTTCGACAAACTTGATCGAATTTGTTTGGGATCCGATGAAGATCGGCAAATTTCGAACTTAATGGTTAAAATCCGTTGAACCCGGTGACTTAGTCCATGACTCTTGGAGTTTATGTCCCTTCTTTCCACAGTGGCTCAGGAACTCAATGTCCCCAGGCCAGGTTTTTGTTGGAGTATTTTTGGAGACTTGGAATCACTTTATCATTTGGATCGCACCGCTTTGTATGGTGTTATAGCCTTTTAGCAGCTTGTTTAATGGAAGCATTTTAGTTGGCTCTGACCATTCTTCCAATAATATTTGGATTTGGGTTCAACAATGTTGATCAACATCATTGGGACAATGTTTTTTCAGTCCACAAATATTTGTAGGGCTATGTCTCATTTGGCCCTTGTGGCACAAAGTTTGGTTTCCACAATTTTAGTTCCAACTCTTTATCTCATTAGATTCATTAGGGATCTACCACTTCTTGCCTTATCACTCAACAATATTGGGAGTTGCATCAAGATCGTTCAACTTCAACTACAACAATGTTTTCCCTCTCCTAAAAGCATTGGAGGCTAATGCTTCTAATGTTGGGAGGAATGATGGGGATTAACATGTACTTGGCATGTCACATTCTTATTTGTATTTTAGGAGATTATTATTATAGTTTGGTGTGACGAAGCCTTTTGGTTTCCAAATCTCATGGAGTAGTCCATATACTATATCTAATTATCTCTATTATTGTGCTTAGTTGTTGGTTCTGGTTGAACATTTATTTCTTAATTTGTTGAGTTAGTTTCTTAATGTAAAGCTATAAAAGCTTGTGCTTGCTTAACGAAAAATCAGTGAGAGATTGGTTATTCACATTTTGGTGTTGAACTCTACTCGTGAGTGGGATCTCCCACATCAAAGGGTTCAAGTGATATTTTGTTATGAATCTATCCAAAAATATAGATAAGATAAGATAATTTTATTGATATCCGACTAATGACCACAAAAGTAGGTTAAAGGGATTGATGAGTACAATGATGCCATTACAAAGTAGGAGTACCGAAAAGTCTCTAAAAGCAAGATGCAAAAAGTAAAATAAAAATAAAATGAAATAAGGTGAAGCCGTAGAGAAAGATCTATGCTGAGACATGAAGAATCCTCGACCTCGAGCCCAGAGACCTGCTCAAACAAGGAGATAAACTGTATGAGAAGATCTAGGAATGAGAGGAACCAGAGGTGATGAAATAGGTCATTCATGGAATGGACCCATCTCTCCTACCATTCAAGGTCGAGTGAAGAAAACTTAGTATAGTAGGATGTCCGCAGGGGGAATCGGTGGGATGACTGAATCGTCCACGTTGTTGACTGGAAGAGGTAGTACCCCGACAAGGCTTGGGGGATCTAATTCATCTCATGGAAAGGGATATGGTCTAGAAGGGGATCTGGGGGATCATGTGTATGTGTTGGTGATCTCAATCTCCTTCCCTCTGAAGGAGAAATGAAGGTCTATGGACTTCTTCGACCAATTGAAGATCATAACCTTGGTTTTACCCAGGTTGATCGTCAACTGCTGAAGGTCACAGAATAAAGCTAAGGCATCCAACTTTCTCTGTAATCCCTCTGGAGATGAGGCTAGGAGGACCACATCATCAACGGAAAGCAAAATAGATCTCAGAACCTGATGGAGGAGACACTTATCGTTGTTTTAGATATGCTCGTGAAGAAAGGCCTCTAACTCATCAATATAAATCTTGAACAATGTGGGAGACAGGGGACAACCTTGTTTAACCCTGATGGTACTCCTAATGAAATTTGATATCCCGTGAACTGTGTAGAGACGACCAAGAACCAACTCATATAGGCACATGATGGAAGTTAGTAGGGTCAGAGAGATGCCAATGTCTCTAAGCCTCTAGAACAATGTTTCTTTCGAAACAAGTCGAAAGCCTTTTGAAAATCTACAAAGTAGCAGTAGACTTTTGAAAATCGATGTCGTGCCTCCTCAATGATGGCCTGGAGGGTAAAGGTGTGATCAATGGTCTGATGAACAGGTCTGAATCCTACCTGTCCCCTAGCTCTGAGGTGTCTATGCTCAAGCTCACTAAAGAGCTTCATATGGAGAACCGTAGCATAGAGATTCAAGAATGTATGGCCCACCATGATAGTCTTGTAATTGTGGGCCATACCTTCATCCATACCTTGAAGACCTTGCATACAAAACAAGGTATTCCCACATAGGAGGAACATCTTCAATAACCATTCACACAACTAGATCAAAGATCAACACACCAATGTTTTTGCATGCTTAAAACTGTCGAGAGAACAATCCACAACCCCGACCAATGTGGCCACTTGAGGCAATATATTAATGCAAAAGAAAACAAATTTACAAGAGAGTTTCTCACAATCGATCATCAACAAATTACCTTCCATGCTCTTTAAATAGAGATCATAGACCAATAAGATGTTAAACCATGGATCAATGCAACCTTTAAGATCGAGGAGAATATAAGTTGTTGGATCACTCTAAGTCTAGAACATATCGTGATCGTCGAATTACATAACTACAAATATATACTAAAGAAACACTAAGAAACACACTTTTAATTAAAGACACATTAGACCAAGTTGATCTTAACTAACTCGTATGTGTCTAAATATCCCAAGAGCCTTCTCTTACTAATGGAATTTCAATGACTTGACAAACATTCACTATGGAATTCTAGTAAATATTTGAAGACTCAAAAATCTTTTTGGCCAAACTTATCTAACTTCAAGGAAGATTCTTTAAAAAAACATTCAAGATTGGGATGTTCTCAGCGTTTATAGTCCATATTCAAGTCAAGATGCTAAAAATATAAAAATGATGTGTATGAAGCTTGAAACCAGAAATAAGGAATAAGTTGTGCCTACTTAACATTCCAAACACTAAAGAAGCCTTCCAAAAAGCCAAAATGGTGAAATTCAAAGTTCAAGGCTCTACATCTTCCTCTATAACAATTCCATATCTTCTAGCAACAATACCAACTTTGCATCTCCCAACAATTATGTGTTCCCTTAATTCAACCAGACACGATCCTCTTTAACAAATCTCAAGTCTGTAAAACAATGTCATCAATGTCATGACAAGTAAAGTATCAACAAGGATGTGTCTGAAAATTTAAGAAATTATAGTGACATTAGTATTGACCATGACGACATTGTAATTGAAGCAGTTATCCCAAAAGAGAAAGATGATACACCTCCCAACATCTCTAATCATGCCTTAACAAGTGAATCTAACAACCATACCTTAAAAGTTTGTGACATTCAAAGACAAACTAGTCAATGTGTTTATTGAATCTGGACATATATACTTGATTAATCTGAGGAAAACTTAAAATTCAATCTATTTATTTAACCAATGAAACAATTCCACGACACAGTTGGCAATGCAATTTTGATGTCATGCTCTAGAAAATATCACAAAGTTCCCTCGTATAAGTGCAATTTCAAGCTGACAGCCCACTCTCCACTATGTCAATTGGTGGTGTCAGCACTATACATGGTGCCCAATGGATGAAAACTCCTGGTGCTTTTAGGCTGAATTTGGATATGAAAATCATCACTTTTAAGTCAGCTGGTTGTCACTACCTCCAAGGGGTCAAAACTCTTGATCTGCAGAAAAATATTTTGTCTTCCCCAACCAAGGAACGTACTCTTCACTCAAAGTACAGTCTCATCTTCAACTAATCTCTGTTCACAGCTAGCCTTGTACTGCTTTAAGATTGAAGCACTTCAAACAGAGGCAGTTTGTTATGTAACTCAAAATATTATACATTGTTATATGATGATTCCCATAGGGTTAAACCTTATATATTTGGCAATGCTTACCTGGTAACTCTACCTTCCTATATAATTGGCAATGCTTACTTGATATGGGACTTTGTTGCAATGAAGCTAGTACATCTCATAACTCATGGAAGCAATCTTTTGGCTAAGATGCTGTGAGTGGGGGATATCTATTCTGGCAAAATTATCCAGGATTTGCACCTAGCCACTACCACAAGAAATAGCTTGTTTGCATGGGCAATATGGCTCATGAGGGGCAAACATATTTCTAGGAAGATCTGAACCTTTGTGGGGGAATAGCAACGCCCCTGATTTGCCAACCAACCAAGCCCCCATTGAAGCTTGGAAGTCCTTTGACTATGCATCATCTTCTATTGCAATATTGTACAGAATTACACAGATGTAATTGACTATTCTCATTTTTTCTTGTGCGTGTGTGCACCAAACATGCATTGGAATTCACTAGTTCACAATTGTGTAAAGATGCATGAAAACAATACAAGCTTTTAAGATCTTACAAGGTGAGTCTTTAAATCCCAGATAAGATTCATATAAAATTTCTCAAAGCAGAATTCTGCTCAAGTTTCTTGTATGGTAAGCCGGGAACTGTTCTAGGATGATCCCCTCTACAGTGCAATACTTATTAACATCATGTCATTTCAAACAATATAAGAATAAACCAAAGAGAAGCATGGTTGCACCTTCAGCTGTGGTTTCTGAACGAGTATAGATAACAAAGAGGTATCAATAAGGAGTAAACCAAAAAGATGCATTTAAGGAATATAAAGAAAAGAAGTATTTCATTACCAACTTCAAAATTTTCATGATCTTTGAAAAACAGATGTATGAAAAAAAATTATGTGACGAACAAAAGAGAAACAGCATTTCTTTGAAGGATTGATAATGATGCTTTGGGTTAGGGAAAAAGTGAGAGTAGAACTATTAGATGGATAACAGACTAGAAAGCCCAAGCAAAAATATTATGTACTGACTTTACTTGGCTTTCAAAATTCAGGTGGGGCAAATTCACGTGAACATCAGTTAGCAGATGAACCTGGCAACAAAAGGACCCTATTCCCTTGATATAGTGACTATCGCAACTGATTATATATACTAGCTGAATGGGTCAATTCATGTTAAAGTATCATCTCATAAGAGCTTTGCATACTTGCTTCATGCTCTTAAATTTGATCCACAGTTTGAACTGCACACCTTGCTATGACTAAATTCATTAGAAGTGGCGAGACACCAATTAAGTATAAAAATCATGTTCTCTCGAGTTTTTGAATGACAATATCACTGAGGAATAGCAACATCCCTGCTTTACCAACCAAACAAGGCGCTGTTGACATTTGGCAGTCCTTTTGCCTATGTTTTTTTTTCTTGTGGATGTGTGCACCAATCATGCATTGGAATTCAGTAGTCACAATTTCATCTAAAGAGGCTCAGAAAGGATACAAACTTTTAAGATCTTACAGGGTAGGCCTTTGAATCACATATAAGATTCATATTAAATTCCTCAAAGTATATTTCTGCTCCAAGTTTCTTGTATGGTAAGATGAGAACTCTTCTAGATTGATCCTCTCTGCCATGCAACACTTTTAACACTAGTGTAGTTTCAAAATCTAAGAATAAACTAAAAAGAAGCATGATTGCACCTGCAGTTGTGGTTTCTGAATGGGTATAAATTGTTAAAATATTGTAACTGCGAAGAATATTCTAATTGTAATTGAGTTATTATCATGTAGACCAATTCCCTTTTGTGGATTGATCATGTCGGGACTTATGTATGACCAAATCCCCTTTTGTGGATTGGTCAAACCCTAATCAAATGATGCTAATTGAGAAGCCAGCCCCTAGGGCTCATTAAAGTGGTTTTAGCCACTAGATGAAGAAGTCAGCCCTGCTTGATGAAAAGACACAACCCTTGCGCTCCTCAGCTAGTATAAATAAGAGAGGCTAGTGCCTCATTCTCACACTCAGTCACTCATCTAATGTGCAAGTTTTGGATATAGCTGCAGTTGCCAGAAGGAGAGAGGGGCATTGCTCAATCTTGGATATTCTTGGTGGTTTGGTCTTTTATCTTAGCATTGTATTGGCAATCTATATTAAGGAAGTTTTTGCTGTGTTTTCTCCCCCATGAGGGTTTCCCAGGATAAAAATGCTGTGTACCTAGTGATTGTGTTTCTCTCAATGATCCTGCTTATGCTATTATTGTCTAGTAAATTGAAAATAACTTAATAGCAGCTCTAAATTTAACATAAATAACAAAGAGGTACCCATAAGGAGTAAACTGAAAAGAAGCATTTCAAGGAATAAAAATGAAAAGAAGCATTTCATTACCTACTTCAAATCTTCAAAATATTTGAATAACAGATGTATGAGAAAAAATTACATTTACTAACAGCTAATAAACTGCATTTTTCTGAAGGATTGATAATGATACTTTGGGTTAGGGTAGAAGAGGGAGTAGAACCATCATTAGATGGGATAACCAACTAGAAAGCCTGAGCAAAAATTATATACCGACTTTGCTTGGCTTTAAAAATTCCAGTTGGACAAACTAATGCAAGCATGAGCTAAAATTATTTTTAAAAGAACTTAGCAATAAAAGGACCCCATTCCCTTCACATACAGGTTATCACAACTGATTATATATGCCTAGCTAAATGAATATAAAGTCAACTCTTGTTGAAGTATCATCTCATAAGAGCTCTCCATACTTGTTTCATCCTCACAAATTTGATCCACAGGTTGAACTGCTTGCTTTGCTATGACTTTTAATAGAATGGCAAGACATACCAGTTAGGTATAAAAAATCGTGTCTTGTCAAGTTTTTGAGTGACAATATCTCTGAGGAATAGCAACACCCTTGCTTTACCAACCAACAGAACCTCTATTGACATTTGGCAGTCCATTGATTGCTCAATCTCATCTTCTATAGTATTATTGTACAGACATACACAAAATATACAAATACATTTAACATTCTTCATTTTTTTCTTGTGCATGTGTGCACCAATTCACAATTTTGTAAAATGCTTGAAAAGGATACAAACTTTCCAGATCTTACCGGGTAAGCCTTTTAATCTCAGATAAGATTCGTATAAAATTCCTCAAAGCATAGTTCTGTTCCAAATTTCTTGTATGGTAAGCTGAGAACTCTTCTAGATTGATCCTCTCTAGAGTGCAATACATTTAACATTCATGTAGCTTCAAGCAAATCGAAGAATAAACTAAAAATAAGCACGATTGCACCTGCAGCTGTGGTTTCTAAATAAGTATAGATAGCAAAGAGGTACCAATAAGTAAACTAAAAAGTAGCATTCAAAGGAATAAAATAGAAAGAAATATTTCTTTACCAGCTTCAACTCTTCAAAAGCTTGAATAATAGATGTATGAGAAAAAATTACATTTACTAACAGCAAAGAAACCACATTTCTCTTAAGGATTGATAATGATACTTTGGGTTAGGGAAGAACTGAGAGTAGTACCGTCATTGTATGGGATAACCAACTAGAAAGCCAAGCAAAAATAATATGTACCAGCTTTGCTTGGATTTAAAATTCCAGTTGGGAAAACTCATGTGAACATGAGTTAAGGTTATTTTTAGATGAACCTGGCAAAATGGACCCTATTCCTTTGATATACGGACTATTGCAGCTGATTATTCATTATATCTACCTAGCTGGATGAATATAGAGTCAATTCATGTGGAAGAATCATCTCATAAGAGTTTTCCATACTCTTTTCATTCTCTTAAATTTGTTCCACAGATTGAACTGTATGCTTTGCTATGACTGAGTCAGTGAGGTCATTAGAAATGGTAATACACACCAGTTAAGTATCATAATAGATCATGTCCTGTCGAGTTTTTGAGTGACAATATAACTGCTTTCTGCGTTGTCTCCTACTTTCGGATTTCAGCAGCTTGAGTATATCCAACTGCAAAAGAGCTGTTGTTGAAAATGCCATAACTCCTCAATCATATGAAATGAACCACTACCGCCCGATTAAGGTAAGAAAGCAGCCATTGAAGGTTTTATGATTGAATTTAGTATTCCAAGAATGACCTCATGGTCAAGAAATATAATTTAAATGCACCCTAAATGGCAATGGCCTTGCAACTAGCCCTTCAGGATACCAGCCTACTGTTGCTGCTTTTTTTTGTACGTTGTCAAATTCTCTCACCATGAAATCATGAGACAGTGCTAACTTCCCCCCTGCCATGCAATCATTAATGATTTTTTTGGATTCAACACCTAAATGCCTTTCAAGCCAGTACAAGTGACAAACTTGGAACATTGCTCTCAGCATATCTTGAGGAGAAGCTCCACTCTTAAGAATAACCTAATCACAAATAAAAATTTATCCAATTGTTACCACCAATATCCTATGGACAAGTTTGAAAGAAGCATATAACAGGTTAGGATCTGGTAACTTACCAGAAATTTACCCTCTTTTTCGGCCAAAAGATACTGTTCAGTTTGGTATAGATCATAAAGAGCATCTGCTTCCCCCTGACTAGAAATGACATTGTTAAATTTTGATCCTAACAGCAACCTGGCATCAATTTGTTGTGCTGCCTCCTTTGTTTCTGGAGTGAGTACCTGACTTGATGATACCTAGGAATGAGATATTATAAAATGTTAGAAAAGTGAAAGAGTATAAGGATGCTAATCAAAGAAACAACATTTTCCAGGAAAGTTCAACATGCAAGAAAAATATAAGCATGTGTAAATCTTGAGAAGGTTAAAGATAATGTCAATAATTTTGAATTGCTTAAGACACGATCCAAACATCAACTTTGTGGAGCATCTCAATTTGGATTGAATCTATTATGTGATCTAGCAGACTTCTGAATAGAATATTAACAAATAGGCATGCAGTGTGCACAAATAGATTTATCCAAGCTTCTACATACAAACTGCCCGCATAGAAATATTGAATACATTAACCTAACCATTGCTTCTGTACATTAGCTCTTACAGGCAACTAAAGACAGCCATGAAGTTAATAATAAATAACTCTGGCTTTAGATGCATGTCTACATGTTAAATTTATAAGCAGCTGCAAGAGCCATTCTCCTGTAGGATGGCTAAGACCCTAGACGAGATCTAGGGCCCCCAATGCACTCTTGGGGTACTTGGTCTGGGACCAAACAGTCAGTGCCATGGCAAAAGACCCTTGTGAGGGCCCCCAGTATATGACTGGGGTTCTTGGTGAAGAACCAAGCAGTAAAAACCCCTGAGAGGCCCCCCAGTATACGACTGGGGTTCTTGGTCTAGGACCAAGCAGTTAAAGCCCCTAGATAAGCCTAGGGCCCCTGGAAATGTCCAAGGTACCCATGCATACGGCATAGGTTGATCCTTGGTCTTTGACCTTGGTGGATAAGACCCCAGAAAATGTTCTGGGGCTACTTGATCCTCTATCAAGTATTTTGATGGTACATGACCTTCCTTGAAGGACATAACCACATGACAGATAAGTCCCATATGCAGTGATGATAAAGTAATAGGTTCACCATGTTAAATGAAGGAATGAGTATTGCCACCTAGCTAACCCTCTTTTACCCTTGCTTGTGTTGGTTTGGGGTTTTGTTGTTTTTATTCAAGGGTTAAAATAAAGTTAAAATTAAAATGTTTATTATAACATGTTTAAATTTAAATTTAAACATGTTATTTTCATTGTTTTATTTTAACCCTTGCCCTAGCCTAAAACTATAAATTAAACCCCCCCCCTCTCCTTACACTCACATTATTCTTCATTTTGCTTTCAAGAGTAAGCGCTGATCTCTCTCTCCTATCTGCGGCCTTCCTTGGTGATCTCTTGCTGTGTGCGGCCTCCTTTTGTTGCTGTGGGTGACCTTCTAGCTGCGGCCTCCTTTGTTGGTGAAGTTTCTAGCAGCGGCCTGTTTGTCTTTGTTGCAGGGCTATTCTTTGAGTGTAGAGGGTGCGGCCTCTTCTCCCTTAGTTGCTGTTTGGTGTGGCTGCAAGGTGTGGCCCCTTTTCTATTGTTGCAGGCTGAGTTTTATGGGTGCGGCCCCATCTTCTGTTCTGTTGTGTGAGGTCCCTAGGGTGCAGCCCCCTTTGATTGTGTTACTTGCAAGGTTGAGTGAAGAACCTTCTTGCTGCGGCCTCCTCCTATCTGCTGTCTGGAGTATCTAGGGTTACAGCCACCTTTTTGTTGGCCATCTGAAGTGGCAAAACTGCAGCCTACTATCCCTGCTGTGTGGTAAATGCAGTCCACTTCTTTGCTGTGTTAAAACCCTAGGGTACGGCCTCCTATCCCCTGCTGAAATCAAGTTTATACACAGTCATCTTGTATAGGGTTTTGATACCTTCTATTGGTTGAGGGTTTGTTCCTGTGAGGGTTTCTAGTTCAATCCTTKTGTGGCAAGAAAATTCCTTCATCTATTGGCAAAGAGATCCAACCTATAAGGTGGATCTATGAACTGAACCTTTGTCTGAGCATACACAAATGGTTCTACTTCTCTTGTGGTTGCTGTGACTTCTTCAGAGGTAAGTTTTCAGTTCTAGGTAAGCTGTCCACTCAGATCTGAATGTTGTTTTGATTTCTGTACTGTATAATTCATCTAGATCTAATTATTAATCTAGACAACTACTAGATCTGATTCGTCTCCTAGTATGACTTACTGTTTATGATCAGATTGCTTTAGATCTATAGATCTATAAAATGTTCTAGTTCAGCATTATAAATTTGCTTCATTGTCTAGATCTGTAAACTGTTAGTAGAGATCTAGTTTAATTATTGAACAGCAGATCTGAGTTTTGTTTCTATTCTTCAGATCTGATCTTTACTAAGTTTATTTGCTGTCTCTCTTAGATCTAGATACTAAGTGTTCTAAGTCTGTTGATCTAGATCTAACTGTTTTGTTCACTGAAATTTAAAAGATACTATTGTTCTGCATCTTTACCCTAATTCTAACACTACATCATAAGAGATCTATGAAGCTTAATTTCTTCATATTTTTTACTTGGTGCTTCACGCATCAATCTTGGATGCAATCATTACACACATTCTCTTAAACAAAAAATGGCCACCATTTAGTTCTATAGTCAAAGACCACTTTCCCTTGGTCCATATTTGATTCTTGCGATTGACTAGAAGTAGAGTTGTAGGAACAGGTGTCAGCATGGGTGCAGCAAATTTTCAAAATTTTAGGTTCAAGGATTCAATAATTTAGGGTTTCAAAATCTTATAGACGTAAAAAATATAAATAAATCAAATAATCTAGTAAAAACTATAAAATTAAGGATAATGAACAGAGTTCAATTGATTAATATAATAGAATTCTAGAAGCATCAATATATTCAGTTTGCAGTTTATAACTAATTTTAAATGTTTTTGATTTTTCATTTGTTATGTAAAATTTTGTATTTCATTGGATTCTTAGAGTAAGACCTATCATAGATCATACACAGGAGATGCAATCTGTCATGGGATTCATCTCAAATGTGCTCCCTCATAGGGTCCATTCAGGAAAAAGATCCGAAGAAATCTTGAGAGGATCCTAGGAGCAGGTGTGGCTATAGATGAGGATCAGGTCCATGTACAACACCAAATTTAGAAAGATCCAGAAACTTTTGATTATTGATCCTACCTTTTATCTGTTTGTATAGCAGCTTAATGGCCATATTTCAAATAAGCAATATTTTGCCCACTATACATTTTGATATTTCAAACCAATTATAGTAGTATGAATTTTTGGATGACCATCATTTCAGTAGTGTTAATGGCCCTTTTAACGTACTTTAATTTTTTTAATAATCAAAATAAATTTGAAATAACAAAAGACCAAAATGAAAAGACTCACTGAGCGTGACTTAAATTGGGCATCGAGGAAGGGAACTCCAGGAAATATTGGCTCCTCGTCATTGACCTCCTTCACAGATGGAATGCAACCACTACAAATATACTCGCTGAACATCAAACCTGCAGTTCAGCACATTCAATAAGAATGCCTATAAAAGAAAATTGACAGAACATAAAGTTTGAACTTTGATAAAATTGCCAGTAGATGTCTGCACACAAAGATTACATTTAAGATTGTTATAGCCTCGAGATGATTATGAACATGCACAAAATATATTACAAACTTATCAAGATAAATCTTTCACTAAAAGAGTAAGAGGAATCGTCATTAGATACCAATATCTCAATACTACTTAGACACCTTGCTTACCAATGCAACTGGCAAAGCAATTTTAAATGGCAGTGTAAACATAATATCCAACAAGAACAAAGTTTGAAATTCATGAGTTTCAAACTGATACTTTTGGAGAATCCTATGTTGGCCAATTCATCTTGGCATACTATTAGTAATAATAAGGAATATTACCTAATGGGAAAGTCTGATACTGTCGATGCATGTACACACTCATGAGTCAATGTAGGAAAACCACAGGTGCCTAAATCAGGCAAAGATTTGACAAAAGGATGGTAGTAAAGGGACCAAACTCTTCTTAAAGGCCCTTAGGCAAAAGGGAAAGTCTGATGACATTAAAGCTGTAATGTTTGAAGGGGGCAAATTATTCTCTAGGGAACAAATTCTGTAAGAGTTTCTAATCACTATCCAGTTGTGCTACTTCTCAAATATCCATAGATACCTGGAAAGAAGTCTTGGGTGCCCCTACTTGCTCTTGTGCCTCCTGCAATGTCTGGATAAGCTACCTAGGCTTTCTGGCTGTACTGGGTGGTAATGAGGTATCTGCTCCTACACTGGAATCTGGCTGGGTGGTAATGAGATCAACACCTAGGACAGTAACTTGTTCACCCTCCTTTAACCCTGTAGGACGCTCTTGTGACTTAGAGAACCAAGCATCCTCATCAAATTTCACATCTCAGCTCACTATTGCCTTCCACTGTGACAGAAGATAGATCATGTAAACCTTAGAGGACAAACTGTATCCAACAAAGATATCATTCATATAGAAGGTTCGAGCTTAGATCTCTTCTCATCAGAACTATGAATACACAGAACAACCAAAAACATAAAAGTGTGATACCTGTGGTTTCTCACCAGTAAAAGCTTCTTCTGGTGTCTTGTCCTTCAATATCTTTGCGGACACCTGTTCAGAATGTAGGCAGTTGTAATGCATGCTTCTGCCCAAAGACACATGGGCGGATCTAGATCATGAATCATAGCCTTGGCTGTCTCTATGATGGAGCTGTTCTTCCTCTATGCAACCCTATTCTGCTGAGGGTTATAAGGTACTGTCAACTCCCTTTGGATTCTTGCATCCTTGCATACGGCATCAAAATCCTTGGAGGTATACTTTTTTCCATTGTCAGATCTTAGCACCTTAATCTTCTACCTGTCTAATTCTCCACAAGAGCTTTAAACTCTTGAAACTTGTTCTCCCCACTTTTTGGGATAACTAGGAGATCGTGTCTCGAGGCCCACAAGTCCTGGACATGGAGTACCGAGAGCAGGATTGACCTGAGCATGGCCCTGGAGGGCCCACCTTTTCTTCTTCCATTGTCTTTGTCTTGTCAGTAGCAACAACATCCATCACCATCGGCTTGGTCCTGTATCAGAAGAGGTTCTTGCTCCATGAGGTAATTGGTCCGGGTATCATGGTATGTGTCACTTTTGGTCGTTAAAACCTTTAAATATATGTATTTGATTCCTTTTATCTCTAACAACTGCTTGGATCTTACATTTGCCCACTTGACCATGTTTGGGGGGACTGAGAGGGTGCCCTAGCAAGCCTGTGTCTGTAGGGTTTGGTTTGCCACTAGGGGGATTTCAGAAAAGCCATCGTCCACTCCCATCATAACACCACTTTTCCATCTTATTTCCCGCTCACCTATCCTATCCCCTTGTCCGGGCATTGGGTTGACCTATTTTCAGGACTGCACCTTACCTCGTGGGAAGAAGGGGCTAAAGGCCCAGAAGGTAAAAGCAAGCTGGTAAAAGATAAAAGCCTAAGAATAAACCTCGAGATGCTTCGCCCAGGGATCCCCAAGAAAGCAATAAAAAGCTTCTCAGTAAGAAACAAGAGGGATCCGGAAAAATAATAAAACAAGACCTAATCAGAGGATAGGGGGTCTCGTCACGAGCCAACCTATTAGTTCCATGGGTACCTAGCAGTATGACATTGCCATCAGTTGGTTACCACGCCGGGGTAGTGACTCTTGGTTGAATGACCAAGGGAAAGGGGGTCTCATCACGAGGCAACCTTCTCATTTCTGCGAAAGTACTTGTGGGTAACGCTGTCAGCTCTGGTCACCATGCCAAGGCAGTGTCCCCTGGTTAGCTCTTGAACAAAAAAACAAATAAAAGAATAAAAAGAATAAAGGCAAGAATAGGCTTGGAAAAAATGCATCCATGACAGGGACAACTCGCCTTCTACAAAGGCACCCACAGGTAACACGTTGCATCATTGGCCCTTACTGCACCCACATGCTTGGACATCCCCTGACCACATCATCCACTTACATGGCTTGGATGAGGTCTCTCTGGGAACTTTCCTTTTTCTGTGGACACTAGCCCAATAGGAATCCTTATCCTTTTCCCTAGACTTGTATTGTAGGCTTGTGTAACGTCTTTGAGCTATTGATTGATGTATTAGGGATTTTATGCATATGTTTAATAATATTGATGATGAGATGTGATTGACATTGCTATGTTCCCTGTGACTGATGAGCCCACAGAGGGCGTAGCCTTTGATGTGCAGGACCATGCTCGACGGACAGGTACCATTTGGACCAGTACATATGGGGAGATGATCAGTTCGGACCTCCATGGGGCTGATGAGAGCACCAGATGGATACTGAGACCCCATCAAGGGGCAGAGACAGGACACAGATGGATCAGGGGCTTTGCACCGGAGAAGAAGAGAACGTTCCACCAGAGGCACCCCGACACAGCTTGACCTAAGGGGGTTGACCCTTTCTTAGTGGAACGTTGGCCTTTGGAGGCCTAAAACGTCACCACCTTGACCATGATGTCACCCAACATCATGGACGTTTGGGGCAAGCAGACTAGGCAGCAGTGGCATGTGTGGCAGGTTGGAGAAGACCAGGGAGGGCTAACGTTTTGCTCCAGGACACCCCATCTACCCTAAAAGGGGCTAACGTTTCCCTTGGAGGGGCTTTTACTCTTCTTTCATCTTGATTTAGGGTTTTAACTTGACAATTTAATGTAAAACAATATGATTTGATATTTTGGCCTTGTCGGCCTTTTTCCCTAACCTGAATGTAAAATTAGGTCAAGGTTTTGTATAAATGGGAGATTTTCACTCTCATTTTTTCATCATCACTCATTCACTCCATAAGGAGGTCTGAAATTTGCACCCTATCATCACTCATTTTATGGTGTTTCTCTTGAAGGAAGGTGTTACAACTAGGGTTTGCATGGTTATTTCTTGATGAATTGTAAGTATTTTTCTGCAAAACTTCTTAAATGAATGGTTGTAGTCTTATTTTCTTGCATATGTTTATAATTTGCTGAATCAAAACCCTAGGTGACAAGCACACAAGTAGGTCCTTGTCTCATGTCCCCTGATAGAGAAATTTTCATCCATTGAAGAAGAAGAGAGCCTAGTCATAGCTACACTCCTTTTTCTTCTTCTCCTTTGCTAGCCTTACCATCTAGAGATCAAGAAGGAGGAGACGTCCCAGGCCTAGGTTATCTACACCTAGGGTCGTTTTTCTTCTAGGGTTTGATGATAGAGCCTTGTTGTAGCAACACTCTCCTTCATTACACTCTCTTGTCTTGATTTTATCCTTTATGCTAGCCGTTTTTGCCAAGTCAACCTAAGGAAGGAGGAGAGAGCACGAGGCCTTGCTTTAGCAACACCGGAGTGAGCCTCTCTCCCCTAGGGTTTTGATTCTGAGGCCCTGCCATAGCAGCACTTCAGAACTCTTCCCTCTGGTCCTTAGCCGTCCTCCTTCAACCCTTGCGTTCTCTACTAAATTGACTCCATTCTACCTTGAGGCACTGATCCTAAGACCTCCAGCGTTGAAGTAAGACTTTGATCCAAACACTCTCAAAACTCGAATTTAAAATCCTAACTACATTAACCCTAGCTCTAGCTAACCCTAAGTGTTGGCGCTACCTTATGCTATTTGTATCATTAATGCAACAACGTCTTATCTTGTGAGCAATTGAATGGTGTTTTAGGCATAAATTGAATAAAGTGTTGGTTTGCTATATTGAATGCCACATCATTTAAATGATTATTGATGAAGTGATATGATTTCCATTGCTATTGATAAACATTGACTTCGTCAATATTTATATTCAAATTGCTTATAAGTTCATCAGATAGTTCTTGATTGATATGAAGTACTAACCCATTGAAATAGCTTGCACGTATCAGTTTGTTGTTGTCTTGTTCCAGGCAGGTGTCCTTCATTGGGGATTTACTT
>ML777166.1:1357840-1374061 GCA_009831015.1 Picea engelmannii
TTGGGAGAGTGATTGGCTCAGCCAACCCCCCAATATCGTTGGGCTAGTTTAGATTTCTCTCAAGTTTTCTTTTATTTGTTTTGCCCCACTTGTCCACAAGACAAGGTAGTGTGGCCACATAATAATAATAATCTTAACATTTTTTATTTGTCTTTTAACCCTCTTTGGCCAACAATGGTAGGCTTGCCTCCACCTTGGCCATTGTGAGTGGTTTGCTACAATAATTTCTATTTTATGTTTATGCTTAACTAAAGTTACCTACACCTTGGGAGAGTAATCCCCAAATCGTAAGGCTAGATGGTAGTGATGTTTTGGTGATTTACATGCTCACATGGTTTAAAATTTATCTAGAGTAGTCATCACATATCTATCATCTCCTTTTTTTTCATACTTTATTTATCGGCTATTTCTTTCACATGTGTTCTATAATGTTATGTTTCATGGTTTAAAATGTCTTGAAGTAATCTTTAGTTGTGCAACTCACTCATCTTTTAAGGCATGTTGCCATTTATCTATCTCAAGCATATGTGAAGCACTTAAATGGCTTAAGATCTAATTTCTTTCATTTTGCCAAGCATTTCCATTTTCAGCAAGTCTTTTCATTGGATATCATATGTGGATAAGTGAATGAATCTAAGTTATTTCTTGGTATCAATTCTTGCCTTTACTTTATTTCTTGCAAAGTTTTATGTTATGAATGGTGAATGACATGGCTATGTTAATGGTGTACATCTTTTAAGCTTTTCATTCACATTGTTCATGAGTTTATGGTTTTAAGTTTTACATTTTGCAACACTTCATAGCAGTCACTTTCAGTTTCGGTTTTGGGTATAAATCACACGTTTTGGGCATCTAAAACTCTTCTAAAACACTCCAAACACACCTAAAGACTTACCCGCAAGTCATAATAACTTTTTAGACAACTTAGGATAACCTAATTCCACCATCTTCACCATCTAAAACGGGTTTGAGGAAAACAACGGAGGGTAGTGGCAGAGGACTGTCCTGTGGCACTCCAGGTGGGCATCTTCTCCGGGAAGTACTCTTACTGTCAGGGTTGACCATGGAAGCTAGGGTGGGCCTCGTTGCCTTACTATCTTGAGCACCCGGCAGCTATTTGGCAACAGGAGGAGGAGGTTTAAGGTTCCACACTTAGTTAGGGGGAGGGAAAAATAAAATTTACTTAATCTTTAAGAAACTCCTAACCACTTAGTTTCCTAGACAATCCATGTGCTTGGGTATCTTTATATGAATGTTTAGGAATTCATATTGCAAGTGCTTTCATGTTTTATAAATCTTTCATGCAATCTTATGGTTTATCTATCTAAGTGTTTTACTTTCATGAGCATTTAAGTTTCCAAATATATACATCTTTGTTTTATGCTCTGGTGGTGTGATTCAAGAAGAGGTTGAGTATCCCACTTAGAGAAGCATCATCTTCTTGGATCTTGAGTGCTTTAGTGGTTGCCATTGAAAAGCAGTCCAATAGAGTAAGTGTTATTGGGGCATGCTTGGCTTTATGTGATTGATCTTGATTTTGAATCTCTTAACTCTCACATTTTGGCATCATTATCTATATCTTGTTTATTTGTATCTTGTGTACATCTTGTATCTTTATAACATTTATCGTTCATTGTATAAGTAGTTATAATCTTTATTTGTGGGATAGTTCTAGTATCTTTTACTTGTAATATTTTGGTAATTGAACTCCCTCAAACTTAGTTGACCCCTTGCCCAACTTTAGGCACTAGTCTTAGTTGACTCAGGGAAGGGTTTGTTTGTCATCTAATCAATCTTGCACTTTGCATTTGTTGCCTTAGCATCATAGGCTAGTATTCCCCCAAACCTTTTAACAAATTAAAATCAACTCCTAGAAACTTTAAAGCTAAACCATATCTAGCAACCAGGGTCTACCCCCCTTGGCTTCCCTGGGAGTAAGCCTAGAAGGAAGAGGTTCCAGTCAAGATGACAGTGTGGACTGTGAACCTAGGCATTGTGCCTCCAAGGACACCCTAAGTGAGCTGGACTTTGCTCATGTTTGCAAGTGTGTATTAGGACAGCAACAGAACCTAGGCATTGTGCCTCCAAGGACACACTAAGTGAGCAGGACTTAGCTCACGTTTGCAAGTGTGTATAAGGACAGCAACATGAGGCAACACCAACTCTTCTTTTTTTGTCCCTCGTCCCTAAAGAGGTAAATCCATCCACTTTCAACAGATTTAGACCTATTTCGCTCTACAATGTGTCTTATAAAATCATCTCCAAAGTCATTGCTAACAAAATCAAACCTCTCTTGGCTAGACTCATTTCCACGAATCAAGGAGGTTTTATGGAAAAACATCAAATCATTGATAATCATATCCTTGTTCAAGAAGCCATCCACTCTAGCAAAACCAATGCCAAAAGAAATGATAATAAAACTTGATATGGCCAATGCCTTTGACAGTGTAACTTGTAAGGCATAGCTTTCTTCTGGAGATTCTTAAAAAATTTGGCTTCAATTCCTCCTTTCTAAGTTGGGTTTCTTCTTGCTTCTCCTCTCCCTGGATTGACCCCCTTGTTAACAATCGTCTAACTCCTTTCTTTTGAGCCTCAAGGGGTCTTTGCCAGGGGTGTCCTCTCTCCCCTATCCTTTATAATATCATGGTAGAATCACTAAGCATATATTTAGAACATGCTAGAAGGGAAAGATATATTCCTGGCATAAAAATTGTAAGAGACACCAAAAGGCTAAACCACTCTCAATTTTTTGATGACACTCTCCTCATAAGTGTCGCTTCCACCATCCTAGCCCTCAGGTTCAAAAGCATTATGGATAAGTTTATTAAAGCTTCAAGAGGCCTTATAAACAATGTCAAAAGCCACCTACATACCTGGAATACTAGCACCAATTTCACCAAAGCAATAGCCAGTACCTTAAGCTTCCCTTATGATGAGAATTGGTAGTCCTTTAAATACTTGGGAATCCCCTTAAGCCTAAGAACTTTACCCTCAACCTCTTGGAAACCCACTCTTGACAAACTCAAATCAAAATTCTCGCAGTGGGGAGCTCACTAGTTAAACCCAGCTGGTAGGATTGTACTTATCAACTATGTTCTTAATGCCTTACCCATTTATCAATTTTCCATGTTGTTAGCCCCCGCCTCCTTTTGCCATGCCTTTGCCCGGGAACTCAAAAGATTACTCTAGCAAGGAGGTAAATGCAACTCCAAGCGGTTTCATCTGGTCAACTAGAACATTGTTAGGGCCCCTAAAAATCATGGAGGGTTTGGAATACAAGACCCTTTCATCATGAATAAAGCCCTTGGTGCTAAAATTCTTTGGAGGATAATTTATGGACGAAAAGAGTTGCGGAAATTTGTTCTAAATCACAAATATTTTCCAAGCCCCCGCTTGAGATGCCTTGGCAATTCCCCCCCCCTTCCCTCGACCTGCTCTCAAATTTGGCACCTCCTCAAAGCCTCCCTCCCCCTCCTTTCCCCCAACCTCACTTGGACCCCTAGCAATGGGAAGAAAATAAAAATCTGGCAAGACAATATCATGGGACAACCTCCCTTGGAGTCTATTCAGCAGCTCTCACCTCTGAAAAATTGATTGGATACTCAAAATAAGCCCACTCTTTAAGAAATATCCCTTTGGGATGAGCAGTCGGGCAAATGGATAGGTTGGACCTTGGGGGATCCTCCTTCCCCTCTTCAGGCCCTCTCCAAGATCCTCCTCCTCAAGTTGCATGGTTGCGCCTCCCTTCACCCGAATTCAAAGGATAGCAGAGGATGGGGAAAAACTAGATACTTAGTAAAGCAAGGATACCAACTTGAATTCCAAAACTCGAGGCTCCCTCCGTGATCTAAGAAATGGCGTGGAATCTTGAATCCTGACAACCTCCCTAAGATAAGTGCTTTCAGTTGGACTCTTATGCACCAGAAAGTGCTCACCGGTGAAAATTTGGCTAAAAGGGGAATCCAGGACCCTTCCAGGTGCGTACTTTGTCTTGATGATTTTGACTCTTCTCCTCATCTTTTTCTGAATTGTTCTTTCTACAAGGCTGTATGGGGAATAGTTTTGTAGGACTTGTCCTTTCGTACTCAATGGCCCTCTTTAATTGCACAAATTCTCTTTCGTTGGCCTCAAGCGTATCTCAGCTCCTTCAATGGCAAGCCAATCTCCAAAAGAATCTGGTTAGCTCTTCCTTTTTTTGTTTGCTGGAAAATATGGTTGGCCAGGAACAAAGGACTCTGTCAAGACCAAAAATCTTCTCCATAATTGGTGGCAGCCAAATCCATTGGGCTCTTATTGGAACATTTTAACTCAAAGGGTCTGAGATCAACTCATCCTGATGCTCTAGATTATTGGGAAAAAAAATTGGATGGAAAGGTTTCCCATTATTACATCTACTGCTCCCCCAACCCGCTCTGGATCAGCCTGGCAGCTTCATCTCTCGATCGATCCCACTATTATCTCTTCTTTGATGGTGCCTCCAAAGGAAACCTTGGGGCGATAGGGTAGGAGGGGATGCTTTATGACCCTAGAGGACAAATTGTGACTACCTACTCATGGAATATAGGAGTGGTTACTAATAATCAAATTGAACCATATGCTCTCCTATAAGGCTTGCTTATAGCCAGATCCAAAAACATAGGGGTCCTCTCTATCGTGAGTGACTCAAAGAACACAATCAAGCATTTGAAACCCTCCTTCCTTCCCATAGATGTGAGTCTGAGATAAAAAATTCTTCGCATTCATTGCATCATCAAAGAATTCAATCAATTTACCCATGCCATATCAAGCGATACCTCAATTCCCTCCCTAATAAATCGACCAACAAGGGAGTCAATGGTGAAATTAGTTCTCTAAACATTTATGGAAGAACTAGTCGCAGTCCTTCCCCTTGGCCCCTTTCCTATGGCCTTGTCATATGATCCAATCCTTTTATTAGAAAGGGCCATGCTTCACTCCCTGGCCCTCTTTTTTGGAACCACGTGGCTTCCCTCTCGTCCCACCACGGGCCCCTCGTCCCTAATCCCAAGGTCCTCCCCCCTCATTTCATTTCCTATCTCCGTGCTTCCCTGCTTTCTCCCCTCTATGCTTGTCATCTCCAAGATGAGTCACACCCCCCTGCTTGCATCCTCTTAGCACGTTATTTCCTTATTCATGTCCACCTTTTTCCTTCTCTCGTGTGCACTTCCCGTCGCCCCAATATGCACGTTGCAACTTCAGGAGCCGTATGTCCCCACGCTCCTGGAACCTCTCAGCCATCTCTCCACCTATGCGACTTTTCTTTCCCCATGTACATCGCTTGCTTCAAACCGTCCTGCCCCCTTTCTACTTCTCCTGTCAACAATCTTCTTCGCACCTGTTCGCACGCAACAACATCGAGAGTCGGGTGCTCTCACACCCCCAAAATCTATCGCCATCTTTGCATCCACGCACTTGGTCATTATGCTCCAGATTGGGAAAAGACAGGTGGGTATATGGATCTTTTCCACCAGCGAGGAGGTCTGTACCTCCCTCCAATTCAGGTATCAAACTCATTCAAATACAATTGCGACGTGTTCATTAGGCATTGTATCATTCAACTCTTTGCAAGGTGGCGAAATCGAGTGTGCAAGGATATTAGCATGGCTAGCAGAAGACAAAGAATCAACTTCAAAATGCTCCAGCTCCAGCAAGAATAGGACGACCTCTATTCAATGGTCATAACCATCCAAAGTAGAGTGGGTACCCTTTCCTCTCAAGTGCTCACAATGCTTGAATTAAATGTAAATCACAGGCAGTCTTGCATTAAATGTACATTGGTTCGGGCATTGGGTTGGCCAATTATTTAAGGGTTGCACCTTACCTTGTGGGAAGAAGGGGCTAAAGGCCTAGAAGGTAAAAGCAGTCGGCAAATGATAAAAGCCTAAAAATAAAACCTCGAGATGCTTCGCCCAGGGATCTCCGACAAAGCAGTAAAAGGCTTCTCAGCAAGAAATAGAGGCACCCATAAGAAACAATAAAATAAGACCTAGTCAGAGGATAGGGGGTCTCATCACGAGCCAGCCTATTAGGTCCATAGGCATCTAGCAGTATGACACTACTAGCAGTTGGTTACCATGCTAGGGTAGTGGCTCTTGGTGGCATAGCCAAGAGAAAGGGGGTCTCATCACGAGCCAGCTTTCTCATTTCCATGAAAGTGCTTGTGGGTAACATTGCCACCACTGGTCACCACGCCAAGGCAATGTCCCGTGATTAGCTTCTTGAAAGAAAAAGCAATAAAGAATAAAGAATAAAAGGCATGAATGGGCTTGGAAACATTTGCATCCAAGATAGGAGCAGCTCGCCTTCTACAAAGGCACCCACAGGTAAGCCATGCATTTCCCTGCTATCACTACACCTCTTGTCAGGACATCCCTTATCCACCTCATCCACTAACATGACTTGGATTTGATTTCTTCCGGAAACATCCCACATCCAGTGGACACTAGCCCAATAGGATGCCCTGTCACTTCCTCCAAACTTGCCTTGCAGATTTGTATAATGTCTTTGAGCACTTGACTGAGTAAAAAGGATTTTATGCACATGTTTAAGAAAATTGATGACTGGATGTGATTGACATTGCTATCATCCCTGCGACTTATGAGCCCATGGAGGGCGTATCTATTGATGTGCAGGATCATACCCGATGGACAGGTACCATATTGGATAGGTACACATGGGGAGATGATTAGTTCGGACCTCCATGGGGTTGAAGAGCCCACCAAATGGATGTTGAGACCCCAACAGGGGGCAGAGACAAGACAGAGGGGTTTGCACCGGAGAAGAGGACGTTCCACAAAGGCAGCCCGACAGAGCCTTACCCAGGGGGGTTGTGCCCTTTCTACTGGGACGTTGGCCTTGGAAGGCCCATGACATCACCTATGACCTCCTATGACGTCATCCAGCGATATGGGAGTTTGGGAGGCAATTGCGGCATGATTGGCACGTGTGGCAGCTTCTAGAGGCCCAAGGAGGGCTAACATTTTGCTCCAAGAGGCCACATTTGCCCTAGAAAGGGCTAATGTCACCCTAAAAGGGCATGACGTCCTCATTATTTGCTTGATTAGGGTTTCATTGACATTTTAGTGTAAAACAATTATGTATTTTGGCCTTGTCGGCCTTTTGGTGACCTAAATTTTAATTAAGGTCATCGCTATAGTATAAGTAGAGAGCTAAAACTTTCATTTTGATCATCATCTTTCACTCACACTTGTGTGAAGTCTTAAATGTGCGCCCTCCTTTAGGGTTTTTGGCTGAAATATTGATGCATACTTGTCGAAGGAGGCTTTTCTTGGCTATTTTCTGCATTTTCTTGGTGGAAAGTTTACAACTACGGTTTGGCTAAATGAATGTTTGGTGAATGTAAGTGAATTTCTGCAATCCTTCTTTGTTGAATGGTTATGGTATTTTTTACTTGCATTTTGTTAATGAAATTTGTTGGATTAAACCCTAGGGGACAAGTACATGTCGGTGTCCTTGTTTCATGTCCCTATTAAGTTATGCTAAGAGCCATTTTATTTTGTTGAAGATAAATGTTAGAGCCTTGCCATAACAAAACTCTACCTTTCACTCTTCAAGCTAGTCGTTTTTACTTTACCCTGTGAGCTAAAGAAGGAGGAAGACGCACTAAGGCCTACGTTTACTACACCTTAGTGAGTTGTCTTCCCCTAGGGTTGATAGGTTGAAGCCTTGCTTTAACAACACTTCAACTATCATATCCCTCTTGTCTTTGGTCCTATCACTATCATTTCGGCCCTTCAACTTTTGCAGCTAGTTTGACTCCATTTGCCCTAATAGCGCACTGATCTAAGACCTTGTACTTGAGTACTTTTGATCACAACTTCCAAATACTCTTGAACAATCATTAACTCCTTCTAACCCTAGCTTAGACACTTGCTAACCTATTGTTGTCGTCATTTATTTATTCTATAATCATATCTTTGCAGCATTTAAATCCCTTATTGAGGAATTGAAAGATTGGCTAGTCGATGCTTCTAATGAATGTTGGTATTTGACATTGATGATAAATCGTTATTGCTCATTGTGAAGCTTCTTTAGCATCTATTGTGAAGTGATATATGGTAATCATTGCTATTGTACATCATTGATTTTGCTTCATCAATATTGTCTATCAATTGCTTTATATCATAATGTCCTTGATTATGTGAAGTACTAACCAAGCAAGTGATCTTGCCCATATAGTTTTCTTGTTGCTTTGTCTCGAGCAGCTACACTTTTGGTTACCATTTGCACTTCCGGTTATCTTTACTTTTATTGGTTGATTAGCCAAACTTTTTGATCGGTGGTGACTTGTGAGGGGGGGAAACTTTCTACTTAACTATAAGCCTTTGTCTTCTCAAAACCCCAGGTCACTTGGGACGTCTCCCCTAGGCCTACCACCCTAAACAGAAAGAGCTATCCTATCGAGGTGACAGTGGTAGGATAGTCTCAATTTCGCCAGTTTGCCTTTCTTTCACCCATCCTTTACTCCCACTACAAACTGCGCGATAACATTTTGGCGCCGTTGCCGAGGAACACTAAGTCAATTCTCCTCAAAGACAACACTTTTTTCGGTAAGGCTTTCCTCAAGAGTCCTTATCTTACAAAGCTTACCTACCGACTCCACTAAGGATGATTCCCTTATTTCTTTGATAATTTCAAGAAAATTATCTGGTGACTCCACTGATGACGAAGCCAACCATGACTTCTCAATGGGACCCGAGAAATTTCAAACCCCTAGACATGAGTAAAATCTCGAGATACCCCCAACGAATGCCCCTGAAGTACGAAAAGTGGCTCCCTAGATTCACTGGCAGTGATGGGGAAAGAGTCCACTATCACATGAGTGACTTTTGGGCTTTCTTTCAACTCCATCCTATCAGTGATGATGTTGAAGACTTGGTGATGAAACTTTTTTCTGCCGTCCTTCATGGGAATGCTAGAAAATGGTATGATGATCTTCGTGTTACTAGCATCACTTCTATGGACCAGTTAGAAGAGACCTTTCTCAAGAGGTCGGGTATGAAATTGGAAGATATCCAAACATTACTAAAAAGACTCGAGTATGCAAAACAAACTGAAAATGAGACTGTCTGGGACTTCCAGGATAGATTTCAGAGATTGTTGTATCAGATTCCTAGAGACCATTATCCTGAAGACAAGTACTTCGTGTATCTCTTTACCAATGCACTCTTGATGCATTTAGGGTTTCTCCTAAGTAAAAAGAGGCCAAAAACACTCTACGGAGCTTGTAACATGGCCATGCAAATTGAGGCAAATATATTTTTGTCCAAAGGAGAACGCATCTTCTCCCTAGGGACCAAAATCAATGATCCTGAAGATACCTCAGACACTCTTGGTTTGGAAATATTAGTTTCCCTTAAAAATTTTACTACTGATTTCCAAGAAGAAGGGTAACAAGTTATTGACCAACAAAATGCTAAGGGGAAAGCTCTTGATGAGGTTTTCCAAGAGCAAGGTATCATTGAAAACATGGTTGAGGAGCTGGAACATAAGCAAAATGATTAAGTATCAACCTGTGCTCCTCCCTCTAACGAAGCCATCCACAAACCTTCCCTCCCTACACAACAACAAGATGATGAGGTTAGTTGCTTTCCTTTTCGGGATTTTGATGATACCTTGTTCCATGATTCAGAGAATGAAGGAGAAATGGAATCCTCGAACGAAGAAGATCTTCCTTGCTGTACAATTGAAGGAGAAAGGGCAATTCATGAGGATGAAACAATGATGCATGTTGAAAACACTTGAGTCCTCAAAGCTCTTGCACGAGAAGAAACAGTAAGTTACTCTCCTCTCCAAGATTTTGATGATTCTCTACTTTATGATTTGGGAAATGAGGAGGAGATGGATGAGCCCTTGGATATTTTGAATCCTTCATGTTATGACACAGATAGTGACATAGTTGATATTGATGAGTTCATACATGTTGGAAGATGTAAATGGGATGTAGTTAGTTATAATATGGACCCCATTTACGACATTGAGAATCATTTCCAAGTGTTGCCTTCACAACAAGTTACTTTTGATTTTGACCAGTGGCAACAAGGAGATGAGATTTTTACCGATGTTTTCCAAACACCCAAGGTTGACCTAGTCCCTTATTTTCCTGATGATTTCCGATCATACCTTGAAGATTTTAATGAATACTCCTATGAGCACTTGGATTCATAATATGAAGAAGATTACCAACCACCGTTGTGCTCAGATCTTGATAGGAGTAAGGAAATCATTTGCCCAGAGAAGGATCCTTGTGACAACTTTCTCCAGCCACCTCTGATTACTTTACTTTGTTATGTCTCTAGAGGTGTAGTTGGGAGATATGTTTTTTGTATTGAGTTCCCTCTGGGGCAAACCCTAGAGTCCAAGGGATGGTTGAATACTTCAAGAATTAGTCTGTCATCTCAGCTTTTCAACTTTCCCTTAGGAGTTTGCCAGTCATCTACTAGACCCTTGGGTTGACCAATTATTTAAGGGTTGCACCTTACCTTGTGGGAAGAAGGGGCTAAAGGCCCAAAAGGCAAAAGCAGCTGACAAAAGATAAAAGCCTAAAAATAAAACCTCGAGATGCTTCGCCTTGGGATCCCCGAGAAAGTAGTAAAAGGCTTCTCAGCAAGAAACAAAGGGACCCATAAGAAATAATAAAACAAGACCTAGTCAGAGGATAGGGGGTCTCATCACGAGCCAGCCTATTAGGTCCATGGGCATCTAGCGATATGACACTACTAGCAGCTGGTTACCACGCCAGGGTAGTGGCTCTTCGTGGCATAGCCAAGAGAAAGGGGTCCTCATCACGAGCCAGCCTTCTCATTTCCGTGAAAGTGCATGTGGGTAACATTGCCACCACTGGTTACCGCGTCAGGGCAATGTCCCCTGATTAGCTTCTTGAAAGAAAAAGCAATAAAGAATAAAGAATAAAAGGCATGAATGGGCTTGGAAACATTTGCATCCAAGACAGGTGCAGCTCGCCTTCTACAAAAGCACACACAAGTAAGCCATGCATTTCCCTGCTATCATTGCACCCCTTGTCAGGACATCCCTTATCCACCTCTTCCATTAACATGACTTGGATTTGATTTCTTCCAGAAACATCCCACATCTAGTGGACTATAGCCCAATAGGACGCCCTGTCACTTCCTCCAAACTTGCCTTGCAGATTTGTATAATGTCTTTGAGCACTTGACTGAGTAAAAAGGATTTTATGCACATGTTTAACAAAATTGATGATTGGATGTGATTCACATTGCTATGATCCCTGCGACTTATGAGCCCATGGAGAGTGTATCTGTTGATGTGCAGGATCGTACCCAACGGACAGGTACCATATTGGACAGATACACATGGGGAGATGATTAGTTCGAACCTCCACGGGGCTGAAGAGCCCACCAGATGGATGTTGAGACCCCAGTAGGGGGCAAAGACAAGACAGAGGGGTTTGCACTGGAGAAGAAGAGGATGTTCCACAGAGGTAGCCTGGTAGAGCCTTACCCAGGGGGGTTGTGCCCTTTCTACTAGGACGTTGGCCTTGGAAGGGCCATGACATCACCTATGACCTCCTATGACATCATCCAGCGATATGGGAGTTTGGGAGGCAGTTGTGGCATGATTGGCACGTGTGGCAGCTTCTAGAGGCCCAAGGAGGGCTAACGTTTTGCTCCAGGAGGCCACATTTTCCCTAGAAAGAGATAACATCACCCTAAAAGGGCATAACATCCTCATTATTTGCTTGATTAAGGTTTTATTATGACATTTTAGTGTAAAACAATATTATTATGTATTTTGGCCTTGTCGGCTTTTTGGTGACCTAAATTTTAATTAAGGTCATTGCTATTGTATAAGTAGAGAGCTAAAACTCTCATTTTGATCATCATCTTTCACTCACACTTGTGTGAGGTCTGAAATTTGCGCCCTCCTTTAGGGTTTTTGGCTGAAATATTGATGCGCACTTGTTGAAGGAGGCTTTTCTTGGCTATTTTCTGCATTTTCTTGGTGGAAGGTTTACAACTAGGGTTTGGCTAAATGAATGCTTGGTGAATGTAAGTGAATTTATGCAATCCTTCTTTGTTGAATGGTTATGGTATTTTTTACTTGCATTTTGTTAATGAAATTTGTTGGATTAAACCCTAGGGGATAAGCACATGTTGGTGTCCTTGTTTCATGTCCCTACTAAGTTATGCTAAGAGCCATTTTATTTTGCTGAAGATAAATGTTAGAGCCTTTCACTCTTCAAGCTAGCCATTTTTACTTTACCCTGTGAGCTAAAGAAGGAGGAAGACGCACTAAGGCCTACGTTTACTACACCTTAGTGAGTCGTCTTCCCCTAGGGTTGATAGGTTGAAGCCTTGCCTTAGCAACACTTCAACCATCATATCCCTCTTGTCTTTGGTCCTATCACTATCATTTTGGCCCTTCAACTTTTGCAGCTAGTTTGACTCCATTTGCCCTAATAGCACATTGATCTAAGACCTAGTACTTGAGTACTTTTGATCACAACTTCCAAATACTCTTGAACAATCATTAACTCTTTCTAACCCTAGATTAGACTAACAATTGCTAACCTATTGTTGCCGTCATTTATTTATGCTATAATCATATCTTTGCAGCATTTAAATCCCTTATTGAGCAATTGAAAGATTGGCTAGACGTTGCTTCTAATGAATGTTGGTATTTGACATTGATGATAAATCGTTATTGCTCATTGTGAAGCTTCTTTAGCATTTATTGTGAAGTGATATATTGTAATCATTGCTATTGTACATCATTGATTTTGCTTTATCAATATTGTCTATCAATTGCTTTATATCAGAATGTCCTTGATTATGTGAAGTACTAACCAAGCAAGTGATCTTACACATAGTTTTCTTGTTGCTTTGTCTCGAGCAGGTACACTTTTGGTTAACATTTGTACTTCTGATTATCTTTACTTTTATTGGTTGATTAGCCGGACTTTCTGATCGGTGGTGACTTGTGAGGGGGGAAAACTTTCTACTTAACTATAAGTCTTTGCCTTCTCAAAACCCCAGGTCATCGAGGACATCTCCCCTGGGCCTACCACCCTAAACAGAAAGAGCCATCCTATCGAGGTAACAGTGGTAGGATAGTCTTAGTTTCGCTAATTTGTCTTTCTTTCACCCATCCTTTACTCCGACTACAAACTGCACGATAACAATGCCCATGCAGTTGAAGATGATGAGCTATTGAGATGAACAAAGTTCGCTCACACAAGAATTATCCAAAATACTTGGAATATAATAAAGTAATCCATGTAGGAATAATGTATAAAATATGAATAGATAAGATATAATACAATTGAGAATGAGGGCTCGTTTATATACCCACGCAGGGGTGCCCTTAACCAATAGTCATGTCATTTGAGACATGTCCTTTCATTAATAATAGTTATTATTTACTAATTAATTATTATGTTATGAATATCTATCTATATGTATATTTATGTTCATAACATTGCCTTCCCCTTAAAAATGCTTTGTCCTCAAAGCATACTTTATGGAAGACTTATCTCTTGCGCTAGCTTGTAATTATTGTCTCATGCTTCTTCATTATTGAGCTAGTAATCGTTCAGGACCTGAGATGATAGAATCTTCTAAGCGCTGAGTAGAACTGTCGAATTGTAAAGGAGTCTGCCCATCCTAATTCGATCTTCTGCAGATTTGGATTTTTATAGGGTTCTTGGAAAGAACTTGATACATTTCTACTCCCATGATAGCTTCTATTTTGACCCTCACTTGTAGTGGAAGTAATATTCTTTGACATAGGGGTTATTTGTTTCTGTTGATACATTCATTGGCTGAAGTATCGACTTTTGTGATTAGGATGTCGATAAGGCATCCTTGCAACTTGATCTTTACTTCGTATACTTGTAGTGTTTTCTTGATTAACTTTTGTAATTGAGTTTTCTTCATACCCCTGGATTGTTTCTACTTTGACATTTGAAGACCTTTTTACATCAGCTGGATTCGTACCATCTAAATACTTCTCTAGCTCCATAGGTTCAGTCATTGTCTCTTTATCAACTATTGATGTTTTGCGATCTAGCTCTTCTTGTAAAGACTTCTTATCATGCTTAAGTCTTTTGATTTGTTCTAGTAAATTTTGATTAAGGTTCCTTATGCAAGAGCTTTCTTCCACTTCTTCGGTTAATTTTTCTTTGAGACCTTGATTTTCTTGTTCCAACTTTTAAAAACACCGCTTCTTCTCCTTGGACTTCATGATTTTTGCAAGTAGTTTTTGATTATGATTTCTTAGGCGAGAAATCTCTTCGTCTTTTTCAATGATGATTTTGTCACATTCTTTCTGTCGATCTTGCAACTTTTGTATTGACTTCTGGTTATCTTGAAGAATCACTTCTGATATGTCCTTCAAGTCTTCCGATGATGGAGCTTCTAAAATTGACTTCATTGTAACGTCATGTAATGTGATTTTCTTCTTATAAGAAAATGTCAAAAACTTTCTCCTTGTGTTTAAAATAAAAGTACCCAAGTTGACTCTAGAATTATATCAACACTGTCTTGATAGATTGATACGACATTGAATTGAGCTATGAATTTGTAATCGCCAATAGATGGTTGTAGGTTCTTAATGTCATATTTTTCATCAGAAAGACACATGTCATTTTCAATTATATTTGGCTCTAAAACCATTAATTGGTTTGCCACGTCAACGTTAATGTGATTTTTCCTAGCGGTCGGGCAAATAGCGGTGTTGATATTCTTTCTTTGAATAATCCCATTAACTTTTAATAAGGGATCCACATATTTTTTATAAGTATGAGGGAATCTTCCTTGTAAAGTTTTTTCTTACTAGACTCCATTTCGTTCATTTTGTTTTGGTTGATAATTTACGATAATTACTTTCTTGAATAACCCTTAAATTGATACTTTCAATCACCTTTTGTATTGTTTGATATATTAACTCCTTATATAATATAATGATTATCACTTATTTGAACTGTAACCCTTTTAGTAGCTTTTCCTCCCACTAGTAATAATAATAATAAAGTCCTAAAGTGACTTTAAAATATAATAATATATCTTTTAACTTTTTCTTTACCGTTATAATAATATATAGTGATTATCACTTATTTGAAGTGTAACCCTTTTAGTAACTTTTGATCCCACTAGTAATAATAATAATAAAGTCCCAAAGTGACTTTAAAATATAATAATATATCTTTTAACTTTTTCTTTATCATTTACCTCTTATATCTTCTTATAATAATAGGTTACTCGAAAAACTCACGTTATTTTACCACCATATTTTTTTCAATGCACTTTTTGTACTTAATTGAAAGTATTTTAATATTTCCCTTTTTTTAAATATTCCCTTGATCTGGTAAGTTTAAAGTGACCCTTTCTTAAATATGAGACTTGAAATATTCACTCCCTTCCAAAACAACACGAAGCCTTGATACTTAATATTTCTTTGAGTCCCGTGCCAATGATTATGATAGGTTATAATTTTAATTAAATTATCCTTTGATTTTCTCCTTGAATAACCTTCTCACTTATAAATCTGAATAATGTGTATTCGATAACTTACTTTTTTGTCTTCACTTAGTGAATTTTGATAGGTGGTTGTACCTTTGACTGGGTCGACCCTTCTTATTTAACTATTATTTGTAATTTATAGTTACAACCTTCTTGACTTAGAGTAATTATATGCTTTACGCTTTTTAGGAAACTTGCAAAGGTAGAGGTGATCGTACGGAATGGGATGAGGCCGTACGGACTGCTAAAAACGGTTGGTACAAAGTAATTTCCTGTCAAATTAATTTGCACAGACATGCAATGAAATTGTACGGACGGTTATTCGATCAATTTAATTATTGACCGCACGACTTTTTTTTTGGATTATTTTATTTTCAATTTAAAATTGGACTCTGCAGATTGGAAGTATGGTGTGTACGGAATTAGAATTGATGATAGGACAATGTGGCTGCTACAATGTATGGCAGCGGTATTGATTATTCTAGCAAGCAGAGTACTTCTTTCCAATGCTGTAAATGTCGTGTCGGGGTAAGTGTCGACGAGGGTGGGGTAGAGATCATGTCGGCGACATCGGCGGAAAATGTTGGAATATGTCGGCAAGACCTCAAAAAAATACAAAAACAATCATTTTTTTCAATTTTTTTAATTTTTTTAAACTTGTAAAGCAACAACAACATCAAAT
>ML777166.1:1381330-1402373 GCA_009831015.1 Picea engelmannii
TAGGGTTTGCATGGTTATTTCTTCATGAATTGTAAGTGTTTCTTCTGCAAAACTTCTTATTGAATGGTTGTAGTTTAAATTTCTTGCATATTGCTTATAAATTTGTTGAATCAAAACCCTAGGTGACAAGCACACAAGTAGGTTCTTGTCTCATGTCCCCTGATAGAGAAACCTTCAGCCATTGAAAGAGAGAAAGAGAGCCTAGCCGTAGCTACACTCCTTGTTTCTCTTTCCCTTTCTGTTAGTCGTACCCTTTAGAATTCAAGAGGAGGAAGACGTCCCAGGCCTAGGTTATCTACACTTAGGGTCATTTTCCTTTAGGGTTTGATGAAAGATCCTTTCTATAGCAACACTCTCCCTCATTAAGCTTTCTTGTCTTGATTTTGTGCTTCCTCTAAGCTAGCCGTTTGCCGAGAAGGAGGAGAGAGAATGAGGCCTTGCTTTTGCAACACCAGAGTGAGCCTCTCTCCCCTAGGGTTCTGTCTTTGAGGCCCTGCTTTAGCAGCACCTTGAAACTTTTCCCTCTAGTCCTTTTAAATCTCGTCTCCTTCAACCTGTGCGTCCTTCACTTATTGACTCCATTCTACCCTAAGGCACTGATCCCAAGACCTCCAGCGTTGAAGTAGAATTGGATCTAAGCACTCTCAAACCTTTTGAAATTGAAACCCTAACTACACTAACCCTAGCCTGGACTAACCTACTAACCCTAAGTTGTTGATGTCATCATTGAATATTTCATCTTTATTGCAGCAACGTTTTGTCTTTTGAGTAATTGAATGATAGTTGAAGGCATTAATTGAGTTAAGAAGTTGTTTGTTATATTGAATGTTGTATCATTCTAGTATTTATTGATGAAGTGATACATTTATCATTGCTATTTTGTAAACATTGACTTCGTCAACATTTACTTCTAAACTGCTCATATTGAATACCAGATAGTCTTTAATATATATGAAGTACTAATCAAAGATTGCACGTATCAGTTTCCTTGTTGTGTTGTCTCAAGCAGGTGCTTTTCTTTTCTTTGGTTATACTTTATTATTGGTTGTTTAGCCGGGACCATCTGATTGGCAGTGATCTGTGAAAGGGGGAACTTGTCCTTGTCCTATTATCCTTACCCTTTTAAAACCCCAGGTTATCGGGGACGTCTCCCCTGGGCCTAGCCTCCCTAAAGAGAAAGAACCTACCCATCGTGGTGACATTGGGTGGGATAGGTTCCTGTTACGCCAGTTTGGCTCTCTACCTTATAGCCTTTTCTCCTAGCTACAAACTGTGCGATAACAACTCTCTTAAGACTTGGGTTTATTTCTTGAAATCAAAAGATAAAGTACTCGAAAAGTTCAAGGAATTCAAAGCCTTGGTAGAAAACCTCTCCGAAAGTAAAATCAAGATACTCAGGCCAGACAATGGAGGAGAGTACACTTCAAATGAATTTGGAAGCTTTTGCAGAGATGTCGCGATTAAGAGGGAGCTCACCACTCCCTATAATCCTCAACAAAATGGTGTAGCAGAAAGAAAGAATAGAACAATTATGGAAGCAGTGAAGACTATGATTCACGATCAAGATCTTCCAATGCACTTATGGGTTGAAGCAGCAAGAACAACAGTTTATGTCCAAAACAAATTATCCCATAGTGCACTTGGATTCAAAACCCCGAAGAAATGTTCACTGGAAAGAAGCCAGAAGAAAGCCATCTAAAAATATTTGGTTGTCCAGTGTTTGTACACATTTCGAAAGAAAGAAGAACTAAGATGGTTCCTTCAGGAAAGAAGGGAATATTTGTTGGATACTGTGAGGTCTCTAAGGCCTTCAGAATTTACATACTAGGTTACCATCATATTGAGATCAGCAGAGATGTAACCTTTGATGAGGATGCAACACTCAAAAGATCAAGGAAATGCTATCTTGAAGAAGTATATGAAGAAGAACATGTAGCTCCCATAGTTGCAGAACCTGTGAAGGAAGTTACAGTTACCCCTGATGATGAGATTCCAGAAGATCATGATACGATAGAATCTCAAGAACCTCCCCAAACGACAATCTCTCACAAGAAAAAGCCAACTTGGGCAAGGGAAATTATTCAAGATGCAGAGAAGTATGGTGCCCCAGAAGGAACCATGAGACAAAGCAACAAACCTAAGCCATTCTCCAATTATATGGCCTTGATGTATGATCTCATAGAAAAGGAAACTACTTGCTTTGAAGAAGCCATTCAGAAGAAAGAATGGGTGGATGCCATGACAGAAGAATACCAGTCCATTATAAAGAATGATGTATGGGAAGTAGTTCCCAGACCAAAGAATAAAGATGTGGTATCTTCCAAGTGGATATACAAGATAAAACATGCAACAGACGGAAGTATTGAAAAACATAAAGCAAGATTTGTAGCTCGTGGTTTTTCTCAAAAGGAAGGTATTGATTATGAAGAGACATTTGTTTATGTAGCCAGATACACTTCTATTAGAACCATCATAGCTCTTGTAACCAAAATGAAGTGGAAGTTACACCAGATGCATGTGAAAACAACCTTCTTAAATGGTGTTATTGAAGAAGAAGTGTATATAGAAGAACCACAAGGGTTTGAAGTTGAAGATAGAAAGACTTGTGTCTGGAAGTTGAAGAAAGCTTTGTACAGGTTGAAGCAAGCTCCTAGAACTTGGTATGGCAGAATTGATAGTTTCCTGACGAGCTTGGGCTTTACCAAGCATAAAGTTGATTCTAACCTTTACTTCAAGGTTATGAATGATGTGCCAGTATGTGGATGATTTATTCTTAACAGGAGAAGAAAATCTCATCACAAATTGTAAGAAGAAGCTCGCTGCAAAGTTTGAGATGAAAGACCTAGGCCTGATGCATTATTTCTTAGGTCTTGAAGTTTGGCAGAGCCCAAGGAAGATCTTCCTTAACCAAGGGAAGTATGCAGTTGAAATACTGAAGAGATTTAACATGTAAATCCATGAACACACCCATGGAAACAAAGTTGAAGCTCCTGGTTGATATTTCGCCAGAGTTGGTTGATGCTACTCTATATAGACAGATGATTGGTTTGTTGATGTATCTGACGATTACCAGGCCAGATATATGCTTTGTTGTGAACACCTTGAGTCAGTATCTGGTAGAGCCCAAACGTGTTCACCTTGTAGCTGCAAAGCATGTGATGAGATACCTTAAGGGTATGTTGGATTATGGTCTTTGTTATACTGGAGATCATGACTTCAAACTGTATGGTTATACTGATTCAGATTGGGCTGGAAGTGCTTCTGATAGAAAGAGCACTTCAGGATGTTGTTTTAGTCTGGGGTCAACCATGACTTCATGGCAAAGCAGGAAGCAATCAAGTATTGCTCTCAGCACGATAGAAGCAGAATACATTGCAGCTTGTTCCGCCAGTTGTGAAGCCATATGGCTTCAGAAGTTGTTGACAGATTTATTCGATCTGGAGATGGAAGCCATCGTGATTCCATGTGATAACTAGAGTTGTATAAAGATGACGGAGAACCCAATGTTCCATGATAAGTCAAAGCACATAGAGATCCAGTATCACTACATTCGTGATATAGTGCAAAGAGGAGTTGTAAAGCTCCAATATGTTGGCACAGATGAGCAGGTTGCAGATGTGTTGACCAAGCCTTTGTCTCGTGTGAAGTTTGAGTACTTCCGAGACAAGCTTGGTGTTGTCTGAAAGGACCTCCCTCGAAAGGGGGAGTGATGTTTATGATACTATGGTATCCTAACCAACAACGGGTAGCTCCATTAGGATTTTATATCCTAGGGGACTGATCATCCTTGGGCAAATCCCGAAGCTCTAGTAAGGATGGTCTGTCAGAGTACCTGTGTATGTATATGCCAGTTGTGGTCAGTAGTGGTAGCTCCGTTAGGATTTTATATCCTAGGGAATCTTTTGATTCCTGGGCAGATCCCGAAGGCCCGGTAAGGATGGTCTATTAGAGTACCACGTGATAGCTTGTTAGGATTTTATATCCTAGGGAATCTTATGATTCCTGGGCAGATCTTGAAGGTTCAGTAAGGACGGTCTGTCAGAGTACCACAAAATATTGTTGTTGCACCTGCCTCATTCTATTGCCATATGATGATGATGATGTTGTCTCAACCTCGTGCTGATGATGTTGTCTCGGCCTCGTCTTGCTGATGATGATGTTGTTTCAACCTCGTGTTGTTGATGACGTTGTATCAGCCTCGTGTTGTTGATGATGGTGTACCAGCCTCCGGTTGTTGATATTGTTGCTTTAGTGTTATGCTAATTGATGTTGATGTTTCAGCTTCATGCAGATGATGTTGATGATGCTACTCCAGCTCCATGTTGCGAATGATGATAATATTGATGATGAGAAAAACTTTCAATGATTTGTAGATATGTCAGTCAATGTTCTAGATGTTGATGATGTTGTTGCCTTCTCTCTCTCCCGATGATGTTGTATTGGGTCATGTCAGTAGAATACCCTTCTCGTTAAGGGGGAGTGTTGAAATATTGTAACTTCGAAGAATATTCTAATTATAATTGAGTTATTATCTTATAGATCAAATCCGCTTTTGTGGATTGATCATGTTAGGTCTTGTATAAGACCAAATCCCCTTTTATGGATTGGTCAAACCATATTTATATGGTGGTCTTTGTAAATTCGGCCCCTAGGGTTTATAAAGTGATTTTAACCACTCTTGGAAGAAGTCGGCCCTACTAAGTGAAGAGACATAGCCCTAGCACCTCCTCACTAGTATTATAAGTGAGGATGGTGCCTCATTTGTTCACTCACTCACTCACACTTCTAGTGCTCATTTTTTGAAGGAAGTTGCAGTTGCAAAAAGGAGAAGGGAGGCGCATGCTCGGTCCTAGATTATTCTTAGTGGTTTGGTCTTAGTCTTGGCATTGTATTGGCAATCTATTATTGAGGAAGTTTTTGCTGGGTTTTCTCCCCCGTGAGGGTTTCCCAAGATAATAAAATGGTGTGTACCTTGTGATAGTGTTTCTTTCAATGATCCTCTTTATGCTGTTGTTTTGGAAATGCATTGAATGCTCTAGTAAATTGAAATTAACCTAATAACAACATTAAATTTAACAATATATGCTCTAACAACCAATCTGCATAGAATATAGAGTTTGATGCAATGTCCCCGAGGAAGAAAAAATTGTAGTGTCCATGAAGGAGGCGCATGATCAATTCTATTATCTAATAAAAAACTGATTAATAGCCTTTAATAGTTTACAGTGGCTTTAAATATTCTGACTCCGTTATTTTTCTGGTAAAAGAGAATAAATAATAAATATAGGGTTTCAAATGAAGTTACCTGCACGATATGGATTCAAGGTCCGTAGTTGAACAGCTTGGTATGATTTGAAGTTGCAGAACATGTGAATGCTAGTCACTATGGCAAAAGAAGCCACCAATAAAGGTCCTGATGAGCCAGCAAAGTTTGACAAACCAATACCAAAAATAATGCCAAGAGATTTGCTCACCATTCCTTGAGCTTCACCCTTGGCTATTACCTGCCAGCAGAAAATTAAATTTTGAAGCATTAACTGTGGAAGACAAAAACCTTTAATTGAGCTAAAAAAAATTAAATAACCCTCTATCATTATATGAAATCTAAACAATAGAACACATACTTTACAAAAGATACAATTATTTCAGATGATCAAGATGCATCACACTCAGTTATACATCATTTAGAAATCCATTACAAAAATGTAAATCACTCTTCTTGTTTAACAGGAAGTTGTGGGTGTCTCTATATAAAGAACCAATACAGCCTTTCACTGGTTTTAAGCAGACAGACATCCAAAATTGACAAATGTACACTGTAAAACTACAAGAAAATTCACCTCTGCAAAGTTACGTTGAGCAGCAAATCCAGCATAAAAGCAGCTCCTTGTGGCAGCCTGTCCAATTGGAAAGAATGTAATCTCTATCAATGAAAAAGTCAATGATAAAATGGAAAGAACCAGGGCAAGTGTCAAAACAAATTTAAATGGTAAAGACAAAACATAAACTAAAATGGCAGTTGATGTTAAAAACCCTGTTACTTCTTGATTTCTCACCAAGGTGCCAAAGTCCCAATCACCAAATGAGAACTCAAGGGTAACTCGGAAAGGCCACCCACTGTCACCATATTGGCTCTTTCCCTCACTTTAGCTTGTCTCCTCTGCAACACAAGGGGGGTTTCCTTAAGGTAGAATTACTAAAGCTATAACAACTAGGATCAAGGTGAATATGAAGAGTGAGTTTTAGTAAAACAAATACAATACATTGTAGTAAAGAAATAAAATGGGGTGATGGAGGACAAGGGATTAGTGCCTATCAAATCTTGGGAAAAGGAATCAAAAAATACCAATCTAAAGGGGGCAGATTGGTGAATAATTAAGGAGGAAAGAGCTGCTAACGGCATGCTACAATCAGCCTTAATAATGCTGAAAATAACTACAGAAATAAGTCTTGGAGAGACCTATCAGCGCCACTCTTGAACAAATTTATGAAGTTGCAGTCCTACTATGACATATTAATTCCAGCAACAACTTATTTGATAGGTGAAGGATTAATATGTTCAAAAATACAGCAGCGAAAGGAAATAAGAAGGAGAACCTCCTCACATTATTCTTATCCAAACGGAAAATGTTCCATTACAAGGCCTTCACAATAAGTTATTTACAAGAAATCTCTAATTAATCCACAGCATTTTAAAAGCATGAAAACTTTAAGCCATGCATCTGATAGAAAAATACCTATATCTTTCCATTAAGGCTTCCAATGAGATATACAATGAAGCCGAAGAGGAGAGAAATCCTCACAAATCCAACATAAGTCTCAAATGGAAAGGGCTACTCTTTAAATAGAATGAGCACCATTTCTCTTACAATAAACAAGTAATTGTTTTCCTAGATCCATTTGTTCTCCAAGGAATACAATGAGTTGTTGAGATCTACCTTCTTCCCCAAGAAGAATTAATATCTAGACTCATTCCAATTTCCTACCTATTCTTGCATCCTTGATTTCCAGAGCTTTGGCCCCCGTTGGTCAAGAACCAGACTACTAGTTACAAATCAAGTATCAAACCAATGGGAGATACTTGGATCTGATCTAGGATCATTATATCTTCGCTCCAGTTCTTGTTGAACCTTATGTTGGAACAATCTCCCTTTATCTATGGGCTATAAGTTTTAGTATACAAGGTATATCCGCATTTATAGGAGCTTCAATTCCCGTGCTTATTTTCATCGTTGTTTCAATCCATGCATGGCGAAAAGGAGCATTGGAATAGTCCTCAGGTTCCGAGTATTCGAGGGGGGAGAGAAGTACATAAAAAGCCAATGATGTGTAGAGTTTCTGAGATACATGAACAGAAGATCTAGTTAACAATAAAGCATACACAGCATGCAATGGTGGAAAGAATGAAAGAATTTCTATTAACTGTGTTCCACACTCAAAGAGTGAATAATTTACAATAGATATAGGCTACATGAGTAACTAATGCGCCATAGTAGTGATCTAGAGAGATCTAGACACTCATTGACATACACTAGAGTGAACTGCCACCTACTCCTAGTTAACTGATCCATGCAATCATCAGTTAACTGAGTCATATGTGTGGAAGTAAGAGAAACAAATGCAATTGTTGGTGATAAAGCCGAGGTTGCCATGCATGAGTGACTTCCACTAGTCTAACTGAGTGTAACTGACTCTGAATTGAAGAGGACCACCCTATTTTGTAGGAGAATATTCTCTAGAGAGAATATTCTCATCTAAAAAAGCATTCTCAACTTTGGACTATCAACTTAAGAAATAATTACCTAGGTGAGTGTGTAATATCTCCAACACCCCAATGAATACTATTAGGGTGTATATGATGAATGGGTCCCGACAACCAAGGCCATGTTAGGTACCCATTGTACAATGCATCTAAGAATGAAACACTGAAAAAGCGAGGAAAGAGGATCAGTTGATATGTTCATTGAATCCAGTTGGAGCATATGTTCCTAGAAAGACTATAAAGCGCTAGTTGAAGAAGGAAGAGAAGACCAATAGATCTGGTGGTGGAAAATTATATGGAAATTAAAATGCCCAACTAAAAACAAGATCTTTATGTGGTTGAGCTTACACAACAAGGCTCCCACATGGGATGTTCTTCAAAAGAGGAATTTTATAGGGCTAAGATGGTGTTGTCAATGTCACCAAGCAGAAGAAACTATAGTTCACCTCACACCGGAATGTCCATACTCCAAGGAGATATGGAAAGAGATGGAAAGATTAATAGGGATTAGGAATCTCTAGGAAAGAGAAAGTCTTGAAGAGGACTTCAAAAACTAGTGTAACAGAAAGGAGACTTCCAAGATTGGAGCACTACCACTTAACATATTCTAGTGAGTAGGGCTTCCCAGAAATCTAAAATTGTTCGAAGATGAAGAAACACTTCCCGTCAAATGTGTTGTCCAGTCCTTGAATATTTTAATTGCCTACCCACAAGTGCAGGAAAAATCTATCTCTCATATGCAAGGTTAAGTGGCAATAAATAAGGATATTCCATGTGCCTTTTTTTATAATGCATAACAGGGGAACCCTTCTAAAGGAGGTTCAAGAGGCATTCTACACTTATCTTCAAATCACAACATTTCTTTTAAAGTTGGAATTGTTCAAGAAACTAGCAATTTTTGTGAATTGATCACTTTAAAGCTAGTCCTGAAACTAGCACAAGAATTTGGTGTAACCCAGTTACAAATTTTTGGGGATTCAAAACTTGTTATCCGATAGATGCAAAATGAAATTGCTCTCAAGAATTTTACATTACGACCCTTGCATAATGAAGTTCTCAATTTACTGACATCTTTCTCATATAAATCTTTGTCTCATATTTACAGGGATAGGAACAATGCTACAGATAGCTCTCAAAAGGTAGAGTTGGGCTAGAACGAGGAAGCTGGAGTATTTTAGTAACTAGAATGGACATGTTACCCTCTCAAGGGTAACGACCTTTGGATACCCTAACAATGATGCCATGTAGTTGCTTGCATGAGATGTCATGCATCTTTTCATTGGATCCAGACAGAGTCCCTCCTTTCTCCATTGAGACATGCTCCTGCTATCTCAACCATGATCTAGCTCAATTCAAATTAGATGCTAAGATATCAGACACTTTGATGGTCCAAGTTACTTCATAGACCTTCCATGTGTAATACTTACCTAGTCGTAATGTTATAACCTCTTGGGATGTCGTGAAGTTGTGATTATCTAACAATTGTTGATTAGCATTTCATAACATACAGAACTTTATTACTTGCGTTGTATTACCTTCAAGAACATATTTTCTATTAGAAGTATATCATTTCCTAAGATAACTCGTACTCCTTGGTGTTTATACTAGATAGCGCCATACATATCCTAACCATGCTAATCAGTTTCCATCTCCCTAGTATCATTTGTGTCCATTCATATTAAAATAGTTGCATCTCGTCATGTATGACTTCTCAAAGGTCAAAAGGAAAGGTCAAAGTTAAAAGTCTAAATCAAATAAATCCACAAAGGGCTAAGAGGTGAAGAGCAAAAAACTTAAAAGCCATGAAAAATAAAACTTGATCAATGCCCCTCATTAAAAGGCCAATGCCCCTAGTCCCTAGTTGTCTAAAGAAAATCTAAAGAATAGCGACTTGTTCAATAAAGTGAACATCTAAAGAAAAAGGATAAAGGGGTAGTAAAAAACAAATCAAGGAAGGTAACTCGATGAAAAGCCCCCTCAAGAAGGTTGTTATTAAAAAACAACTAGCTAAAATAAAGCTAGAAGCATAAAAAGATAAAAATTGTGACCTATGCATGTCTAAGACTTTGACAATCATGACATGGATCATTCCCTTTCCCCTTTCATCTCTAATTACATTAATTTCCTATATTTCACCTGAAAACTTAGGAAATATGGGTTTTTCTTAGGAATGGATTCATTTTAAATGGTTAATAATGTTCCCCTAGGTAAGACTTAGGCAAGTGTTAAAATTAATTAATCTTGTTATGTCTTACTAAGAAATGGTCACCAGGAGTCACAAATCAATGATCTACTGAGAGGTTAAACCCATCATTATAGGTGGATATTACACATTGGAACATTATTGGACATGTGGAGTGCTCCCCTTTTTCAGCATGWACATATCATCACCACTTCTGGAAGGGACGGCTTGCATTTCATTGATAAGTTGGCTTATTTCCTTGGATAAAGCTAAACATTGGGAAATTTGACTATTTTGACCCCCTTCTAAGAGGGGCACTACCCCTTGAGCATTATTTTATTCTATCTTGACCCTTTCTAAAGGGGAATCATTATTTTATTGTATGAGCACATTTGATATATTATTTTATTATTTATCTTGTTCATGGTTTGTTAGAGCAAGTGGTTTTTCTGCTCATGGTATTGAGTTGGCCCGTGGTTTTGTAAAACAGTCTTGAGGCTCCTCTTTACCTATAAAATAGGATGCAGTATTCATTTGTAAACTCATTGAAGAATAAGGAAAGGATATTTCTGCAGAAGCTGTTGTCTACCATTTTCTTGAGTAATTTTATTGCTTCATTGGAGGGTAGCTTAGATATCTAATACCTTATGTTTACACTACTAGGCACTTAAGTTTGTAATGGGTTTTTATAAAGTTGTAAAGTGGTTGTTTTATTAAAGTGACTTTTTAATAAAGTGTACCTTCTAATTTTAAAGTGACTTTATTTCATAAAGTGCACTTATGTAATAAAGTGAAATTATTTTAATATTTTAAGTGATTCATTTTGGAGGGAATGAATCATGACCCTTGATCTTGAAAAAGGCAAGATTAGATCTTGGCCTTTGGATTTAGGGCTGGGGAAGGTGAAAAGACACTTGGGAGGTAAAAGGTCATTTTCAAATTTATAAAAGAATGCATTGGGTAGTGTGCAAGACACAAGAGAGGAGATTGAGAGAGAATTTTCGAGTAGGCTTGAGAGAGGAAAAATAGGGCAGCATAGAGGGCACATTTTCCAAGACAAAGTGGGCACAAATCCCAAGGGAGCATTTATGTTTCATTGCTGAGTTATTTTTCTGTTGTGAGAGGCCGTACTGTACAGATCTGTACAGTCCGTACAGCAACTTGAAAGGACACGGAAATCGAGGCAGGGATTGGCACAGTTTTCAAGACTGTTTTGCTGCTGCTAGGCCGCACATAACAGTCTGTACAGCAGGCGGTTTGCACGTTTTTCGAGGTGCTGCAATTTCTGGGTGGGCCATACAGCAATATGTACTTGGCACAGATTACGAGTCAGATTTTGCTGGGACTGTTTGGGTGCTGTAAGTTATTTTTTCTTGGCTGGAAATGTGATTTTGCTGCTGTTACGTACTTTCCTGAAGCTGAATAATAAGATCTTTCTCTCTCTCGTTGGGTGTCTCCACATTGGGGTTTTCCTTGGCTTTTGCCTAAATTTCTGAGTTTTTCATGGGTTATTGAATGTTGTCCATTGTGTTTATTTCCGCTGCATATCTGCTTAGCAATGTGTATTTCTGCTTATCGAAATTTCTGAATGTGGGTGTGAGAGATTTCAGAGTGCATGCAAGACAGTTATCTCTAGGTTGCTAAGTGTATAACAGAATTGTTAGCTTGCTGATTTTGTGATTAAAATTTACACATTGGAGTGTAGCTTAGATATCTAATACCGAAATGGATCATACTGCATGCTTGAGGAATGAGCTAAGGAGTTAGGAGGTAACTCTAACCGCTTACTTTTCTGTTTTTGTCTCAGATGTATTTAGAAAAGTAGATCCAATGATTTCCTTCTATTACATCTGAATTTTTATGCTAGCATGTTGTAGGTTGTTTTCAACTATTAATTCAACCCCCTTTAGTTTAGACCCTAGTTTCCCTAAGTCTGGTGCTTTTCCACCAACCCCTGGTGAGGGAAGACACCAGCAAAAATATTTAATAAATTACCTTTGATCTAAACAACCACATAGCCCAATAGCAGGTCCTTTCTTCCTTTAATCTTTGAATCAAAACCCCACAAAATCTTTACCCGATAAATTTTTTTTATTTCCTTGAGCTTAATTATAACATCTGAACTAGATTTTATTGTTGGCTGGTCAAGTAATTCGTATCCCTTCCAGCTATCGAGGGTTTGGGATCATTTTCGTTTGGTAGCTTATTTCATCACACACAGAACCTTCGAAACTTCATCATACTGTTGCAGGTTGATCCACAGTTTGTTGCTACAATCAAAATCCTACAGGACCCTATAGATCTATTGCTTTAAATCTCAAGGTTACGGACGGCCTTACACAGGGTTTATTTGAATCTTTAAAGTTATGTTTCAGAATACTATCGTTTCAGCTTGTCTTGACAATTAAACCAGTGTCACACTGAATCCGCTGCGCATTACCATATTTATTCTTGTCTTAACTATTGAATTAGCAGAGTTTCAGAGTTAGATCTGAGGGTTTCAGGGGAGGGATCTCATTCGTTCCATCTCATTCCAGTGGTCATTGTAATTTATTTGGCTTCTATATTACACCACACACGAAAATCGACACCAAAACCCTCAATACATCCTATACCGTGCCGAATTCGTATCGATCATAACTCTGCTAGATACTGTGGATTTCTGTCAGAAAAAGTGCTCATCTCAAGGATCGATTTGGAAGATCATTGCAAACCCTTGCTATACAAAATTTTACCAGTTATTACCATTTGCAAAACCACACAAACGATCTGTATTCCTCCCGAACCCCCACATCTTTAATTGTTTAATCCGCGGATCATTTCTTTTACAGGAGATCGGAGGGTTCGTTTCTCAACTGCAAAGTATCATCATTTAGCTCTTACCTTAGCCACAGATCAAACCATTGGCGTAGTCCAACATCCTTCTAAATCCGCTCAAATTTTGATACTTTCCAGTGACAAATGTCAAGGCTTTAAGGGTCGACCAAACTCTTTTTTTTTACGTCTTAGATTGACTAGCAATTACGCTAACATCAAAACACTTCAGTGTATTTCCAATTCATCAAACTACACTTCTGCTACAGGTCTGGTATACACAATTCAGATTTTACTGACACATAATCTGAAACTTTGTTCTGGAACATTACCTTTGTTGAGTCTCATTGTCCTCATTCTTATCCACGGTATTTGCATAACCACCGTAATCTAGGATAGAATTGAACAAATCATAAACATCATTTAAGAATGCTCTGTTATAGACATGATGGTAAGATTCCTAACAACTTAGTCCTTGAGTTGTTTCATCATTTACACTCGCACTTGTATTACTCTATCGAATGATCTGATCCCGTACATGAACACAATTTTGGGATATATTGCTCATTGCTATCACAACTAAGCATTGCACCTCTGGATTTATATTGGAAGGAATGTATTTCGGGCATTTTGGATTGATGTGAAATTAACATGCATGGTTGCTCATGTGAAGTAAATTTGTGTTGCATAAAACGGAAATTGTTGTCTGCACAATTTACGACAGGTATTATTGGCACATGAATGATCTAGCCATGAATGGTTTGAAATGTTAAATTAGGCATCATTAAAATTAAGTAAAGGATTTGCGTTGTTTCTTGGAAGGATATTTTCCTGGAATATTTGTGTATCACCTAGTGACAAATTGATGATGCATTGACACCTTGAAAGAATTTTGCAAGTTTGAGACATCGCTTCTTGACATGTGTAACAATTGCTAATGATATATAAGCATATTGATTGAGAGAAATTGAAGATCTTCATTGAACATTTGAAAAGGATAATCACACTTCCAAACATTTGAAGAAGCATCACCTTACACAAAGCACATCAATGGACCTCACCTTGCATAATCAACAGCCCAAAACATACTTGATTTTAAAATCAATTAGACATTTTGTTTTATAGCAAATCAATATTTAGACTAGGATGTAGGGTCTTGGTGTAGGGTGGAAAGTAAACACTTTGAGGCTATAAAACCAACTAAGTTGTTAGGCAGTGGAAATCCATTAGTAGCGGGAGGTACCAAGAAAGCTCCTCTAACACAAGAGTTAAGCACAGGTCACACTTGGGGCAGGTGGGGAAGATATCCCCTCTCCGCTTGTTCTTGTGTTTGTGAGATCACTTGGACTTCTACGTGTACGGGGATTTCAAAAGTGGGAGGCCCCCTAGGTGGAATCACTTTCGGAGTTTTGAGCTTTGTTTCCCTGCCATACATGTGGTCCGACCTACAACTGTTCTTCTCGGTTGCTAAATGTGAAATAGTAACTCTAGTGGTCTGACTTAGGAAAATGTGAAATAGTAACTCTAGTGGTTGCTAAATGTGAAATAGTAATTCTAGATATTCACCCCTTTCAACTATGAATATCTAGACAAAGTCACCTACTCTTTGCTTCCCAATGGCCACTCAACTTACAGTGGTTGAAATATTTCTTGTTATTGTTGTATGAATTGTTTAACATGCTCCTTTTGTTAGAATATAATGGATGTGCTCGTTTTACCATTGACAATATCACTATTGTCACCCAACCATAGGTCGAAGCCACCCTCCGAGCACCTTAACCTTGACAGAGAATCACTCCGGAAGCAAACCCTAGGCTAGATAGCCAAACAAAGGGGTAGTGCACCTTTCCCCAAGGATAGCGCATCAACAAGAGCTGATCAGATAGTCCAAAACCTAACCAAGAGATAGTCCAAGCCAAACGTGATTTGTTAGCTGCAATGGCAACTCTCCTCAAACCTGCGCACAAGTTGTTGCTCTGCAATTCTGAGACTGCCTGCCAGAATGAGAACTGGCCTCCTATATTTATACTAATTCTGGCTAACTGCTTGGGCCGACTTCTCATTCTGGGTATCTGTCTGTTTAGTATATGTTAATTCTTCTGGCCGACTTCTTCTCTTGAAGGCTAATAACCTAATATAAATTATCCTCTTGAGCCGACATGTCTTCTAGGGTTATTAGCCAACTCATTTGGGTTTCTTCTTGCTTTCCGGAGTATTCTATTCTCGTCAGGTTTACACGTGGAGGTAAATACCTCCTGCAGCTACCATAATATCAACACTCCCTCCTAGCTAGGAAGGTATTACAGGTAATGGTCTTGAGCACGAACATATCATTCACTCGGTAACATCAACATAGACTATCTCATGACTGGATCATGAGCACCATCATCACCATCAGTATCATCAGCCGTATCATCTCTCGAAACCATACTCCATCTGAGTAATTAGACATGATGTTGGATAAGTCACTCACACCACAGAGTGATACAAGAGCCATTCTTCTAATCTGAACATATGTCCTAGAAGAGGAAATGTTCTGAACAATTTTCCGTCTGGGAAATCTCCGTTCTTTGATCATCCATCTAGCTGATAATCATTTCCAATACTGCTAATAGTCTTCAAGGCAATCGGAATAAAATAGAACACAACTATGTCTATCCATAGTAGTACATAACTACAATCCAGTGGTACACTACCACACCAAGTAACACACAAGTACTTGATCAAACAGTGGAACACATCCACCACAGTAGTATATATCTACTGTCATACAATATTCATAACAATCATCTAATATCAATCTGCGCAGAAACAATGTTATTATATAAACTAAATCATATGGACCATTCTTCCACTCACATCTATGAGATCTCGGAAGAGCATCTGTCCTCAAAAGGTAAGACATCAATGATGAGCTATCTGGACTATTCTTCTCAAGCAAGGAAGAATAATTGTCCTGATTTCTAAGCCTGGACCATTCCCCACCCTGGGGCATTCCTCCGACACTAAACAAGGTGTAACCTGGTGAGAATGAATCCGCCCTAGGGAATGCTTGTCCCCGATTGTTGAGCCTGGACCATTCCCCACCCTGGGCCATTCCTCCGGCACTAAACAAAGTGCAACCTGGAGAGAATGAATACACCCTAAGGAATGACTATCCGGACCATTTCCCCTGTTAACCACAAGAGGAAAAGATTGTCTTGTATCAAACTCCAAAACGGACCATTGCTCATGTTAACCACAATGAGAAATCGTTGTACGGCGAGGCGGGCCAGTCTTCTTGAGTAACCCTCAAGAAGAGAGACTGCCCTAGACCACTCCCCATGTTAACCACAATGGGAAGTCGTTGTTTATGATACATCAGCAATCTGGACCATTTCCCATGTTAACCACAATGGGAAATCGTTGTCCATCAGAAATCTCAATCCACTTTCCGAACTGGAAAGGAAACTGCTCATCCTGGGCCATTTTTCGAACTGAAAAATGACTGTCCATAAATCAATACATATCAGTGCTCCCTCCCAACCTAGGAGTCATCTCTTCCTTTTTCAATAAGGAAGTCGTCTCCACGAGCTCCAGCTTGAGTACGCAAACTCTTTTCATCTTGGATAGAAGCTTTACCAAAATGTCTGCTTATTTGCTCATCTGTGGAGATATGTATTGGAGAACCACCTTCTCCTTTCTGGACTTCATCATGGACAATGTGATGCTTTATTTCAAATGTACTTCAGTCTGGAACACTGGTTTTTCTCTGAAGGCTTTATGTAGCTCTGATCAATAAAGTATATCATTGTTTGGAACACTGGAACATATCCATGTGGCACTTCTTCTGTCATCATGAGATCTGATCTACTGAGTAATCACCTTGATACAATATCTCTATTATAGAAAATCTTCACCACGCTTCTGTTGTGCACTGGAGGTTCTCCACCAAGTTATCGTTTTCCATCTGCATACAAGGGTCTCTTTCTGGTATGCCTCAAAGTCTTGAGTTTGCTCTTCATACGCTCTTTGTTCAATTGCTCTGGAGAACAGTCTTTGCATTTATCTGATGTAGAATTCCAACTCATGGATGTTGCGGATGATATAATGACTCATGTAGAGATATGTCTAGTTTACCGAAACAAGTAATCATCATAGTCTTCTCCCTCCATCTGGGAGAACCTCTAGTTCTAGATCTCACAATGCTTTCATTCATAAGTCTTCCATACACTGTTCTTCATCACGACTTTCAGTTCCTCTGCTTGATTGCTTTAGTGAGTTCATATTAGGCTGGAAATCTTGTCATTCTCGATACAATGACTGGTTGTTCTGGCTTCTCTTTCTTTCTTGGAATCTTCATGTTCTTCTTCATGTTTTTCTTTAGCTCTTGGGTCCATGGAGTTTCTTATAGATTCCATGCCCTAAAGATTCCACTTTTTCCTTTCATCATACGATCACGGATGTGAATGGACAACCAGGGATACTTTAAGGCTTCTCTTCAAAGAAGACTTCTTCTAAGGTCGAACTGAACACGTACTGCTTTTCATGTTTGCTACCATGGATATATATTTCATCATCTTCAATGGATCGTAGGATTAGCTCCCTCTTAATCCTTGCTTCATGTATGAATACATGCTCTTCTTTATGGTGATATATAATCGGCTCCCTCCATCTAGGAGAGTCCACGTTTTCGTCTGCATCCTTATTGTCTTCTGCAAAGCGTCATAAGTCTTTCTCCAATTTTCTCTTGATTGCTGACTTCTTTCTTCTAGGTTTCTTCAAGATTGATTCTGATTTCGGCTTATCTTGTAATAGCTTCCACAAGATTTGTTTGATATATTTCATCCTTTCTTGTATATTGTCTGACTTGTATAATGATAGCAATCCTTATCTTGTTGTTCTTCCATAGGTGTAGTTCTTCTTGGAACATATTATCTTCTAAGAGATAGATATACAAGATATGTATAGAAATTATACAAACAAGATATGTAAAGGAACTAAGAAGAGTATTGTTACCTTCAGAAGAAGAAATCTCTTTCATCCTGCTTGGTCTTCTTTATAGGTTCCTTTTCTTCGGCAACTAATGCTTCGTGTGTCCCCTTCCTTTTCTTTAGCTCGGGACAATGATTCTTGTAGTGACCATACTTTCGACAGTTGAAGCATTGTACTTCTGAAATATCTTTCTCTTGATTTGACTTCCTCCTTGAACCAAACTTCCTTTTGTCCCTGAAATTCTTGAATCTTGTTGTGAAGGCTTGATCATCATACCTCTTTTGGGGTTTCTCTTTTGCACTGATCCTTGATTCTTCTTGAGCACAGCAAGTCCAAAGTTCTTCAAATGTAGAATACTCCTTCCTTGTGTTCATGCTTGCGGCAAATGCATCCCACGTCTTGGGAAGACCATTGAGTACTATGTTTACCAATTCCTTCTCTGAAATGATCTCTTCAATAGCTTGTAGTTGATCTCTTGACTAAGAGATTCTCACAAAGTATGATGTTATGTTGTCATCATCATTCATCTTCATGTCACAGAGCTCATTCTTTAGACTCATTACTTGTCCAATGTTTCTGACTGAGAAGAGGTTTGTTAGGGCATCGTACATCTTCTTCGATGAGTCAAGGTGGGAGATGTAGGGTATCAAGTGGTCTTTTATGGAATCCACTATGATACTCATGGCATTGATGTCACAGACTTTGAACTTCTCCATAGCTGCAACGTTCTGGAGTTCCTTCTCTTTTCCTTCTTCAAACTTTGGCTTCACGATCTTTCCTTTCACGATATCTAGCACTTTATTCTTGGCAAGGATGAAGTCAATCCATGTCTTCCACGCTCTAAAGTTAGAAGCTCCATCTAACTTGTTTTATGACTTCATGGAGTAAGTCATGGCTGCTTTGACTTGGTCAACCCTAGATTTGACCAAAAACTCAAACTTCACGTCTTGGCTTGCTGAGAGTATCAGGAGATGCGCTAGGCTAGGGCGCACTGATCTATCTGGAGATTAGGTCATTCCATTCACTTAAGGTGCCTCAACAAGAGGATTAGGGTTTCTACAACTAGACCTGCTAGTAACCCTAGCTGCAGTGCTTTGGTGACTGCTCATGTTAGAAACCCTAGTGGCAGTTCTTCAACGAGCTTAATATCCTTACGGCTATGTTTCCTTCCAGCGGTTAGACTCAATGAAGGAGGTGTGGGCCCATAACCTGTTAGAATATAATGGATGTGCTCTTTTTACCATTGACAATATCACTATTGTCACCCAACCATAGGCCGAAGCCACCCTCCGAGCATCTTAACCTTGACAGCGAATCACTCCGGAAGCAAACCCTAGGCTAGATAGCCAAACAAAGGGGTAGCTCACCTTTCCCCAAGGATAGCGCATCAACAAGAGCTGATCAAATAGTCCAAACCCTAACCAAGAGATAGTCCAAGCCAAACGTGATCTGCTAGCTGCAGCAACTGCAATGGCAGCTCTCCTCAAACCTGCGCACAAGACTAGGCACTGCAGTGCGCACAAGTTGTTGCTCTGCAATTCTGAGACTGTCTGCCAAAATGAGAACTGGCCTCCTATACTTATACTAATTTTGGCTAACTGCCTGGGTCAACTTCTCATTCTGGGTATCTGTTTGTTCAATATATATTAATTCTTCTGGCCGACTTCTTCTCTTGGAGGCTAATAACCTAATATAAATTATCCTCTTGAGTTGACATGTCTTCTAGGGTTATTAGCCAACTCATTAGTGTTTCTTCTTGCTTTCCAGAGTATTCTATTCTCGTCAGTGTTACACGTGGAGGTAAATACCTCCCACAGCTACCATAATATCAACACCTTTTATCCTTGTGCCTCTTAATTCGTTGTTGGTTTTAGAAGGTATTCTTTCCATTCCTCCTTCGGAAGCAATTTGTATTTTGGAACATGGCTTGCTTCTTCCAACAAGATGCCACAAAATGGCCTTTCTTCCCACAGAATGATCATACCTATGAGTACCAACAGTTGGCATTACTATGGATTTTCTTCTTGCATCAATGACAAACAAGGGATGCATGGTCTGATGTTATGTTCCATAATAAATCTAGAAATGTAACTTCAAAAATAACTCAAATCGTCCACATAAAATACTCAACACAAGAAATAGACAAAACCCTTGAGGTAGGGTAACACCATATATTATTCCTTACGAAAGAATGCACTCCCAAGTAATACTTTCTTGCTACAATAACAATATTTTTCACTATGCTCCAATACATTGCTTACACTTCTTTATATAACACTCTCTATCTCTTAGGAACATTCTAGAGAAGGAATATTCTAGTAGGTGGAACCTTCTAGTAAACCTTCTCACCTTTATTGTGTTCACACTATTATATGGGCCTCATTTACTAGAATTTGCCTCCATACGTAATAATACATAACCACATTCCCATTGGGTACCTCCCTAGGTATACTACATTCCATCCCCCTTTGCATGTTTCATCCTCGAAACATGGGAAGAAACCATACTGGCTAAGCAATTTAGCCAATTGGTACCAAGTACGACCATCCATCCATCCTAATGGAAGATGGACATGATGTCCAACCACTGCCTTACCAACCTAATCTTGATCCTTATCATGCCTTTGGTACCATGGGATTGTTTCGCTATCCTGATATCATCCTGCAATGTTGGTATTCCTCCATGCACCTCTTGATTGGTTTCCTTTCTGGTGTCATGCTGGTTCATAATAAGTGTGTTGATGAGCATGCCCCTGCCTTGAAAATTGTTGTTTCTCTATATTGTGTGGATGGTGATGTTCCTTTGAGTCAATGATCTTTGTGGCTCCTTTATTGTGTCCTTCTTAGGGATTTGCTTCATGTCCTTCTATAGACTCTGCCTCTTATCCAACTTCGGACTTTGCAATAACTTCTTTGCTTGCCCCTATGGGCCTTTCTTACTAAGAGACACATCCTACAATGTATTTTTTTTTATACTAAATCTTGATAAACTTCTTTAACATTAATTGTACCCATTGATTCCATCCAATGACATCCAAGAATAAAATTCACATCATTAATATCGATGGCATAAAAATCAGAATGCAAACACATATTTGTCCATTGTAATCTTCAAATCTTTTAAAATTTGAATATTTTCACCTTCAACCTGTGTGCTTTGAATATTCTATTGGACAACTGAGAGGGGGGGGGTGAATCAGTTGTTACCGTGCTTAAACAATTATGCTTCTTTTAAACTCTTTGCTGAGACACTAAATGATGATCACAATAATGCAGGGGAATAAACAATGGCATATTCAGCATCAGTCACAC
>ML777166.1:1414457-1428842 GCA_009831015.1 Picea engelmannii
CCATAACTAGCATTACAACAAATATATGGAATGCAACTTATAACAAAATGGACCATGCTCCCCATGAAAGTAGTCATATTTTCGTCAAAAACATTTCAGTAAGGCAAGTAGCAAACCCTCACCAAATATCAAAAGCATAGTTACTTACCCAAGCTCAACTACTTAATATCCTTCCAAAAATTTATAACGAGTACCTTACAGATGCAAAACGATGAATACTAGTTTTCATTTCATTTGCTTTTAAGGCAAAAGCTGAAATATGTCTTCCTCTTAGTCTCATTTGAATTTCCAAATTTTGTGATGCTGGTATTTCCTTTTCCCTCCAAATAAAGATATTTTTGAGGTCTTGCAATGCCCCTTAGTCAAAAAGAATTCCAACACATTGACAAAATGCATTTCCATTCTTTGAGGACTCCTACTAGTGCCTTAAATGAAAACTACTTTTCAATTCGAAGATTTGTCAAACTTAATGAAGAATCCATTCATAAATTGTCATGTAGGATCCTAGCTAGTAGCTATTGATTTGAATGCACTCAATGTTTTGCTAAAAATCTGAAAATGGGACAATAAAGCAATGATAAACAAGTTCTATTCCTTCTGCCCTTTTCAGCTACTTAATTCTATTCATTCAGATTCTCAGAGCATTCCTGATAGTCACTTGAGTACCACATTTCTATTTAGTAGATTACAAACTAGTGTTATCAATGAAAAATGTTTTATATTCAGGGCACTCCTAATAGTTCTTTGAATGGAATTTATTTTGTGCAAAAAAAATGTAATGAGAGCCCACAAAAGAGCAAAAGCAAGTTGTGACTCTTCACTCTAACAGAAAAATTCAATGAAATTGTGTTATCTGCCAATGGCTCACCTCTCAGATGTCAAAACACATCAGCTGATAGATACAGGATTTTTGCCATGGAACAGTTATGACATTATTCTACCAGAAATTTGAATCTCGTAAGAATCATTCTCTAAGATTATAATTGCAACAAAGCTGAATAATGCAAATTGTGGCCAATCATGCATACTTATGGTTACTCTGATTCTTTTGTACCATTTCTGACAAATAATAGTCAATTCCAATGTAGGAGTGCTGCTGTTATATTTCACTCTTCAGAGCATTTGGCCATCTGATGTATTCAGCATATATCTCATAGATCCCTACTGACTTTCGCTATTATGCAACACTTGTTTCTTTGACTACCCTTTGCTCATATTTCACAACAAGCCAATTATGATATGAATTGTTTTTTCACATCAGAATTTGAAGAGCCTTTGTATATGCAGCATATCTCTTACACCCTTTATGATGGCCAGAATCATTTTTTTAACTAAAAGGGTTTGGTTGTGTTATCCCCAACTCCTAGGGATAACTAAGGAGATGATGTCTCGAGGCCCTCAGGTTGCAGACATGGAGTACCGAGAGACAGCTTGACCAGCAGTGTCCACTTGCACAGATAGAGACCCGCTTCCACAGTTCCGGGCTCATCATGAGAGTATCCACCACACCAACTTGCTTCCGGAGGACATTGGATCTTGCTCCATGAGGTACAAGCCAGATATTATGGTGAGTGTCATTTCAATATTTGAGGCATTTGGGTTTGTTGCATTTAAAACTGCTTTGATTATGTAACGTCTGCTTGGACATTATGCTCTTTTCCCTGTTTCACCTTGGTGGCAAACATTGTGCCCTAGTAAGTGGTCACCCTTAGGAATTGGTTTACTATTGGGAGGTCCCCTTGACGAGTCATCGTGCCATTCCCGACCATACTTGTCACTTTCCACACTTAGTCCCCCCATCTCCTTATCTTTTGGGTTTTCAGGTCTACTAACCCAAGAAGGGGTTGTCCCTCATTTCATGGGAAGAAGGGGTTGAAGGCCCAAAGGGGAGATAGTTGGCAAAAGATAAAATCCGTATTATGAACCTTCCAGATGCTCACCCAAAGAGGTCTTGAGAGCAATGAAACGCTTCTCCTAAAAAATCAAAGACCTGCAAAATAAAACACATAACATAAATGTCCCACTTGATTGAGGGATTTACACAAAGTGTGTTACAAGCTTGACTATACCTCCATGGCACTATGTGTTCTTCTCCCTTCAAGTGACATTGTGGTATGGCCCCCCAAGCTAATCGATTCACCCCTAGGGAGTACCGAGTGTTTGGACCTTAATTAATTAATGCCAATGAATGGACTTGGAAAAAGGATACATTGAAAACAAAGGGGCAAAGTAAGGGTTGTTGTCCCCTTACTTTGTGGTTTACCCTAAGTTTTGTGGACAAACTCTTGTTAAAGGTTTTTGTATAAATAGAGATCATTTCTATCTCATTTGATCATAGCTCTCCCATTGTGAGAAGATGACTATTTGGTTGAAATCTGCGCCCTCTTTGGGCAATTTGAACTCTCTCTCTCTTGTGCAAATGTCTTATGGTGAATCCTCTTGGTGATTTGTGGAGCTAGGGTGGTGCGCACCTCTTGGAGGTCTTCTCTCTTGCTTATGAATGGTCTTTGCTTGGTGAACTAGGGTTTTATCTTGCATCTCTTTTGAAATTGGTAAGGAAAATCTGCAATTGTTAGTTCTTCTTGCTTTTCTCATAATTGTTATTCGTTGAAACCCTAGGAAGAGTATAAGTACATACACCCTCCATTAAGTTTCATCTCATTTGCTAGTTGACAAGTCATTTATTGCAAGGTTTCTAGGAGGAGTACAAGAGTGTACACCCTCCTCGATTTACCTAAGTTTGATTTGCATGCCCTAGGGAGTAAGAGGGTTTACACCCCTAGGGATATTGTGGATCTAACTCTTACAATCCAAGACTCCATTTACCCAATTTTTGAAGGCACTAATCTGAAGTTTGCATTGGAGAAATAAAATTACTTGCATTAGGTAACGTGATTTTACGAGATTTTCAAGTTGTTCAAAGTGCAATCAATTTTATATGCTATTGGCTTGTTGATGCCCCTAGGGCGTTACCTTTTGCCAAGTAACTCTTATTGTTGTTATAAATTAAAGCTACAGCCATTAGGGCTGCAGCAAAACATCTCATAACTTTTAAGTTTACTCTCTTATCAACCGTCAGAATTTGCTAAGAGTTTGCCAGCATAATCTACTAGTCCTAACGCATCTTTTGGATGGATTATTTGCAAGTTTTGGTGGTGATTTTTCTGCTGTAACAACTTGTTTACTACAGCCATAAGGCTGCAAATACATCTCTGCAATACTTATATATAACAGCCTTACATTGATGCTAAAGTCCATGATTTCATACTTAAGTTATACTAGTACTTGCTAGCTTTTCTCTTGCACCATTTGTTAGACTTTTGACATCTTGTTTAGTAGCTCTAAGAATCATTTCTTTGTTGATGTATATCTTTGTTGACTGCTGCAAATAGTGACAGCAAGCTTAACTTGCTTGTCCAATTAACATATAGCTTGTATACTTGGTGTTTCTTGTGTCTCGGGCAGATATCATCATCATCCACAGGTACTCAAACTTCTTGGCAACCATTGACCTCTACCGAGACTCACTTCAAAGCTACTTTCCATTTAGCAACTTGACCTATAGGGGCATCCATTCATAAGTATCATTTTCCATCTCATTCCCCCTAGGGTCATCCAGGATTCCCCCCTTGAGGTGATCACTTCACCTCTAAAGTGATGGAAATACCTATCTGAGGTGACAATGGGTAGGTATTTTCCCAGTTGTCACCATCTTGTGGTTTGGGTCGGGCTTTGCCCAACCTACAATTTGTGCGATAACAGGTTGAATTCAATGAAGAAAGCATAAGAGTGCAGAGCAGATCCAATTTTCCTACACCCTTGAATAATCCCGATTCCAAAGTAATCAGATGTGGATTCGGTTTGCAACTTTGCCCAAAGTTAGAACCAGCCAAACCAATGAATGAATGCAACAACAATAAACCAAGTCAAGAGATCGCATAGCATTGTTGCACATGAGATTGAGTTCACCATGTCATCCGGATTTATGAGCGGAACGAAATGAATAACAGATTCAATACAATAACATAGAGATACGGCGAACAACAAAAGATATCCAGTGAACAATAACTTCTATTGAATAAAGAAAATAGGTTGAAACTGTAAAACTGCAAAACTGAAAACAACTTGCTCGAATGGTGGTAGCTATCTCTGAGAAGAGGTGTGACTGCTACGCGCATTCGTCTAAGCATAATGATTGCAATGAGGCTCCAGAGGCCTTTTTAACATTACTCATGAATGCCAAAACCCTAGACATCCAAAAACCTAACCCTAGGAGATGAAACGTCAAAAGTTATGTGGGCCCCGATGGGTAAGTTGGTACCTCATCTTTCCGAGGTCGTAACTTTTGCATACGATCTCCATTTTAGGCGTGTGATAGCTCGTTAGAAAGGTCATTTCGAGATCTACACTATATGTCGTCAAACTTTGACTCCCTCTACAGTTTGACTATGGCAAGCCCCAAAAATGATGTTTAGGGCCCCAAAACGACCTTGGAAGTACAGAAAGATGCACTGACATGAAAACTTTCAAAATAAACCAATTGGATTAGGTGGGCGGCCACCAATATCCACCTGGAAACTGTATAGGGCTTCAGACAGCCCCAAAAATGCAGGACACACAATTACAAAGAATTACAGAAGAACATGTTGACCTAAAAATTGTCAAGATGAGCCAGTTGAAATAGGTGGGTGGCCACCAATATCCACCTGGATCAGTCCTCCCCCTTAGGAAGCAATGGTCTCCATTGTGTTGAGTGCCCCCATCAGGTGGGGAAATTTCTGCTGAAATTGTCCCCGGGTGAGCCACTTGCCTTGGTGTAGGAGCTACCCTGCCTTGACAAACCGATAAAGGTGGATACTCTGCTCGCAAGTGCCCTTGACCTATGTGTCCACTATTTGATCAGTAGATGCTTGTTCCATGCAGTCAAGGTTGAGCTTTGTTCGTGTCAATTGTTCTGCGATCTCGAAGGTGTCCAATAATGGTGGAAAATATGGCCGAAGGAGGTCCAAATTGAACAATTGGTGCAAGCCAAGGAAGGGGGGAGTGTTGAGCTCAAAAGCATTGTCACCCACAGCCTTGGTGATGGTGTAAGGGCCATAGCGAAGTGGACAGAGCTTCAACGAGGCCCTGTGATACGCTCTTTCTGCAAATGTAACCAAACCTTGTCTCCCACCTAAAACTTGTGCGATACCCGGTGTTGATCATGGCGCTGCTTGTACTTAGCATTGGCTTTCTGCAAAATCTCATGGACCTATTGGTAGATGTGCTGGATCCGCTCAATGAATCGAATGGCTTTGTCAACCTCAAACTGAACATGGGAAGATTCTACCTGTGTGGTTGCAAGAGATAGTGCAACATCCATGGGACTCAAGGGCTGGAATCCCAGCCCCACCTGAAATGGGCTTTGCCCGGTGGAGCTATGGAGAGCCATGTTGTAGTTGTGTTGAACATAGGGAAGACTCTCATCCCATGTACACGGATGCTTAGAGTTATACATGCGCGAAATGTGCACAATCATTTGATTGACGACCTCGGTTTGGGGGTGGAAGGCAATAGATTTAGTGAGCTTGGTGTCCAACAGTGGCCAGAGGCTCGACCAAAATGTGTTGAGGAACCTATTGTCCTGATCTGAGATGATGGTTTGTGGTATCCCAAAATGGATCTGTTATCCCCTAGTCTAGGGAAAACTAAGGAGATCACATCTCGAGACCCATAGGTCCTAGACATGGAGTACCGAGAGCCAGGCGACTTAAGCATGGCCCCGGAGAACCCCTCTTGTCTTCAGTGCAATCCACATATCACCAGCAGGAGTATCCATCCCACCAACCTAGTCCTGAAGTAGCGGTGAGTCTTGCTCCATGAGGTAATGAGTCCGGGTATCATGGTATGTATCACTCTGATTTTTGAAGCACTTGAATATGTTGTATTGAATCCTTCTTCATTTCATGACGTTTGCTTGGAAATTATGCTCTTTGCCTCGTTCATACTTGGAAGGGTAACATCGTGCCCTAGTAAGTTGATTTCCCTTTAGGATGGGTTGCTACTGGGTGGATTTGTGAAAAGTCATCGTCCGTTCCTTCCATACTTACCATTTTCCATCTTTATTCCTTTCATCTCCCCTATCCTTGTTTGGGCATCGGGATTGGCTACACTAGGAAGGGTTGTACTTTACTTCGTGGGAAGAAGGGGCTAAAGGCTCAGAGGGTAAAAGTAGCTGGCAAGAGTTAAAAGCCAAAGTTGAAACCTTCAAGATGCTTCGCCCAGGGATCCCTAAGAAAGCAATGAAAAGTTTCTCAGTAAGAAAAGGGAACCCATAGAATAACATAAACACTCAAGGTATTAGTTGATGGATAGCTAGCTCTCATCATGAGTTGGCCTATTATGACCATGGGCATGTAGTGGTATGACACTACCAACAATCCGGTCACCAAGCCAGGGTAGTGGCTCTTGGTGGCATAGCCAAGAGAAAGGGGCCCTCATCACGAGCCAGCCTTCTCATCTCCGTGAAATGTTCGTGGATAACGCTGTCACCTCTGGTCATCAAGCCAGGACAATGGCCTTTAACTATTCCCCTGAAGCACAAGAGCAAAAGATCAAAAGAAATAAAAGGCAATGAATGGGCTAGGAAACAATTGCATTTATGACAAGGTGCAGCTCGCCCTCTACAAAGGCACCCACAGGTAAGACTTTACATTTCCCTGTTATTACATGCACCCCATGCCCAAACATCTACCCCATGCCACCTCATACACTTACATGACCTGGATTAGACCCCACCTGGGAAAAATCCCAAACTTAAGAGAGGTTAGCCCAATAGGACACCCTAAGACCTTCTCCAAACCTAACTTGTCAAATTGCATAACGTCTTTGAGCATTTGTCTTGGTTAAGAGGGGTTTGATGCACATGTTTGGATAATTTAATTATTGGATGTGATTTACATGCTATGATCCCTGTGACTTATGAACCCCCGGAGGGTGTACTTGTTGTTGCAGGACCTTGCTCAGTGGACAGGTACACATGAGGGAATGATTAGGTTGGACCTTCATGGGGGCTTAAAGCCCACAGATGGATGCTACAACCCCAGCCAGGGGTAAGAAAAAAATGAAGACTTGCATCGGAAAAAGGAAGGACGTTGCCTTTGGAAGAATTCCGTAGACCTAGACCCAAGGGACCTTGCCCTTCCCACATGGACGTTAGCCCTTGAGTGCCTTGGACGTCGCCATCATGACCCTAGACATCATCCAGAGCTAGGTTTCATTTTTGGAGGCATTTATGAGCCTGGTGGCATGTGTGGGAATCATTTGGGGCCTCTGGAGGCCAAGCACCCCACTTTTCTAGCTCAGCATTTCACTTATGGGCCTCAACGTCACCCTAGAAGGGCATGACGTCCCCCTTGGAGGTGTTTCCAGATGCAAATTACTTTTAATTATGTCAAAATTCATTTTTTGTTGTAAATTGGCCAGGTCAGCCTTGTTTTGACCTAAAAAATAATTAAAGGTCAAAATTTTGTATAAATAAACATAAAGTACTCTCATTTTACACATCACAACTTGTCATTTAAGACGAGGTCTGGAATTTGCGCCCTAGTGAGTTTTATTGGCTAAAATTGTGAGGCGCCATTCTTGTTTAAAGCTATTTTGGGCAACTTGGATCAATCTTGGAAGTTTTATGGTGATCTTGCATGGTATTCTCATGATTATTCTTGGTGCAAGTAAGTGAAATCTGTGTTTTGTCATCTATTGAATGGTTTGTTGTATGGTTTTATTTGTTCATACAAGATTATGAAATTGCATGGTGTACTTAATGCTTGAAGTAAGAAACTTAAATTGCTACCTTCTTACTCTTTATTTGCAAAGCTTTTCGTTGAAATGATCTAATAACTAGTGAAACCCTAGAGCCCTAAATTGCTAGCACTCTAAGGATTTGGACTTAGTTATTGTTGCACAAGTTTTTACTCCATAAAAAGGCTAAGGAGAGCAAGGCGCTAGGGCCTAGAATTGCCTACACCCTAGCATCTTGTCTCTTGAGGTCAAAGCCTAGGAGGACTTAAGTTACTACTTCTCCTAGGCCTTTTCCCTCTTAGATTTTTTTGCATCATCATAAATTGATTTGCAGCCTTAAAAGAAGTCGTCCACCTTGACTCCATTACCCTTGAAGGCACTAGTACTTGTTATTGCGCAATCTATACTTGCCCAAAGCCTAAAGGCAAGTAGGCTTAGATTGACGTAACACGGAGGTAACCCTATCATTGTCACCTCAATAAGGTACCTCTTTCTCTTTAAGAGGAGAAAAACCTCACTCCAAGGGAGACGTTCTAGGACCTAGTTGGTTGATGAAGGAGGATAAGACAAGGTAATACCACCCCTCTCTCTAGGTCACTCAAATGAATGAAGTCACTTGGAAAGGCTATGTCAAGGGGTTAAGGGGAAGTAAGGTGAATGATACCTGCCCTTTGTTAGAATATGATGGATGTACTCGTTTAACCATAGACAATATCACTATTGTCACCCAACCATAGGCTGAAGCCACCCCCGAGCACCTTAACCTTGACAGAGAATCATTCTGGAAGAAAACCCTAGGCTAGATAGCCAAACAAAGGGTGGCGCACCTTTCTCCAAGGATAGCGCACCAAGCAAGAGATGATCAGAGAGTCCAAACCATAACCAAGAGATAGTCCCAAGCTGTGATCACTCCAGGAAACTCTCTTAGGTTGTATCTCAGAGATGCCTGGTAACTTAACTAATATCTCGATAGTGTATAATATTCTCTTAATTGGATCAAGTCAGATGACTAAATCAGACCTGCTCTCTCAAGACATGCATAAACATAACCAGAACACAAGGCTTTTAACTCTCACTGTTCAGAGGGTTTGTAACTTAAGTGAATGTATGGAGAATTCTTACTATGCCAGCAAACTCACACATAAAGATATATGAATGGCCAGTCACAATGAGTAAAAGATATTTGCAATTCAACTCATCAAAGCAAAGATAGGATAACGGCTATCATGCTTTATACAAACAAAATAGACACGAATTAAACATCCATGTGCAAATATAGAATAGACAGAGAAAATATGAATCTGAACAGGTAGTGCAAAAGAAACTTGTATTATTTGGTCTGCAAATGAGAAGCTTAAGTACAGAGTGTGAAAAAGTCTCCAAAGTCGAACCCTTGGTTCATCAAAATTTTGTGGCTTTATAGCCTTTACATTAGATATCCAGATCCTAGAATACTAGATCGAATTTACCGAAAATAGAAAATCAATAACTGACACAAGAAAATAAGCAGAGATCCTATAAAATAGGTCAACTCCTTATCTCAAGTGATCTTCATGTCTTTCAAAATCTTCGACAGGTGTAGTAAGCCTTCCAAGGCTGATGGGTCTTCATAAGATATGGGACGAATTGAAATTGCCACCTGCTAGCAACAAGACAGTTTTTTGCCGAGAAAATAGGTAACCAATTTAACCTTTCCACCTTGCTAGGCATCTCCAAAATCAAAACTGAATCTTGGTAATGATGCCCTTAATTATTATCTATCGTTTGGAACCGTTCCTGAGGCATTTGGATAAGAAAAACTTGGATCTGTGCAAAAACAATACCTCTCTGCCCTGTCAGTGCTTTCAGTGGCTAAAATAGACAAAATCTGGGCCAGATAGCTTGGCTAATGAACAGTTGAAATGTTCGCCTAAGCTACCGAAAGTTTTGTTTTAAACAAAAATGCAAAATACCTTTTGTCTTAGCTTTGGAACACCTTAGGGATGATCTTCTGAAACATTTGCATCTTGATCAAGTTCTGGAATGGCTGTAGGATTGTTGGTTGCCTCTGGATCATTCAAATGGATGGTTGCATCTGCTAGGGTTTCAAGATCAACAAGTGGTTGAGGTTGAGGTCTTGAAGACATAGCTTGCAACCTTAATGACCTGACCTTTTTCTTCAAATGCATAGATACTCTCCAGAGACTGTTGTAGTCTTTTACAATCTTCTTCTTCTTTTTCTTTTCCTTTACACTTTCATGTGCCAATCTTTCTAGGGCTGCATTGGTTTCTGCAAAATTCTTTGATAAAATTTCATACCTGGCTTTAATCACCCTTTCTAGCACTTCCTGTTGTTTTATTTTCTCTTTAAGTTTCTTGATCTTCTTTGATTTGATCTGCTTTCTTTTGCTGCTAGATGAGGCCTCTGCAATTTTCAGCTCATGTTCCTCCTTGGGAGTAGGTAATGGAAGATCTTCATACCCTGTTGTAAATGGATCTACATTCCATGTTGTAACTGGATCTTCTGCTAGGACTGCTTCTTGCTCTGCTTCAACCTGGTGCTCTTCGTCCTCAGAGTCTGTATAGGGGAGATTGAGGATCCTCTTGTCCACTGGAGGCTCTTTGGCCTTTTCTGCATCCTTGCTAAAATTCAGTTTCTTCTTAGCCTTTTTAGGTTTAGAAGATGGAGAGGGCTGATCAATTGCAACTGGAGAGATGGCTCTCCTTTTCCTCTTTCCACTCCTGGGAGTAGATGACTTCTTTGAAGAAGATTTCTCTTTATCTTCTGGCTGTAGATCTGTTTGAAATTCATTCCAAAATAGAAAGTGGCCCCAATCCCTGTTTCTTCTCTGCAACAGCTCACAAATCAAAATCTTGATTAAGCCATGATGAGATAGTCTACCTTCTACCTTGTTGGGTTTAGCTTTAACTTGATGAGCCATCTTAGTCAGGCTCCTGTGAAGATAATAAGGCAGGTTGAGTGGGCTCCTACCAGTAAAATGATTCATGAGCTTGAAGTGATAGATCATCACCCTGTTATATCTACCTTCACAAGTTATATAAGCAAGGATGGCTTTTAACAAGTGTTGCCATTTTTCTTCAAGAAAAGATATAGGAATATCTTTCTTCCATATCAAACACTTGTGTTCTGGTTTCAAGTAGGACCTAAATTCAACATCTTTTGTAACAGTGGTTTTGAACCAATTTTCTCCAGTTCTTGGAAGCTTTGTCACTTCAACTATGAGGGCTTCGTCCACCTGGAATTCATCTTGACCGATGACTGCTTTTCTTCCATCAAAAGTCAGAGCAAAAGCTTATGCCACCTGCTGATGAGAGCTCTGCAATTTCTCACAAAATTTGAAACAGCCTGCATCTTTGAAAAGTTGACATACCTCTAGATGTGATTCCAGGTAACCAATGTCATTAAGCTCCCTCCTCACAACTGGTCCTCCTCTCTTCATTTGCTGGAAATCTCTTGTACACCTGCAATTGGAAAAACGGGTTTGGAGGGAGGCCACACAGCGCAGAACTAGGGGGTTAAGGCTCGGCTGTGCCAAAGGCGATATGATAGGGGAAGTGTTTTACGAAAATCCTGATTTTGAGGGATATAAGAGGCATTTTAGGATTTGATAGGATTATAATTGGATAAGGTTCGAGGGGTATGAAGTACAGCAAGCCACACGATATCATGGAACTGAGGTTTAAATGATGAGACATACTACGTAGGAATCAGATCCTAAAAATAGGACAGTTGTAAGGTTTAGAGAGTTCGGGATTTGATATGTCAAGGAGAAATCATTAAACACTTAATCACATCTTACCCGATCATCATCGACCTCTCTTGTTGTCTTTCGATGGCTAATGTAATCATAACACATCACCCGACAGTTCCAGCGTGTGAAAGGATGTGTTGACTATTTCCAAGCTCCTGCGCTTTCGGTGGCTAAAGAGCCCCGAATTTCGGTTTTATGCTGCCAAAAGCTACGGCTTTCGGTGGCTTAGAAGCGCTTTAGAGAGGCACTTAGCCACCGAAACCTGTGTATCGAATTTACTTAAAATAAAAATCAAATCCGACTTTTTCAAATCTTAATTACAAACATAAGGTTCTCAAAAATGAACCTTGAAAAATTTAGAACTGCATTTTTCAATGACTTCCTATCACCTAAATTAACAAAACTGACTGTGTTATTTAAGGCAAATCCGACTTTTTAAAAACTTAATTACAAACATAAGGTTCACAAAAATGAACCTTGAAAAATTTAGAACTGCATTTTTCAAAGACTTCCTATCACCTAAATTAACAAAATTGACTGTGTTATTTAAGGAAATCTGCCAGCCAGATTTAGTATAAACCGAAATCTGCTAGTTGCAGCAGCTACAACGACAGCTCTCCTCCAAACTTGCGCACAAACTAGCCAACTGCAGTGCGCACAAGTGTTGCTTCTGCAGTTCTGAAAATGCCTACCAGAATGAAGACTGGCCTCCTGTATTTATACTAAATCTGGCAAACTGCCTGGGCCGACTTCTCATTCTAAGTGCCTATTTACTTAATATATAATATTTCCTTTAGCCGACTTCTTCTCTTGGAGGCCAATAACCTAATACAAGTTATCCTCTTGAGTCGACTTGTCTTCTAGGGTTATTAGCCAACTAATTAGGGTTTCTTCTTGCTTCCCGGAATATTCTATTCTTGTCAGGTTTACACATGGAGGTAAATACCTCCCACAGCTACCATAATATAAACACTCCCTCCTAGCTAGGGAGGTATTGAAGGTAATGGTCTTGAGCACAAACATACCATTCACGCGGTAGCATCAACATAGTCGTATAGACTATCTCGTGACTAGATCATGAGCACCATCATCACTATCAGTGTCATCAGTTGCATCATCTCTCGAAACCATACCCCATTTGAGTAATCAGACATGATGTTGGATAAGTCACTCACTCCACAGAGTGACACAAGAACCATTCTTCTAATCTGGACATATGTCTTGGAAGAATAAATGTCCTGGACCATTTTCCATCTAGGAAATCTCTATCCATTGATCATCCATCTAGCTGATTAAACATTTTCCAACATTATTGATAGTCTTCAAGGCAATCGGAACAATGTCATTCAATAGAACACAACTGTGTCTATCCATAGTAGTACACAGCCACTATCCAGTGGTACACTACCACACCAAGTAGCACACAGATACTTGATCAGTGACATATAGTCACAATCAGTGGAACACATCCACCAAAGTAGTATACATCTACTGTCCGGAGACATACAGTCTCCATAACAATCATATCATCTGATATCAACCTGCACAGAAAACATTATTATGATATAAATTGAGTCATCTGGGCCATTCTTCCACTCACATCTGTGAGATATGGAAGAGCATCTGCCCTCAGAAGGTAAAACATCAATGATGAGCTATCTGGACTATTCTTCTCAAGCAAGGAAGAATAACTGTCCCAACTTCTGAGCCTGAACCATTCCCTATCCAGGCCATTCTTCCGGCACTAAACAAAGTGCAACCTGGAGAGAATGAATCTGCCCTAGGGAATGCTTGTCCCTGATTGCTGAACCTGGACCATTCACCTATCTGGGCCATTCCTCCGACACTAAACAAAGTGCAACCTGGAGAGAATGAATCTGCCTAGGGAATGATTGTTCGGACCATTTCCTAAGGAAATGACTGTCGTGCACCAACCTCCAAAACGAACCATTCTTCGAAACTGCTCACAACTGTGAGCTTCGAAAGAATGACTGTCCAACGAGGCAGACCAGTCTTCTTGACCACTAATAAAAATGACCGTCGAGAAGAGAGACTGTCCTAGACCATTCCCCATGTTAACCACAATGGGAAATCGTTGTCTATGGTACAGCAGCAATCCATCAAACCATTTTCATTACGAAAATGACCGTTCGATCTAGACCATTTTCCAAACTGGGGAAAATGCATGTCCGTCAGAAATCTCAAACCACTTTCCGAACTGGAAAGGAACTGCTCATCCTGGACCATTTTTCGAACTTGAAAAATGATTGTCCATAAATCAATAACACATCAGTGCTCCCTCCCAACCTGGGAGTCATCTCTTCCTTTTTCAATAATGAAGTCGTCTCCACGAGCTCCAGCTTGAGTACACAAACTTTTTCATCTTGGACAGAGGCTTCACCAAAATGTCTGCTTATCTGCTCATCTGTGGAGATATATATTGGAGAACCACTTCTCTTTTCTGGACTTCATCACGGAGAGTGTAATGCTTGATCTCAATGTACTTCGGTCTTTCTAGAACACTGGTTTTCTCTGAAGGCTTTATATAGCTCTGATCAATGTAGTATATCATTGTTGGATTCATCTTTTGTTTCCTGCTAGCTCATAACATCGTGGCAGGGTTCAAACTAGAACATATCTATGAGAGTTTGTCATGGATTAGCAATCCATCATCCTGGATTTCTGAGTAACCATTCTAATACAATATATCTGTTATAGAAATCTTTTCACCACGCTTTTGTTGTGTATTGAAGGCTCTGCACCAAGTTGTTTGAATCCATACAAGATCTTCTTCCATCTGCATACAAGGGTCTCTTTCTGGTATACCTCAAAGCCTTTGAGGTTGCTCTAC
>ML777166.1:1449974-1463457 GCA_009831015.1 Picea engelmannii
GCTTCGCTAGGAGTTGGCCTAGACGGAGGAGTTGAGGATTAGGTGACAGCACCTTAACTCTCACTTGCCCCCAAGGACACACCGAGTGGATTGAAGATTTCTTCCACGTCTCCCAAAGGTGTGTATAAGGCGGCAACACCTCTTAAAGCCCTAGGTCTGCAGTGCCAATTCCAATTGCAGTACCAGTTACAGTTGCAGCGCCAGTTGCTTTGTGCCAATTGCAGTGCCAGTGGTAGCACCAGTTGTAGTTCCTCTGGACCAGTGAAGTTTATGTTAAATGTTGGGCCTAATTTTTGGTTGTCCTAGTGCGCCTTACCCTAGCGCATCTCTAGCTACCTTCAGATTGCAAGAGAAGGGCTCTTTTGTCCAAGCAACAATTGTAGATCCAGCACATTCAGAGGAACAACGCAGTCCAGGTTTGATTATTTTGATATGCCTCTAGTTGTTATGGCATTATTGTGATCTTATGAACATCTAGTTGTATTTTGATCTATTGAAGTTATGATTATCATACTAACCTTTGGTCAAAGTTAAAGTTATAAGCTGACTTTAGTCAAAGTATTAGACTGATTAAGGTTGAGATTTCAAGTTTACTTGCTTTATATTCCCTAGCTCAAATTTTTGTCAAGAAAGCATATTGTCTTAGTACAAGGGACAGGTTGGAGAGAATACTTGCCATCTTGAGTGAAGGAGACTCGAAAGAAAAGCAACAACAATCATTCTTGAAGATAAGACTCCAGGTTTCAAGTTTGATTGATTAAATTGATAAGTTTCCAATTTGCACATATCAAGTTTGATAATTGCTACATTACAAGTAAACACTATAGTTGTGACAGCAATCCTTGAAAGGTTCTATTACTACTAGATACAATGAATACTTGGTAGCATGTGAGTACTATTGATATAAATGCTTATTGTACTTGTTTGCAAGATGAACTAACATCTCCTCTAGGAGACACTTCTTGTTTTGCTTCCAGGCAGGTCACTTTGGTAATGATATGTTGATTACCATGAAATTGTCTTTTATTCTTGTTAACATAGATATGTTCTTATGAAAATGCTATTATATTGGAAATACTTTTGCTCTTGTCTCGAGCAAGTTATTTTGTAAATTCCATGGAGGTTACCATGAAGATATTCTTGGTCTTGTTTTCTTGTTCTGGGCAGATTACCATAGAGGAATGATTCGGAATGATGGATTGTAAATCCATGCCTACACCGATGGTGACAAATCCGAAGTTATTGAGTGATACATCTTCAGAGACAGTGGATGCCACCATGTATAGATAGATGATTGATTCGTTGATGTACTTAACGAACATAAGACCAAATATATGTTTTGCAGTGAACACATTGAATCAGTATATGGTTGAGCCGAGATGTTTTCATTTGATTGCAGCAAAACATGTGATGAGGTACCTGAAAGGTACAATTAACTATGGACTCATATATGCTTCAGATCGTGAGATAAGCATGCAAGGCTTTACTGATTTAGATTGGGCCGGTAGTGTTGCAGACTAGAAGGGTACATCTGGATGTTGCTTCAGTATGGGATCAGCTATGATCTCATGGTTCAGCAGGAAGCAGACTAATGTGGTGCTCAATACGACTGAGGCAGAGTACATAGCAGCATGTTCAGCTAGCAGCGAAGCAGTGTGGCTTTGGAAGCTGCTTGCAGGATTGTTAGATCTCGAGTTAGAGGCGACTTGTATCTGGTGCGACAACCCGAGTTGTGTGAAGTTGACAAAGAACCCGATGTTTCATGACAAGTCCAAGCATATCAAGATCAGGTACCATTATATCAGAGATATGGTGCAGAAGGGAGTAGTGAAACTCCAGTATGTCCTTATAAATGAGCACATAGCAGACGTGTTGACCAAGCCTCTGCCGAGAGTGAAGTTTGTATACTTCAAGGACAAGCTTGGTGTGGTCCAGAAGGACTTCCCTTGTGATATGGTGCAGAAGGGAGCAGTGAAGCTCCAGTATGTCGCTACAGATGAGCAGATAGCAAACGTGTTGACCAAGCCTCTGTCGAGAGTGAAGTTTGTTTACTTCAGGGACAAGCTTGGTGTGGTCCAGAAGGACTTCCCTTGTGATAGGGTATGATGTGTTACAAATGCGACTTCATATAGTAGCATGGTATATAGCTACTCCAGTGAAATAGTCTGGTACGCTAAGATATTGCTACTCCAGTGAAATAGTCCGGTATGCATAGCTACTCCAATGAAATAGTTCGGTACGCTGAGATATTGCTACTTCGATGAAATAGTCTAGTACGCATAGCTACTCCAATGAAATAGTCAAGTACGCACGTTACTAACAATGGCACCAATCAACATGACCTCGCACAAGGTCAACAGATGTCGAGCCTTCGGGGCTAGCGAAGTTACCCATCTTTTTAAGCTGGCGGGCCAACCTGTGTGGTTGGAGGTGTTTCCTAGCCTTGGGCTAGATGGGTAGTGTGTGCGCACTACATCGCTTGATCCTTGTGATTAGATGCCTGGTCACTATGGACCGGTTGCATGGTGTGCCAACCAAAGGTTACTAGTTCTTTTTGAACTAGATGTCAGATTTTGTGTGAGCTGACGAGTTACTAGTTCTTTATGAACTAGATGCCAGATTCTGTGTGCGCTGGCAAGTTACTAGTTCTTTATGAACTAGATGTCAGATTCTGTGTGAGCTGACGAGTTACTAGTTCTTTATGAACTAGATGCCAGATTCTGTGTGAGCTGGCAAGTTACTAGTTCTTTATGAACTAGATGCCAGATTCTGTGTGAGCTGGCGAGTTACTAGTTCTTTATGAACTAGTTAAAGCCTCGTGATGACATAAAGCCCAAAAGGATGATGAGACCCAGATGCATGACTATGACATGACCATCAGATAGTCTATGTGCGTGACTATGACAGAGCCTGTGTGGCTATGATGGTGATACTTGTGACATGATCTGTTTGATCTTAAGATAGCCTATGTGGCTATGCTACTTGTTACATGATCTGCTTGATCATGAGATGGCCTATTTGACCATGCTACCTATGACATGATCTGTTTGAGCATAAGATAGCCTGTGTGGCTATGGTGATGCTACCTATAGACTAGTCTACAAGACAATGTGAGTCTTGTCCATGCCATATGAGATGGATGGATGTGTTTGAGACCATTACATGAAAAACATCTTAGTTAATACCTCCCTAGCTAAGAGGGAGTGTTGATGGATGGAGTTGCCACTAGGTGGGTCTATGAAAGGTCATCGTCCATTCCTTCCATACTTACCACTTTTCATCATTGTCCCTCTCATCTTCCCCTACCTTGGTTCGAGCATTGGGTTTGCCAAGCTAGTAAGGGTTGTACCTTGCCTTGTGGGAAGAAGGGGCTAAAGGCCCAAAGGATAAAAGTAGCTAGCAAAAGTTAAAAGCCAAAATAAAACCTTGAGATGTTTCGCCTAGGGATTCCTGAGAAAGCAATAAATAGTTTCTCAGTAAGAAAAGGGGACCCGTAAAATAAAATAAAACTTAAAATCTAGTTGGTGGATAGGTCTCATCATGAGCCGGCCTATTAGGTCCGTGGGCCTGTAGCGGTATGACACTACCATCTATCTGGTCACCAAACCAAGGTAGTGGCTCTTGGTGGCATAGCCAAGAGAAAGGGGGTCTCATCACGAGCCAACTTTCTCATTGTCGTGAAGTGCTTGTGGGTAACGTTGTCACCACTGGTCACAACGCCAGGACAGTGTCCCCTAGCTATTCTCTTGAAAGAAAAAGCAATAAGACAAAGAATAAAAGGCATTGAATGGGCTAGGAAACAATGGCATCCATGACAAGGTGCAGCTCGCCCTCTACAGAGGCACCCACAGGTAAGACCTACATTTCCCTGTTATCACTACACCCCTTGCCCAAACATCCCCTACACCATTTCATACACTTACATGACCTAGATCGATCTTCACCTAGGAAACACCCCAAACTTGAGGAGGATTAGCCCAATAGGACATCCTTAGACCCTCTCCAAACCTGGCTTGTTAAACTGCATAACGTCTTTGAGCATTTGTCTAGGTAAAGGGGGCTTTGATGCACATGTTTGGGTAATTTGATTATTGGATGTGATTGACATTGCTATGATCCCTGTGACTTATGAGCCCATGGAAGGCGTACTTGTTATTGCTGCAGGACCATGCCCGATGGACAGGTACATATGGGGAGATGATTAGCTCGGACCTCCATGGGGCTAAAATCCCACCAGATAGATGTTGTGACCCTGGCTAAGGGCAGAGAGACACCAGAGAATGGCACCAGAACAAAAGAAGAATGTTTCCTCCGAGACACTCTAGCAGGCCTAGACCCAGGGGTTCTTGCCCTTCCACCATGACGTTGGCCCTTGAAGGCCCTTGACGTCATCATATTGACCCTTGACGTCATCAATTAGGGTTTGGCATGAGGACGGTTTGGTGCTAGTTGGCACGTGTGGCAACTTCTGAGGCCTAATGTTTCACTTTTTAGGCCTAGCATTCCATGATGGGGCCTAATGTCACCCTAAGAGGGGCATGACGTCATCCCTAAAGACAAATTAGGGTTTTAATTGTTGTTTTTATGTAAAAATTGGATTTTTCATGTAATTTGGCCATGTCGGCCTTTTCATGACCTAATTGTAATTAAAGGACATTGATATTTGTATAAATAAGAGATAAAACTCTCATTTTAGATGAAGAATCATTCATCACTCAAGTAGAGGTCTGAAATTCAGCCTCCCTTAAGTGTTATTGGCTTAAACTAGTGGTGCGCACTTCTTGAAGGAAGCAATTTTTGGTGCATTTTGGCTATTTTCTTGTGAAGGATCTTCAACTAGGGTGATTTGCTAGATTATTCTTGGTGAAGTAAGTGAAAATTCTACATTTATTTATTGTGAATGAATTCTATGGTTATTTTTAACTTGTTTCATGTCTAAGATTATGAAATTGCTAGCTTGAAACCTTAGGGGAATGACATATGTTATTATCTTTTTCCCTATAATCTCCCGTGTTAAAATCTCTTGAGAGGCACCTAATTTGAAGTAAATACTAGAGCCCTACCATTGTAGCACTCTAGTACCCTACTTCCATTGCCAATTGCATAATTTATTACATTTTGTTCAAGGAAAGAGAAAATCGCTAGGGCCTAACCCTTGTTACTTTCTAGCAATTTTCTCTTGGAAAAGGATTTTTGAGGCCTTGGGATACCAACACCTCTTTTGTCCTTTCCATCCCTTAACATATTATTATCATTTGCTATCTTTCCTTTAAGAATTTGTTGTTGCCATTAGTGACTCCATTTACCCAAGAAAGGCACTAGACTACCTCTTACAAGTGGTGATTGAGCAAACAAACATTTACTCTTATCCTTGAACTCTTTACTAACACTTTCTAACCCTAAATTAGACTAATTCCTAAGCTAACTTGTTGGTGTAGACAAACATTGCTACAGCCATCTAAAAATACATTAATTTGGCACATTTACCTACATAACTCACACTAGAACCAATCAAAATCTAATTGTGACAATTGCTAGTGAATCTACTAGGTAAGTGCTAGTTTTGTGTGTGATTTTCTTGCACTTTTGACCATTTAAACTTGCTGCTGTTGCAAAAGATAGCTACAGCCATCTAACTGCAGCAAAATCTCTGCAAAAGTGTCATTAAAAGCTAGTCTATGATTGTCAATTTTGTTTGTGACAATTTACTATCAATTTGCCTAGTTAAAGTCACTTTTTATTGTCTTTTTCAAGCAATTTCAAGGCTTGAATCTTGTGGCTGTTATAAGATATTAATCGTTGTTATAAATTGATGCATTGCTGCAAATTCATAATCAGCTAGCTTATTTTACAAAGGTTTATTGTTTTATGAAGTACTAACAATCATCTTGTACATGGAAAGTGCCCCGTTTGCCTTGTTGTCTTGTTCTGGGCAGGTACACAATATCATTTATTTGCTTCAGCTTTAAGACATAAAAGAAACATCTGATTAGAGTGATCTATGAGAGGGGAAGGGTTTCCTTGTGACTATTTGCCTTAGCCTTCTCAAACCCCCCAGGTCACCGAGGACGTCTCCCCCGAGGTAGCTTAAACATACTCCTAAATAGAAAGGGATCTCCTATTAAGGTGCCAATGATAGGTTATTCCCAGTTACGGCAATTCTGTACCCACTTGCCTTGGGCTTTTGGGGCAAGTACAAATTGTGCAATAACAGGCCCAAGTCAATTGGACAAGACAGTATAAATAAGCAAGCACCTAGCTCATTTCGACACACTCACTCAGCAAGTGCGCAAGTCTAAGGAGGAACTGCAATGGCAGCTAGGGCACAAGTTTGGAGAGCAGCAGTTGTAGTTGGAGATGGCCCAAGTCTGGAGGAATAGTGCAGTGGTCTTTTTGGTATCTCTCTTGTGCTTCTATTGGTATAAGGTATGCTATCCTTGTATGGTTATTGTACTATTGCTGCAACAGTATTGTGGCTAGGGTTTATCTGTTGGTTCTGGAGTAGGCTTGCTGGAATTATTCTAAGTAAAGGTTAAAGTGCTCGGGTTGGCATTTGTGCCTATGGTTGGGTAACAATAGTGTGATATTGTCTATGGTTAAACAAGCACACCAAAATTTTAACACCCTTCACTTTAGATCTAACAGCTAGGACTTAATCAACTCTCACTTAAGTTAATAATGTCCAATACTTCAGCATTTAACTTAATTAATCTCACATTAATTAAAAGGTCATTCACTTTAATTAATAACTCATAAAGTGAAGTACATGTCCAATGTTAAATACATCAACACTCCCTCTTAGCAAAGAAAGTACTTCTACCACCTGGTGGTGGCTTTATCTTCGCTATCAGATCTGTTACCATGCCTACTCTCCAATCCACCCGATTGGTTACTCCCTACAACACAAAACTATCCCTGCTATCTCGCTCGAACCCTTCATCGAAGACTTCCCTCTGATCATGCTCCTAGAAGCCTCCTGCTCATGAGCATCCTGCATGGTCATCTCGTACCATGACTTCTTCTAGACAGACTTAGAAAGGCTCCTTCCCACCTGAACTTGAAGGCTAACTCCCTTTGAGTTGCTCAACCTTCGAAGCTACCTACTCCTCACTCTCTACCACTCTGTTGTTGCTTTCCAAGGATCACTTAGGCTGGCCCTTTAACCTATACAAGTTGCTCTCTCTAACTCCAAGAACAATTGTTGTGTTTGAGCTAGATCCTCTGGGCTTGATCAACCCCTGCCCATCCTAGAACAATACGTCAAACCCCTTCTTCTCAATAGCTAAGACTGAGAGCACACTCCTCCTGAGTTCTGGCACCCATAGCACATTTGTCACTCTCAACACACCTCCTTAATCCATCTAGAATGGCACTATCCCAGATCTCTTCACTGCATGCTTGGTCCCTATTATCCCCAACTCCTAGAGATAACTAAGGAGATGATGTCTCAAGGCCCTCAGGTTGCAGAGATGGAATACCGAGAGACAATTTGACTAGCAGTGTCCACTTGCACAGATAGAGACCCACCTCACCACCGCAGTTCCAGATTCATCATGAGGGTATCCACCACATCAGCAGGATTTCGGAAGACATTGGGTCTTGCTCCATGAGGTACAAGTCAGGTATTATGGTGAGTATCATTTCAATATTTGAGGCATTTGAGTTTATTGCATTTAAAACTACTTTTGATTATGTAACGTTTGCTTGGAAATTATGCTCTTTGCCCTATTTCACTTTGGTGGTTGACATTACGCCCTAGTAAGTGGGTCACCCTTAGGAATAGGTTTGATATTGGGAGGTCCTCTTGACGATTCACCGTGCCATTCTCAACCATACTTGCCACTTTCCACACTTCATCCCCTAATCTCCTTACCTTTTGGGATTTTCGGGTGTATTGACCCAAGAAGAGATTTCCCTCATTTCATGGGAAGAAGGGACTGAAGGCCCATAGGCTTGTAGCTAACAAAAGATAAAATCCAATCATGAACCTTCTAGATGCTTGCCCAAGGATCCCGAGGGCAATGAAATGTCTCTCGTAAGAAACTGATGGGACCCTTGAAAAATAACTAATGCAAAATGCCAACCAAGGAGGAGCATGTGTGGGCACTATTTTTCATGCTTAGGTAGAAGCCCCACACATGACTTCAATTTGGGGAAGCATAATGTGACCAAGGTAGAGTCAATGTGGGCACTGTTTTTCATGCTTAGGTAGGATCCCCACCTTGGTTTCAACTTGGGAACATCTTAAAAGGACAAAAGGCAATAAATAGGCTTGGAAAAAGATGGCATTGAAAACGAAGGTGCAACACACCCTCTGCAAAGGCACCCATAGATGAGACACTACAATCCCTTGTATGTCATGAACCCCATGCCCAAGAGTCTTGCCCCCATCCATGTCACTTTGTCCACGTGTCTTAGAGAGGGGCCCGCTTAGAAAACACTCCTAAACTTGAGGTACGATTCACCCAAGAAGTTGCTTTGTCAACCCTCCCATACCCAAACTTGGCAAATTCCATAGGGTCTTTGAGCACTTGTTTATTTTGATGAGGTGGTTTGGATATACATGCTTGGATGGCTCTTTTATTGATTTCATTTACTTATCATGATGCATTTGACTTGAGACCCTTGGAGGGCGCATTCATTGTCTTTGCAGGACCTAGTTGGTGGATAGATTTAGAAGAACAAACCTAGCTTGGGCTTCCTTGGGGCTTGAAGCCCACAAGTTGGATACCATGGCCCACACACCGAACGAAGACGCTAGCCTTCAAAGGCCTGAGGAGATACCATGGAGGACATAAACCAACCCTTAGCCAGCCCAACGATTTTTTCTTAAGGCTAAAACATCACTTTTGAGGAGGTTGACGTCACCCTAGGGCTAGGGTTGTGGTGGTCATGTTGTTGTTGCTTGACACTTGGCACGTTTTGATGGATGAGGGTTTGACTTGGAGGAGAAAGGCCTAGCACATGAGGGGGAAGCCCTAGAGGGCCCAACGACTTTCCACTCCAACGACTTGCAAAAGTGCCAAAACGTTGCCCTAAAGGGTGACATCATGCTTCTTTAGGGTTTCTTTTGTGCATTTTAGGGTTAAATTTGAATTTTATATTGTAAAGGGGCAAAGTAAGGGTTGTTGTCCCCTTACTTTGTGGTTTACCCTAATTTTAAGTGGACAAACACTTGTAATAGGATTTGTATAAATAGAGATCATTTCATTTCATTTTCATATCATAACTCTCCCATCTTGGAGAGGATTCTTGGTTGAAATTTGCGCCCTACTTGGGCAATTTTGTCTCTCTCTTGCTACTATCTCTTGTTATGGTTTGCTTTGGTTATTGGATGAAGAAGTAAGGCATTATCTTTCTTGGAGGCTATTTCTTGCTTTTATGGTGGATTTTCTTGGTTAAAAAGAGTTTATCTTGTTAATGCTTGGACTAGGTAAGGAATCTTTCATGTTATTGCTTCTTTTCTTGGTCATGTGGTTAATTTGCTAAGCTTTTGGGGAGTATAAGGGCATACAACCCCACTAAGCCCATCATATTTGTCTTGGAATAATTTGTTGCATAAAGGAATACTAGTAGTAAAAGGGTTTACACCCTCCTAGGGTTTTCCTTAGCTAGTCTTGTTTGCCTTGGGGAGTATAAGGGCTTACACCCCCAAGGAAGTAGCACAACTAGCTCTTTCATTTTTAAATACTCTGTAACCCAATAGTTAAAGGCACTGATCTCTTGCATTGGAGAAATAAAATCATTGCATTGGGATACATAGAATTATGAGATATCGAAATTGTTTAAGTTGGAATCTTTTCTACATGTTATAAGCTTTCTTGTGCCCTAAGGGTGTCCTCTTTTAGCCAAGGATTTCGTTGCTGCAATAAATTTAATGCTACAGCCATTAGGGCTGCAGAAAACTTCACTTTCTTTCATCATTTACTCACTTTTCAACCATGGAAATTTTCTTCTAAACCTAGATTATTGTTCTACTGGTTATGGGCTATCTTTTTTACGGTTTACTTGTTGATTTTTATGGTTGGAACTTGTTGTTGTAGCAATTGTTTGATACAGCCATAAGGCGGCCCTAAAACTTTGCTCATAACTTCATTTCGCAGCCCTAATTTACTATCAAAGTTCATGCGTAAGTATTGGAAAGTTGTCTATTGTTTTAGTACTTCATTGTCCAATAATTATTTGACAATTTTGATGGTTAAATATGCAGTAACTAGCTATTTTACTTGTTGATATATATCTTTGTTGACTGCTGCAAAAGGGGCAACAAGCTTAACTTGCTTGTCCACCTAACATATAGCTTGTATACTTGGTATTTCTTATGTCTCGGGCAGGGACTATCATCATCTGCAAGTACTTAAACTTCTTGGCAACCATTGATCACTATCGATACCTATAGGGGCATCCACTCATAAGTATCACTTTCCATTTCATTTCCCCTAGGGTCACCCGAGATTCCCCGCTTGAGGTGATCACTTCACCCCTAAAGTGACGGGAATACCTATTTGAGGTGATAGTGGGTAGGTATTCTCTTAGTTGTTTCCACCTTGTGGTTTGGATCGGGCTTTGCCCAACCTACAGTTTGCGCGATAACACTTTGGCATCATTGTCGGGGAGGTTTTTGAATCCTCTTCCGTGCCCTAACGACACTTTGGCAAGCTTTCCTAAATCCCTTTCCCCTAGCTTGCCTAGCGACTCCATTTGAGGGAAGTACCCTTTCCTTTGTCCCTTTCTTGATGAGCTAAAACTCATATGGCGACTCCACTTATGGAAAGTTCCCTTTTCCCTTCCCTCCATTTTTTATGAACACTAAGTTCATCTGGCGACTCCATTGGAGCGACGTCCCGGATAATGGAACCATGGCATCACGAGATTTACCATGGGCCTTCCACAAGGTATACCCTTCTATCGATATTCAAAAAATCCCTGGATACCCGAACCTTTGCCCTGCAAGGTGAAGGGAAAATTGTCCCAAATTCGATGGTGACCCAACTCTAGCGGTCACCCATGTTGTGAACTATATGAGGTATGCTTCAAGTGTAAATGTGATAGAGGAGGATGTACTAATGAAAATTTTTGTATCTTCTCTGGACTCAAGTCAAAGGAAGTGGCTTGCAGACTCGTGTGATCCAAAAAGTATCTGGTCTTCTACAAAGTTTGTTGAAGGATTTCTCAAGTATTAGGGGCCAGCTACTCAGGATTTGTAGACTACTCTCCAAGAGCTCAAAGATGCCCTTTACAGAGAAGGTTTTCCGATGGATGACGAGACAACAGTTGAAGAGTGTGAAGTTGAAGAAGAGTATCACCCACCACCTACATATCCATGGAGAAAGTTGTCAAGAAGATCTCGATGATGAAGACCTTGATGAGACATCGATGTCCATTTTCTCGCTTGATGAAGGTGAAGTTGACCATCCTTGCCTTCCTCCTCCACATGAAGATAAAAAAATAATTAGCTTCAACAATACAGATGATCTCGTGGAGGACCCCTCTGACACGGTTGATCAACACATTGATGATATCATACATGTTCGGAGGCGTAGATGGGATGTGTTTTGTTTCACTATTGATAAAGATCCCATTTACGACGTTGAAGGTAGTTCTCAAACAAAAGAGGTTGAGTTGTCGTCTTCAGAGGACTGGTCTTCATGAAAATATGATTCAGATGCTTGGCATCCTGGTAATGATATGATCACAGATTTGTTCCAGAATGATTCGTCACAGCATACTCATGAAGATTTCCAACCACCTTTGTGTTCAAATCTTGATGGATACCAGGTCGTGGCTAGCCCAAGTTCCCATACCAAGTTCTACATGCATATCTGAGTCAAACTTTGTGAAGCTCTCAAACAACTTGAAGAAACTTTGAGGTTCTTAAGTGCTGCCCAACTAGTCTGTCTTAGACCGAATTTGGGCATTGTTTTCAAGGAGTTTCAGATCTCTGATTTCTTGTTGTTTTATGACAGCCAACAAGTATTTTCTTTAGTCCACTGAATCTGCCCTTAAGTGAATGGTTTAATGCTCTTTTAAGGTTGTTGTTTGCATGGGTTTATTTAGGAAGTTTTGTTGTCCATGATTAGCACATAAAAATACCTTAAAACAAAAAACACACCTCTAGGATCTTTACCACCTACTTGCTGAAATAAAAGAATGCAAACCACAAGATCTTTACACATATTTTTGGTCAACATGACCCTGGAAAAACCCCCATGGCGAAAACCAATCAGAAGAAAAATTTTATTATGGAGATCTCAAGCTATGAAAGCAACAAGGAAATAATACAAAAGAACTTGATACAAGTGCTAACTCCTCTCAAGATTATGAATGAGTTGCTTGGAATGTGCGTCCTCCTTGGGATTTGCGCCACTCTTAGAGTTTGCACCCCTTGCTTTCTTTGATCTGCTTGTTTCTTGTCTTGGCTTGCTTGCTTGCTTGCTCTTATGCACCCCTTGACCAAGAGCACCCCTTCCTTGCTTAGTGCGCACTACACATGCACCCTACTCCACAAGAAATGTGCCCCTCCACAAGTGCGCGCCCTTCCCAAAGCTTGCACCCACACTCACTAGCATACACCCTTTGCCTCTCACAAGATGCATCGAAGTTCTCTTGCGCCCTTGCCTCTCACAAGTGCACCCTTTTTCTCCAAAACCCCAAAAATCTCTCTTCTCCTCTCCTCTCCTTTGAGTACCACTTTCCAAGGTACTCAAAACTCAACCCAACTCCCATACTCTTGTCATATGACATGTGGCTCCACTATCTATTAGCCATGCACAAGCTGATATGGTGCCCAAAGAAGTCTGGGAAACAATTAAGAACTTTGTATGTTCAAACTTCTTGGAGAACTCCTCCCCTTGAGCCTTTGTCGACACAACTAACTCTAGTTGTGTATCATTTCCACCCTTCTTCTTGTTTGGACATTGACCTACATAGTGCCCAAAATTGCGACATGCATAGCACTTGACTTTGCTTATGTCCTTCTTCTTGTCGGTAGACTCTCCACTGTCAAACTTCTTTAACTTGTCCTTCTTTACCTGGCTGGCAAGAGCAACGTTCTCATCATCAACCTTTTGTCGGCCTCCATCCAGTTCTTCATCTCGAAGTTCTTCCTGAACGAAGTCATCTTGAAACCTTGACCAATCAAGGAGCTTCTCTCATGCCACGGCCCCTTTGATGAATGGTGTCCACTTCTTCATGAAGCCTTTGAGTGTCTTCCTCACCAACTCTGAATCATCCACTGCTTCCCTGATTGCAGCCAGTTCATCTCGAACCTGTCAAATCCAGGTGAGATAAGTCGTCACCGTATCTGATCATGTCATCTTTGTGTCCCTAAGCTTCTCTCTTAGCACCTGTTGCCGCCTTATACACACCTTTGGGAGACGTGGAAGAAATCTTCAATCCACTCGGTGTGTCCTTGGGGGCAAGTGAGAGTTAAGGTGCTGTCACCTAATCCTCAACTCCTCCGTCTAGGCCAACTCCTAGCGAA
>ML777166.1:1501563-1528085 GCA_009831015.1 Picea engelmannii
GGTACCACTTCATACGATCCGCCTTGGAAGATGGACAATTGAAGATGGAAAAGATACACACTAGACAGAATCCTGCAGACATGTTAACAAAGGGAGTAACCAGGGAGAAACTGAGTTCTTGCTCAGTTTCAGTTGGTCTTCAATAATGAAGATGAAGATGAGAAATTTGCCAGGTCCAAGAAGGTTCAGAGTCCAGCATATACAACAGCGATGGAGTTGTTGAGATCAGTATCTAAGTGGGAGATTGTTGGTTGTGGAGCCTGATTATCTTCCTGATTTATAGGTCTTTTACTTTCAGCCGTGTTTATACCCCATGAAGTATTTACACCACAGAAGTATGTATACTCTTCCACGCAGGGGAGTGCAGAGGGGGGGTACCTCCTCTGTGGGGTCTGGGGGGTCTATCCCCCCGGCTGGGGGGTCTGGGGGCAAGCGGGCCCCCAGCGGGGGTTCAGGGGTGAAGCCCCCGAAGCAAAAATTGCCTTATAAAAGTATATTGTAAATCTGGACCATTCATTATAAGGTCGCAGATCTAACGATAGAGATTATTTTAGGGTTTTTTGCCCTAGAAGGCAACCCTCTTTTATGAGGGAAATGTATTGCGGCTATGGTTGATTGTGAATATTGTATTCTGAGAGAGGAGACTATGAGAGTAAGAAGAGGAAGTTACAGCGGGTTTTGTTGTAGGTTGTATCCCTTCATTTGTTGGATAATAATAAAGGAAGGACCTGGCAATTTCTCTGGTGGACGTAGCCCACACTGGGTGAACCACGTAAATCTATGTCTCTCTTGTATTGTGTGTCTTCTGTGTTTTGTTTTATTTTATTGCTCTGCGGTCCTGTTTTTCTAACATCTCCCATGATTGAGTCTTCCCAAACCTTGATTTATTTTCCATTGCCTGATGTCCAAGTGAGGTGAGGTTTAAAGTGTCTAAGAGCCTTCTGGCAAAGAGAGAAAATTGGGGATCCTTTCTCCACCTTTGTTGAACTTTCAAGGCACTTTTTCCTTAGGCCTTGAAAGTACTTCTTCCATAACACTCTTTTACTCCAGGAGGAATTTCCGGTGATTATGCACCATAAGATCTTTGCTCCCAAGGCTAAATTTTGAGTCTGGATGTTTTTAAATTGAAGTCCCCCTTCAAGGTAGGGCTTGGTTATTTTTTCCCAGCTTATAAGGTGCAATTTCCTCAATGTCTGCTTCCCTCCCTCCTAGAGGAATCTTCTAAACAACACTTCAATTTTCTGGAAAGTAGACATCGGGGCCAAAAGTAAGGAGCTTTGGTAAATTGGGATGCTTGCTGACACTGCTTTGATGAGGACAACTTTGCCTGCAAGGTTTATCCAGTTTGCTGCCCACGAGTTTATTCTATTTTTAAGTTTTCCTATCAGCTAGTCCCAATGCGAAGCCTTTGGATTCGATTTGAAAATAGGGACTCCCAGGTATTTAAACGCATCCCAGGTGGTGCAGCCTTCCATTCCAAGGATTCTTGAGATATCTAGCATCTCCCTTGGAGTTATGTTCCACCCAAAGATCTTACTTTTAGCAAGGCTTATAACACTTCATGAGACTTTTGTGTAGGCGTCTAACTCCTTTTTGAATTTCCTTGTTGTAGGCATACTCGCTCCTCTCCTTAGCAGCGTGTCATCTGCAAATTGGGTGTGGTTGATGTCTTTTACCCCAGGGGCGATTCTCAGGGTGAGAAGGTTGTTTTGCAATTGGTCGTGGTCCTGTTGGTAGCTAATAACTGAGGCTTAGGTGGCATAGAAGAGTGGGGAGAGGGGGCAGCCTTGCCGAAGACCTCTGGAGGCTTGAAAGAACTTAGTGGCCCGACCATTCACTAGAGGGGCTATCCAAGGGGAACCGATACAAGCTTTAATCCAATTTATGAAGGAGGAAGCGAAACTAAAATTTTCCATGACCTTGAACAGAAAATTATGTCTTACTCTATCAAACGCATTTGCCAAGTCGAGTTTGATTATCATACCTTTGTCTTTTCTGCGAACGCTTGAGTGCAGGGCCTCTTGAATGAGGATGATGTTATCCATTATATATCGGCCTTTTACAAATCCTCCTTGATTTTCCAGAATAATTGCAGGAAGAATATTTTTAAGTCAGTTAGCTATTATTTTGGTGAAGATTTTGTAACTTGTGTTGCAGAGAGAAATTGGATGAAACCTTTCAAAGTTGACTGCTCCTTTTTCTTTGGGAATGAGAGCAAGAAAAGACGAATTTGTTCCTCCTCCTATCTTGGTGCAAGTCTGAGACTCCCTAATCAGCTTCGTGAGGTTTGATTTTATTATATCCTAGCTGTTTTGGTAAAATCTGGTTGTGAACCCATCTAGACCTGGGGCTTTGCCTGGGTTCATTTGATCAAGTGCCTCTTTTATTTTTTATTGGTCGACTACCCTGGTTAGCTTGATGTTGACATCTTCATGAATGAGGGTTGGAACTAAAGAGAGGGGATAATCTTTGGGATCTATAGCAGTTCTTTGAGTTTCTGTGTAAAGAGTTTCGAAGGCTTCTGCCGCAACTGCTTTTATGCCTTCAAATTATGTTATCCTCTGATTTTGGACCTGAATTTCCGTGACATTCTTGAACTACTTTCGAGCTTCGTCTTGTTTGTGGAAGAAGCTAGTGTTTTTATCCCTTGCTTCCAACCAGAGGCTCCTGAATTTTTGTTGCCGATACTTTTCCTCCTCTCTACAGGCTTGATGCCAATTCCTTTGGAGTTGATCCTCTTGTTGCAAAGTTTCTTGGGTGATTTCTTGATTTTCCATATCCAGCTGGTGTTTTTCAAGTTGTTTTTGGGTTTCTTGGCGGGATAAAATAGGGTTAGGGAGAGTTTTTGCCCAGGACTTTAGCGCTACCTTTAATCTTCTGAATTTTTCTTCCCAAACAAAAAAGGCAGAGCCTCTTACTGTTTCATTCCGGGTTTTGGTAACCAGATCCTCGAAGCTTTCATCTTGGAGCCAAGATGGGCTAAATCTGAAAGGGATTGGCCCGAGGTTCTTGTCATGTGAAATATCCAACATGATTGATTTGTGGTCTGACACACTATGAGGGAGGATGGAGGAGGATGGGGTGAGGCCCAGAAGCATAAAGGTGCTATGATCTAAGAATCTGTCCAACCTAGCAGCAATGTGCCCTGGTCCTGCCCTCTTATTAGACCACGTGTATTTCCCTTTATAAGGTTTGACATCTTCTAGCTCCCAATCTGACATGATATCTTCTACCCATTCCCTTGCTGGATCTCGCACAATGGAGCCACCTTTTTTCTCGGTCGTTGCTAGGGTCACATTGAGGTCCCTCCCAATAATGATATTTTCCAGCTCATTTAGTAGCAGGTAGTCTTTTAAGGTATCCCAGCAAAATCTTTTTTCCTCCAAGAGGACAGGCACATAAAGATTGAAGAGACTTACTTGTCAGGCCGTTTCTTTGTGAAGGAGGTTGGTGTAGATCTAATGCTTGCATGTTTCATATTTAATGAGGTCATACTTCGTATGGTTCCAGAGAGTGTCGATACCTCCTGAGGCTCCTCTTGCGCTTTTTGCTATTCCTTTGCTTGTTTTCCAAACTGCATTTGTTATGTTGAGGAAGTCTTGTTCTTCCATCTTGGTTTCCTGGATAAGAAGGATCTCGGAGTTTGAAGTTCTGATGATATCTTTAAGCGCATCTTCCTTTATTCTACTATCGAAACCCTTGCAATTCTAGGAGGTTAGTCTCATGATTTACCTGGGGGGAAGATATGGGCTCCTTGAGGGGCCCTGGAGTGCTTCCTTGTTTGCCTAACATTGATCAGTTATCTGATTGTTGGCTGCGATCCACTCAAGACATCTTTGTATGTCTCCTTTTCTCTTTATTCTTTCTTGGATTTCCTGCATCGACCTGTTTTTATTGGGGTGATAATGGTGTCACTTGCTCCCTTGTTGTCACTATCTAAGGAGACCTCTCCTTCCTCCACTTCTGGCTCTAGGTTCTTTCCCCCCGTGGTTTGTCCTTGCTCTTCCACCCTTTTTGGAATCGGCTCCTCTCTAGCTTCTGGTGTTGACTTCCCTTGCTCTGCTTCTGCTATAGGTAAATCCCGAGGGGCTTCCCCTATTGTTTTCTCTATTTTTGGATCTAGCCCCCTAAACCTATTCAATGTCGTTGTCTCTGGTTGGTTTCCTTGCTCCTTGGATTAAGTAGGGTTTGTCTTTTCATTCCTTGGGCCTTTTGACTTGGATGAGGCTCTTCCTCTTTTGGGTTGTTGCCATCCTTCTCCGTTGTCTTTCTCCTTGTTTGGGTCTTTAGGGCAGTTTCGCTGAAAGTGGTCGTACTCGTGACAACCCCTACATTTGAACGGAAGTTGTTCATAATCAAGCGTCTGGTAATGCTACCAGTCTCCAACCTTTAACTTGATTTCCTCTGGGAGACCTACCTCTAGATCCACTTCCACACAAATATGCGCGCAGGAGTATTAGTCCTTGGGGTCCACCCTATCGATATAATGACCGAGCCCATTTTTGATTGCCTATAGCGAAGTGGGATTCCAGCAATGGATTGGGAGGTTTGGGATTCTTACCCAGACCGAGATGTCCTTGGGCACTTCCACTACTGGATCAAAGCTTGGCGTCCAACGGTTTAGGTAGAGCCCTTGAGTTCCCATGAAATAAGGTATGTTTCTGAAGATGAGATATCAATCTTCTTGAGAGATGAATTCAAAGATAAAGAAGCCTCTTCCCATCGCATAGCAAGTTACATTGTTCTGAATCAACGGGTGTCAGTTTCTTTGGATCCAGTTGTTTGTGGACCTGGTTGAGGGCCAGAGCGCCATAAATTGTCCTACCAAACCACGATCTGATAAGGAGACTGCTACATGCATAGGGTGGTCAGGGGGAAGATCAATCTCTGGAATCGAGTCGAGCTTCTTAACGAAGCTTGGGGGAGCAGTTGGGGGTAGCTTCTTGCCATGGGAGACCAGAAGCTTGCGTAATGAGTCAGTTGTGGAAGGAGGGGGCGATGGAACCCCTCCTTCGGGGGTGGCCATGGCTGTAGCAGAAGCGCTCAAAAGGTTAACCCTAGGCGACCTTTGAGCGATTTTGGGAGCCAGATCCATAACTCAAGAATGATATAATGTTGAAACTTGTTTATAGCATATATCATTGCAAGGGGAAAAAAAAGTATTTAATAGTATAGTTTAGTTTTGTCACATGGGTTTAGCTTGGGTGGTTGGGTAGCATGCGTGTTATCCTCCCCACCAGGTTCAATTCTCGTAGAGGGACATGTAGGCCCATTGTGATAAGGCTAGAAGGGTAGATGCCCTCAAGTGGGACACCTCGACTCTTGTTGAGTCACAAGTTATTGGTATATTTGGCTTGAAGGTTATTGGATATACTCTTGGGTTATAGTGGCAGCCAGTAGGTTTGATCCTTGGCCTAATCCAAATCACTCTAATGAGTTACCGATTCCCCATGGTTACAAAAAAAAAATACATATTGCTCCTTGAGTTCTTTTTTCAAATAATTTCTCCTAATGCTCTATTAGAAACATCAATATGTATGTGAAATGGAGGATCCTAGTTAGGTCCTTGCAACACCGCAGCTAGAACTAACTTATCCTTTAAGACTTCAAATGCACTTTGGCATTTTGATGTCAAGAGGAACTTGGTATTTTTCAAAAAAAATGTAAACAATGGTGTTGCAATCTCATTGAAATCTTTGATGAATCTCCTATAATACCCTGCATGGCTAAGAGAGATTTTGACATCCTTTTGTTTTTTAGGTGTTGGTAATTCGGGAAGAGCCTTCCTTTAAGAATCATGTCTACCTCTCAGACCGCTACAACGAACCCAACCAACAATCAAAGACAATGGTCATCTACCCTTTTCAGGCAGTTAGACATGTCAGCCATACCAGGCTACCCTAGGCAAATGCCACCCGAGTATGAGAAGTGGTTGCCTAAATTCACCGGTACTGATACCATCAGTGCCGAAGAGCATATGAGCAACTTTTGGGCATTCTTTCAGCTTCACCCCATCAGTGATGATGCTAAAGATTTGGTCATGAAGTTGTTTTCCGCTACTCTTTATGATGCCTCAAGGCGTTGGTACCTCAGCCTTCCTAACGGAAGCATCAAAACCATGGATAGACTTGAAGAGGCCTTTCTCAAAAGATGGAGTATCAAAGAAGACACTAATATTCTTCTCACTCAACTGAATAGCCTTGCTAAGTATGAAAATGAGTCCATTCGGGAGTTTCACACAAAATTCGAGACGTTGCTACAAAGAATTCCTGCAAGCCATCACCCGAAAGATGACTACCTTGTCCATATTTACACCAAATCTTTCAATGGCCAACTAGGGTATCTTCTTAGAGACAAAAACCCCCAGTTCATTCAAGAAGCCCAAGAGCTCACCACCAAGATAGAAGGGAACCTCCTTTCATCTAAAATTGAGCCTTTTGCTAACCCAAGGGGGAGAATAGACACCAAGCAAAAAATGGTACACAATGTTGAGCCTACTTCAGATATCTGCACCAGTATCAACAAATTACAAGCCTCCATGGATGGCATCATAAAGAATCAAGAAGAAATGATGAGCCAGATTGTCAGACTTGAAAAATCCCAAATCCAAGCGCCCAGGCCCCCGTTCAAAGGACAATTCCAGAAAGGGAACCAATTTTACAAGTCAAAGAATGAGCACGAAGTTCCAAATACCTTGGCTCCTACGAACGTTGTTGATGAAAATCCTTGGTGCCTAGAGTGCAGTGAAGCACATTGGGAGCATGAGTGTCCTTATAACGCTAGCCATCAACAAGTCAACAACATGGATTGCTTCATGGGTTTCCCTCAGATAAATATCACAGATATAGAACATCAAGAAGCCGTAAAAGAAGCAGCCAAAGTAGCAAGGATGGCAGTGATAAACAACCTGGATCAGGAATCACGAGAAAAGCTAAAGAAACAAGAAGTCCAAGTATACAGAAGGAAGAGCTCGAAACAACCTGTTGTTGATTAGGCAAAGCCCCCGCCTTTGGAGATACTTTTGCCCAAGACGTCCAAGCCTAGTAAGGTTGACCTAAAATTTGATTTCAAAGGGGCATTATCAAAGATGCATGTGAATGTTCCCCTGAGAGAAGTAATCAAGATCCCATCCATCAAGGAACGCTTTGACACTTTCTTTTCGGGATCAGATGAACCTATGGACCCCCCTATTATGTTGCAAGATGACCATTTTAGGGTCCAATATGGTGAGAACCCTCCTTTCTTCATGACTTTGACAATGAACAACAAGAATCTAAATAATTGCATGCTAGATACAGGTGTTGGTGCTAACATGATGTCTCTTAAAGTCATGCAAGAAGTGGGTTTGAACATCACTAGGCCTTATAGGAATGTGTGTGGTTTCGAATCTAAAGCAATACCCACACATGGGGTGGTTGAAAATATTGAAGTACGCCTAAAGGAATATCCAGAGAAGACAGTCCACGTTGATATTGTGGTGGTTGATGTCCCAAAAGTGTGGGGAATGTTATTATCTAGGAAGTTAGGCGTAATGATAGGCGGTTCCCTTGAGATGGACCTCACCTTTTTACGATTACCTTTGAAAGATGGAATAGTGGGATGTCTACTTAATGTGCCAATAACTGGGGATCATGTGCAAGATATTATCCAGCCTACCAATAATGGCAAAACGCAGAATGATATGATACAAACTCTTCATAAATATTCTCCAGAAAACATGCCCTTTGCAACAGAAGAAGACTTTGATCAGATCGAATGGCCCAAGAAAGAAGAATATCAACGACTCTTAGATGAATTCAAGAACAAAGAAGTTGGGACGGTGAAGATATTAAAGAAAAGTGAAGATGACGTACAAATCCACCCATCTCAACAAGAATTTTTTCAGCAGAAGCCCACCCACCTCCCTCAGTACAATACACCAGGGTTATTCAGGGAACGACCAAATACAAAGTCAAAAAGTATAAGGAAGGAGATATGGTATGGATGTGGGATGCTCAGAAAGGAGAGCCAACTAATGTAAAAGGAAGCACACAGTCATGGCTCAGACCCTTCAAAGTTGGAATGGAATAAGTCGATAACTCATACTACTTGTCCTCTTTGGAAGGAAGAAGGCGTCCATTACCTATCAGCGGGCACCTCCTTAAACCCCACCAAGGTGGTGGGACTTGACTTCACAGGTAAGTGAAGGTAAGTAGGCATTCTTCGTGTATTATACCATTTGCATTTCATGTTAGTTTGCTTTCACACTTGCATATTGATTGTTTTATTTCAGTTATATATATGTCTATGTATGCGGGGTGGCGATACCACCCCATCTTTGCTACTGATGCCCCTATCGAGTTGAGCAGGTCCGCAGGTTATGCCAGAGATGTTGAGGTTCTCATGCGCTCTACGGTGAGCACATGTCCTCAAGTTGGAGCCAGATGTTATCCTCGATTTCTAGGGATAACCAGGAGATCATGTTTCGAAGCCCACAGGTCCTAGACATGGAGTACCGAGAGCAGGATTGACCTGAGCATGGCCCTGGAGGGCCCATCCTTCTTCTCTTTCATCAGATTCGTCTTGTCAGCAGCAACATCATCCATCACCATCGGCTTGGTCTTGTATCGGAGGAGGCTCTTGCTCCATGAGGTAATTGGTCCAGGTATCATGGTATGTGTCACTTTTGATCATTATAACCTTTAGATATATGCATCAAATTCCTTTTATTTATGACGACTGCTTGGATCTTACATTAACCCACTTGACCATGGTTGGGGGGATTGACAAGGTGTCCTAGCAAGCCTGTACCCATAGGTTTTGGTTTGCCACCAGGGGGATTTTTGAAGAGCCATCGTCCGCTCCCATCATATCATCACTTTTCATCTTATCTCCCACTCGTTTGTCCCATTCCCCTAGTCCGGGCATTAAAATGATTTGTTTGTAGGGTTGCACCTTATCTTGTGGGAAGAAGGGGCTAAAGGCCCAGAAGGTAAAAGCAGCTGGTAAAAGATAAAAGCCATAAAAATGAAACCTCGAGATGCCTTGCCCAGGGATCCCCGAGAAGGCAATAAAAAGCCTCTCAGCAAGAAGTAAGAGGGACCCGAAGAAAAATAACAAAAAACAAGACCTAGCCAAGAGGATAGGGGGTCTCATCATGAGCYAGCCTATTATGTTCATGGGTACCTAACATTATGACATTGGCACCATCTGGTTACCATGCCAGGGTAGTGACCTTTGGTTGCATGGCCAAGGGAAAGGGGGTCTCATCACGAGCCAACCTTATCATCTCTGTGAAAGTGCTTGTGGGTAACATTGTCAGCTCTGGTCACCACGCCAAGGCAGTGTCCTCTAGTTAGTCCTTGAAATAAAATAAAAAGAAAAAGCAAACAAAGAAAATAAAATAATAAAGGCAATAAAGAGCTTGGAAAAAATTGCATCCATGACGGGTACAACTCGCCTTCTACAAAGGCACCCACAGGTAATACCATGCATCCTTGTCTCTCTCTCTCTACCCGTATGTCTGGACATCCATTGACCACATCACCTCGTTTTACATGGCTTGGATGATACCCCTTGGAGACTTACCTTTCCTTATGGATACTAGCCCAATAGGGTGTTTTGTCTTTTTCTTCGGCTTTGTATTGTAGGTCTTTGTAATATCTTTGAGCTATTGAATGATATATTAGGGTTTTTATGAATATGTTTGATAACATTAATGATGAGACGTGATTAACATTGCTATGATCTCTGTGACTAATGAGCCCATGGAGGGAGAAGTTTTTGATGTGCAGGACCATGCCCGACGGACAGGTACCACGTGGAACGGTACACATGTGGAGATGATTAGTTCGGACCTCCATGGGGCTGAAGAGCCCATTAGATGGTTGCTAGGACCCCATCCGGGGCAGAGACAGGGCAGTGTTTGACCAAGATTTTACACATGAGAAGAAGAAGGACGTCCATCAAGGACACTTTGGTTGAGTCCAACCCAGGGGGGTTGATCCACTTCCAGAGGAACATTTCCCCTTTATGGCCCAGGACGTCACCTTGAGCGTGTGACAGTTTGAGAGGGAAAATGGCACGTGTGGCAGGTTTTTGGAGGCCCAAAGAGGGCCAACGTTTTGTCATTTTGTGCTGCATTTGCCCTAAAAAGGGGCTAACATCTCCCTCAGTGGGGCTTGACGTCTTACTTATGCTCAGTTAGGGTTTTGATTTGACAATTTAATGTAAAAACAATGTAATTTTGGTTTGTAGCCTTGTCGGCTATTTTTAATGACCTAATTTTAATTAGAGGTCATGATATAGTATATATTGAGGAGTTTTTCCCTCATTTTGACAATATGACACAACTCACTCTCTTGTGAGATCTGATTTTTTGCGCCCTAGTTGGGGTATTTCTTCTTTTAAGTGAGGCGCACTTGTTGAAGGAAGGATTTTCTTGGCATATTTGGCATTTCTCTTGAAGGAAGGTTTACAACTAGGGTTTGCATTGCTATTTCTTCATGACGTGTAAGTGTATTTTCTGCAAAACTTCTTAATTGAATGGTTGTAGGCTTGTATTCTTGCATTTATTATAAATTTGTTGATTTAAAACCCTAGGTGACAAGCACACAAGTAGGTCTTTGTTTCATGTCCTCTAAAAGAGAAATATTCAACCATTGAAGAATGAAGAAAGAGCCTAGCCTTTGCTACACTCTTTTAACTTCTCCCCCTGTGCTAGTTGTGCTTTTAAAGGGTTAAGAAGGAGGAGACGTCCCAGGCCTAGGTTATCTACACCTAGGGCCATCCTGCTTCTATGGTTTGGTGATAGGGCCTTATCGTTGCAACAATCTCCCTCACATTACTCTCTTGTCTTGACTCATCCTTTATGCTATCCGTTTTGCCAAGTTTGACCCAAGGAAGGAGGAAAGAGCACGAGGCCTTGCTTAAGCAACACTAGAGTGAGCCTATTTCCCCTAGGGTTTTGATTCTAGGGCCCTGCCATTGCAGCACCTTAGAACCCTTCCCTCTTGTCCTTAGCCTTTTATCCCTTCAACCTTGTGTCCTCTCCTTAATTGACTCCATTTACCCCTAGGCACTGATCTTAGATCCATAACATTGAAGTGATAGTGCTCAAACAAACTTCTTAAAACTCTTAAATTTGAAACCCTAACTAAGCTGACGTCATACTTGGATATTCCATCTTGACGCAACATATGTCTTTGATAAGTAATTGGATGATGGTTAAGAGCACTTATTGAGTAAAGGATTGATTAAATACATTATTGGCTTCGTCATCTCAATATTTATTGATGAATTGATATTTTTCCACTGCTATATTGATAAACGTTGATCTCATTGATATCTATTGTTCTAATTGCTTACATATTGATGTCAGATAGTTATATGAAGTACTAACCCACTGAATTATAGCCTGCATATGTTCTTTTGCTATTGTCTTGTTTCGGGCAGGTGTTCTCATTTGGGGCTACACTTCATCATTGGTTGATTAGCCGGACTATCTGATCTTGGTGGTAACCTGTGAGGAGGAACTTTTACTTTGACCTTTATACTTTGGCCTCTTCAAAACCCCAGGTTACCGGGGATGTCTCCCCTGGGATAACCTCCCTCAATAGAAAGAACCTCCCCATTGTGGTGACATTGGGTGGGGTAGGTTCCTGTTACGCCAGTTTGGCCTCTATCCTCTAGCCATTTGACCTAGCTACAAACTGTGCGATAACAGGCCCTTTTTGTGGTCAACATAGAAAATATCACCAAGTTTGGCGACAAGTCCTTGTACCTACTGTTGAAATGAGATGGACTATTACCCTAACTACTTGACATGGCCATTGTTTTAATTTCCTCATCAATAATATACTAGATAGGCTACTAAGGTCCACCATGCTAATGTTGCACTGGAGCAATAAGTATGTTGTGCTTATTGTAGTTATGTTTATCATGATGACTTGTTCCTATTTATTTTAGGCTCTCTGCTTCTCACATGTATTATGGTTTTGATTATTGTGATGTCGATATAGATGCAATTGTGTTTTCATTTTGATATGGAATGTAGTACTGACAAATAGTTTTGCTTATGGTGGTATATGTTGCAGTTATATGTTATGGATGTGATTCACGATGGTTGTTTCGATTGTTTTGATTGATTGCTCCATCTCTACCCACAATTTGGCATGGCACCTCCAAAATAGAAGAATGGTATTGTTAGTAAATAAAGTGGTGTGTATGCAAAGTGTTTGATCCTAGACTTATACTATGGCACATCATATAAACAAGGCCTAGACTTATTCTAAAGTGCAAGCAATACAAACCAAGATGCAAGTGAACATTCTATGGCACATACATTGAAAAGTTGCTAAGCATTGAGACATATAGTCTCAACCTTAGCCCACACTATGCATTGCAATTGACCTTGGGTTTTGGCATATACATTAGGTTTTATGATTATGGGACTATCATCAAGATTTCCTTGAGATGCATGTGGTTGAAGATGTGGAATAAATGTTGCTACTTGTCCTAAAGGTATGAGGAATTAAACCATGTACTAAATACCAATGTGCATTGCATGGTGCGTCAATTAATTTCCACCCTTGGTTTTGATCAGATGATTGGTATGTGACCTCATTGTTTCAAGGGTTGTTGACCCTAGTCACTTCACTCATTACTCGATTTGCTTCTCTGTGCTTTGCCATAGCATGACCTCTTTGTATCCTTGGAGTTTTGGAGGCTGAGAGAGCGGGCTCTACTCGTGCCCTTGCACACACCCTTGTATGGTTTTGGGGTTGGCTCTATGTGTTGCTCCTATGGTTGGTTTGAAAGCTTGGCTTATTCCATTAATATCAGCTCTCCTTGACTCATTTTGTCGAGGGCCAAGCTCAGTAGAATGATCTAAATCTTACATTTCTTGGTTTGATCTGCAAAGAAGGCATTACATGGTGATCGGTTGCTCAAGGTGCTCAATCAATTAGTTGCAATGGAAAATACGATAAAAACACCATCACAATATGGAAGTGTTAGAAAGGTGAGCTTATATACATGGAACAACCTGTGTTTTTCCTTCATTGGGTTTATGTATAACACATGAGGTCATTTGGTAGCTTGGGTGTTCATTATCAAATTGTTAGCCTCTATTGAAGCTTTTCTTTCCATTCATTTCTTAGGTTATGTTATCCCCCATTCCTAGGGATAACTAAGGAGATGATGTCTCGAGGCCCTTAGATTGAAAACATGGAGTACTGAGATGCAGAAGAGCAGGAAAAGGCCCCTATCTTACCACATGTCACCATTTGATCGATGGCAGCAGTGTCCACCACACCAGCATGGCTCATAGAGGACAATAGGTCTTGCTCCATGAGTTAAGAAGTATGATGTTGTGGTAAGTGTCATTTTAATAAATTAAGCATTTTGAACATGTTGCAAAGGGTATTTTCTTGATTTTGAAAATGTTTGCTTGGAAATTATGCCTTTTGTCTCATTTCACCTTGATGGTTGACTTGTTGTCCTAGTAAGTGGGTCACCCTCAGGGATAGGGTTTCTATTGGGGGGTCTCCTTTGAGAGTCATCGTGCCATCCCGTCCATACTTGCCACTTTCCACATGTCTTACCCCTTTCGTCTCCTCATCTTTTAGGTTTTCAGACTTATTGACCCAAGAAGGGCTTGTACCTCATTTCATGGGAAGAGGGGTTGACAGCCTAGAGGTAGATTGTAGCTCCTAGAAAAGAATAAGAAACCAATGTTGAAAAGAAAGTGAACACAACAAATGTGGACCATCAAAAGTCGGTCCAAACTTGAGCTTTACCCACTTAGTGCCCGCCTCGGTCCCAAATTGCAAATGCTAAAGCTTGAAACCTTATAAAGGAACTAGCAAATTACAAATAAATGAAAGCAGGGATTGGAAAGATGGCTAAGAAGGGGTTTGGGGAAAATAGCACCTAAATAGTTGGTAACTCAAGAGCAAGTGCACCCTCTACCAAGGCGCCCATAAATGAGACTATACGAGCCCTTGTATGTCAAGAAACCTCGTGCCCAGAAGGCACGCCCCCATCCATCTCATACTTTTTACATGACTTAGAGAAGGTCCTCTTGGGAAAAACTTCTTGACTTGGGGAATGATCTACCCAATAGGCCACCGTGACAACCCTCCCATACTTAAATTTGGCAAGTTGTATAAGGTCTTTGAGCATTTGTTTATTTTGAAAAGGGGGGATTTAATGCACATGTTTGGGTGGTTCTTTTATTAGATATGGCTTACTTGGCATGATACTTGTGACTTGTGGACCCTTGGAGGGTCAATTTGTTTATCTTTGTAGGGCCTTGCCAAGTGTAGGTATTTCCGTGGAGGCACAAGGTTTCTTGGACCTTCATAGGGGCATGAAGCCCATAGGTTGGATGATGTACCCCCTCTCATTGGACACATTAGAGGTAGAGCGTTGCCTTTGGAGGAACTTGGAGACCATGAGATGAGCATGTTCGAGCCCTTTACACCCCAACATTGGCCTTGGAAGGCCTAAAATGTCACCTTCCATATCCTAGACGTCACACGAGGTCTAGGGGTTTGATGGGGTTTCCCATGGTTGATGGTAATGTGGCATGGTTTGATGGAGAGAGAGACACTTGGCATGCATTAGAGCACTTGGTGGCATGACATTTGGCCTTTGGACGTCCAACATTCTTCACCAAAGGCTACAACGTCTCTCTAGGAGACCTAACGTTACCCTTTAGGGCATGACGTCACCCTTAAAAGGGGAAATTTACTTTACAATTTTGTAATTTTAAATTGTAAAGGACAAATAGAGAAGGTCGGTCTCTCTAATTTGTTGTTGACATTTTAAAAAGTGGACAAGTTGGTTTTGAGTGACTTTGTATAAATAAAGGTCATTCTCATTTCATTTTGTCATCATCACTTTGAGAGTTTCATACTCTCTTGGCTGAAATTTTCGCCCTACTTGGGAATTTTGCTCTATCTCTCTCTTGAATGTCTCTTGGATGCTAGTATTTTTGTCATTTGGTGAAGAAATGTAAGGCGTTATCTTTTGGAAGGCTTGTTCTTGGTATTTTGGTGGAATATACTTGATAAAGAAGAGTTTCTTCGTGTTATTCTTGGAATTGGTAAGGAATTTATGCATTTATTGTTTGATTTCTTCTTGTTTCAAGCATTGATTTGTCTACACCCCTTGGAGGAGTATAAGGGCATACACCCTCCATCAAGTCTACCATGTTATCTTTGAGTAATCTATATTTGTAAAGGTTGCTATGAGGAGTAAAAGGTCTTACACCCTCATGGATTTACCTTGCTAGATTTGTTTACTATATGAAGTAAAAGGGATAACACCCTTATAGAAGTAACAAATCTAGCTCTTACACAAGAGACTCCATAACCCAATTGATTTGGCACTAGTCTAAGTTGCATTGGAGATATAATATTCTTGCATTGGTATACGTGAATTTACGAGATATTAAAATTGTTCAAGTTGAATTATTTTCTACATGTTATAAGCATTCTTGTGCCCTAAGGGCATCCTCTTTTAGCCAAGTAATTTGTTGTTGTAACAAACTCAATGCTACAACCACTAGGGCTGCAGAAAAACTCTCTTTCTTTCACTCTTCACTCTCTAATCTACCGCAGAAATTTACTTGTGAACCTAGATTATTGTTCTACTAATTATTGGTTATCATTCGGGCGATTTACTTGTTGTTTTCTATGGCTAGATCTTCTTTTTGTAGCAATTGTTTGCTACATCCATTTGGTTGTTACAAAAACTTGTTGATAACATCATATAAAAACCCTCAAAACATCACCAAAGTCTTGTTTCATTTTGTGGAAGTTTAACTAGTCATTGCTAGATTAGTTTCCATCATCTTATACTTGATTTTGGTGGTTAAATTTGCAGCCATTGATATTGTTTATTGTTGATTTATACACTTATATATTGTTGCAGTTTTGGGACAACAAGGCTTCTTGTTGAATCCCCATTGGTTAAAGTCTTGGTTGATCATCATTTGTCTTGTTCCAGGCAGGGCTAACATTGTTTTGCATGTACACAATCCTTGACAACCGTTCACCCTTCTACAAGACTCTTCTTCAAGCCTTCTTCCATCTCCAATCTTGACCTATAGGGGCACTCACTCGTCATCATATCATTTTCCATATCAATCCCCCTAGGGTCACCAAGATTCCCCCCTTGTGGTGATTTCATCATCAGTAAAGCGAGGGGAGTGTCTATCTAAGGTGACCATGGGTAGGTACTCTCATAGTTGTCTCACCTTTGTGACTTGGGTTGGGCTTTGCCAAAGCTACAATCTGTGCGATAACAAGTTCCAACCCATTGCATGTTATTGTTATTGTTTTATTATATTTGCTAACTTGGCATGCAAATATCAAACTATTATTTCCCATTTGCGTAGTTAATATTGTTGAGAGTGCAAAGTGCCATATCCCTTTGTTGTTTGAATTCCATGGGTGAGTCATATCTCGAATCCATGACCATTTCATTTACCAACAACCTCGTGTTAATACTTGCACTACCCTTGGTAAAGCTAACCTTTTCAACTATGACTAAGGTAATACATAAATGTGAATGCATGTATGCATTCATCTCCTTTCCCTATTGCTCATGCTCGTATCCTACTCTATTGGTAGCCCTCAAATCGATAGTCTAGTGTGTTTAATTAATGGTGGTTGTGATAGAATATTTAACTTGTGCATGTGGTGATTTGGGGACTTATATGGCTATGGTCGAATGGGTTACACAACTAATGTTATCATTTGGAGTTGGTATTTGCATTTATTTGGTTTGTATACTTGTCTACTCATTGCATCGTCGTGGAACTCAACCTCGTGGCCTTAAGTTGGGGGCAACGATGGGTCTGTTGGATACCATAAGTTTCCAATGCAACTGTAATTGTTGTTCCATATATATTAGTTAGATTATGCTTTTGATGCAAAGGACTGAACCCTAGCTACTCAATTTCATTGACACTGTTTGAGTGATGATATTTGTTGCATGGTTTCACTAGAATTGTATGGGCCATGGCTTTAGTCTACATAATGTCAAACCTATAATCATCGGTGCATACATAGCGTGGCATACACATACACATAAAATTATTAATTGACTAGTTGGGGAGATGTATGGGTATCGTGGATGTTTTATGCAACATACCATTGTTATATATAAGTCCTTTGCATACCTATATACATGTTGTAAATGGATGTTGGTTAAACAATAATATCCATAAAATCAAGGACAAACATATATACTCTGAACAAGTATATATGTATTATATATATAATCTGGAAAGTTAAGTAAAGTACTAAGTTTCCCACTAATCCATTAGTAGTACATAATGAATGTTGTCTCCATACACTCACCAACATCAAGCATTGTTGTCTCCAACTAAAAAAATACTTTAAAATCTTCTACTTCTTTTGCAAATATTTCAAAAGCCATTGAGTGAACTTCCTTGACTTTCAAACATTTACATCCATTTAGTTTATCTTCGTATGGAAGGGGATGTTACATGTGACATTAATAATATTGACATTAGCATCTTCAGGGCTCAGTGTCACTCCATGGATTATAGAAAGTGAGTGAATTCATCCAACACAAAAAACGATAGCATCCTGTGGATCTAACACTTTCACTTTATCACCTTCTTGGAGTTTATGTCATTTTTGCAATATTGGGCACTGTAAAAAATGAAAAAGTATACATAAATATTAGAAAAAAAAATGCTACAAATATATTTAAATAATGATATGATATATTACACTGCAACTCAAAGATAATGTGTGAAAATTTTTTCCTCATTAAATTGAAGAACCTCGATATCTTGAAGTGCAAAGATGAATAACCTCAATAAATTGAAGTATCTTTCAAGAAAGGAACCATAATTGAATTCTTCCTACTCCCATGCATAGATATTTTTGCAAGGCCCCAAAATCATCATCAATACAACATGTTTTTTGTTGTGTTACACCTCATATTCTCCTTAGTGTACCCTATACTTTTTTGCCATATGTGGACCATCATATGAGCAGATTATGGGCCTTATTGTACCATGATGAGCCAAAAGTGTGGTTGTGTTTTCACTCATGTATTATATTGGACCATGCTTAGATGTTCTATGTATTGGTAGGGCACTTATGTGGTATCTCCATACCCCATGTGGTCGGTCATGGCCCATACTTTTAGTCACCATCTCAATATTGGATTTTGCTTTTATAGCTATGGTCAACTACCCCTTGGTGTTGGTAACTCTCACAATGTCAATAATTTATGATTTGGGTTAGGTATGCAACCATCTTGGAGTGGATCTATTGGGACACATGATCTAAGGGAGTTGCATGGTCTCTTACCCCTTGTGTATTCATCACACTTTGGCCATCTATTGTTAAAGATGATTATGCGTAAGTTCACTCAATTTCACGTCTCCTAAGGCAGTGTCACGGTTCTTGAGGCAATACACATATTTTGAGGCATTGGTCACATCTTCTGAGGCACATTTGGGCTACTTTTACACACATAAACATCCTCTACACATGCCACATTGGAGATCCTAGAATGTTGTTCTTCTTTCACCATATTTGGAGGTGTTGTCCACTTGATTTGAGGGCCGACCCACATGTGTGGGGTTTAGGACAACCATATGGATGTTTTGGGTGATGATTTGACTTGGAGATTGATCTTCCTTGCCTTTTGGAGCATCTTTTCTTGATTTGAGGGCTTGTTCATGCCATGGAGACTACCCTTGATGATTCCTTGATTACATTATAAGGAGATCGTCCACTTTTGAGGTCATTCTCCATGTTTTCATGAGGTTGCTCCACTTGGAGGAGAGGAATGTTGGAGCCTTGCTTGCTTGGTGCTAGCGGGAAAACCCCCCCTTTTACTACACCAGGGTTCAGAATGTAGGTAGATCGATTAACCATCTAAAAGCTAATTAATTCTCTATACTACCCCAAACATACCAAAACTAATAGAAAAAAAGCAAGGAAAAAGGAGACTAGGTAACTATACCTCTAATCCCACGTCAGGTGATGACCTCCTCGGGCTTGGAAGTTCTACTAAATGCACGCCTCCTCCCAGGGTTGACCTGCATCCAAAGATTGACAAACAAGAAACTACAAGCATGCTATTCCATATATAGGTTAGGGTTAGATGTTAGAATGTCAAGCATAAATCAATAAAAGTATCCAAGACATTATCATTTGGGATAGGAAAATGTAATTATTTTATTAATAACACAAAGATTATACCTTTACAATCTAAGTCGGCCACCATTCCGCGAACCTGGTCCGAGCTCCTCTTCACCAAGCTCCAAGTGCACCTTGTATGAACTTCTCCTCTCAACCTTCTGATCTCTTATGGGGAAGTGAATGGGTTAAATGGAGGAAGAAGGGGCTAATGAGGGAATGTTGAGGCAAATTCTCACAAAAGGCAACAATATCTTGGGAAAGGAGGGGAAGTGAAATAGGGCATATTTTCACTGTTCTTATGCTTAGATATGAAATGAGACCCCAACATCTCCTTTTATATGACAAAATGATGGTTATTCGATTGGGTGATGGGCTATAGCAGGTGGATTAGTTGGAAAACTACCAATAGCCCGTCAATTTCCACGAATTCCTTGCAACTTTTTATTTTTTGCAACTTTTGCAAGTATACACGAGCTGCAATGGTGCAACATGCATATGTATGTGAGTTGTAGTGGTGCAGCAAGTGTATGTACGTGGGCAGTAATGGTGCAGGGCACGTACATCTTCTAAAAATTGGTTTTTTAAGAAGAGCAACTCAACAGTGCTTTGACAAAAAATGCAAGTAAGAGGGCTAAGACCATGTACGCATGTGTAGAGCAATTTAGGGTTATAACATATACCCCCTAATGTGCGAGGTCAGAAGAGCAATTGATTGTCGAAATACATTACAATATCTTCACCAATGTACAAAATTGAGTGAGCCCAGGACCAGAGTTCAGGAGGTGCCATATGCAAAATAACAATTGTTTGTCTGAGGCGGTCATACCCATGCTCGGGATGAAATAAATCATGGTTGCCAATCAAATACACTGCAAATCCATGTCATATAAGTATATAAAGTGTATCCATGAGAAATACATAGTGGATCTACATTTCGAAATCAAAGATATACAAACATAGTATCCATCTTCAAGAAGCTAGTAATGCCCGATGGCTAGAGATGTGGCCTTCAGAGCTCGAGCAACAACTTCAAGATCTTCAAAACTTAGGTGGGAGTATGATAGGAGTGTATAACTCACTACCCTGAGGTCTTCGACGACTCGTCGGGAAAATACAAGAGGATCTCAATGATCAGGCAGAGAACTTTGTTGATTTTTGAATCAGGGCTTGACTGGACTCTCGAGATGGACGACTCATAAGGTCAAGAGACAAACTGTAGAAAGGTCGACTCAGGTTGGGTGAAACTTCCCTTGGACAAAAGCATGAAAGATGATCAGACTCATGCAACATGACATTGGCATAAGTTCACGATGCATAATACAATGCAAACTCTCCATGTGTTTGGAAGAGTAACCAAACAGAGGAAGACACAACTCTATGTAGCGAGAACAACTTCCTAAGGTCATACTAGATCTCAATGCTTGATGAACAAATGGAAGGATGTGCTTTGTCCAAGGGCGACTCTTTGTGCTGCCGAAAAAGAATACATATTTCTCGTCCCCTCTTTTTGGGATATTTAATTTTTTTGTCTTTTTCAATTTTTTAAAGAGCTTGAAAATGAATAAAAGAATGTTACGTTACAAAGGAGAAACGAGTGTCGCAAGCAAGCATACTAGTTCCAGGCGCAAGGAACACACTAATGCTCAAAGCAAGGAGACATGTGCAGGAAAAGGACACTAAGGGAAAATTTCTCCACGGGTCAAGGTGTCAGGTCGCAGAGGCAAAGTGCTACAAGGCTTGCGTATAAGGCATGCTTCAAAGGTTCAATTGAGAGCAACATGGAGTAGACATTAGGCCAAAGACGCAAAGATTAAAATGTGATTAAGCAAGACACAATGAAACCTCCTTCAATGTAATTTTAATGAGCCCAGAGAAGGTAAGCTCGATAGTTTTTTCACATTTAAAGAGTTTGAAAAAACGTAAACGAAGACTCTAGGGAGTACCTTTTTCGAAGATAGTCTAATCGGTTTGAAAAAGGGTTAAACTTGCACTGAAAAGACGTCTATTCAAAACCATTTTAATGAGTGTGACAAATACAAGATCACTCGGCAATCTTTTCAATTTTAAGGAGTTTGAAAAGAGCTCAACTATGGACTCACAACCTTTTTATGAGTTTAGTCTCCTTAGCTCGAAAAAGTATAAAAGTCACTGAGGAGAACTCTCCCGATAAGACAAATCTCCCCAGGCGTAGCTTTTTCCGCTATAATCTAAAGGCTGGAAAAAAGGGTAAACTCATGCCAGTAGATGTTCTTCTGGACCAATTTAACAAGTGTGAAGGAACAAGGTCACTCGATGATCTTTTCAATTTTAGGGAGTCTAAAAAGAGCTTAACTATGGACTCTATTGGGGTTCCTTTTTCGTATGTAATCTTCAAGGCCTGAAAAAGGTGATAAACCAAAACCAAGGAGAATGTTCCTTTTTTGAAGATTTAGTCCCTCGGGCCCGAAAAAAGGATTAAACTTATGCTCGAGAATACTCTTCTAGGAAACCTAAGTTCCTAGAGCATACCTTTATTCGTAAAATTGACCGTTTGGACCGAAAAAGGGGTAAACTACCGCTGGACATACGTGCCTTCAAATTTGAGTTTCGCAAGTGTGAAGGGAAACAAGATCGCTCGACAAACTTTTCATGTTTAGAGAGTCTGAAAAGGGCTTAAAGAAGACTCAAGGGGGCTACTTTTCTCAGTTAATCCAGACAAGATCGGAAAGCATAAATACAGTCTCGTCAGATGTTGCTTTCAGATTTTAAAGTGAGCATGAAAGACAACAAAGTGTGCTCATTTGGGAGTCCCAAGGGTGAGGCCAAAAATGATGGTGCATCAGATGAATGAGGCTCAATCTCGTAATAATGACAGGACTAACAAGGACTCCCGAGCCTGTAGTCATTACAGACAGCATGGTTGCCAAAATGCAACAAGGATCTATCTAGGGAATCCATGTAAAGGTAGGCTCTACCACCTAATTACGACACTTCTAGAGCATCAATGAAGGTTCTGTGTTGCACCTTGGTGGGATCGATCCTATGGCAAAGCGGAAAAGACAACGAGATGCAAAAAGTGGAGGTGAAATCCTAACTTCTATGCAAAAAGTTGGAAAAAACGTCTTTTACCAAAGGATACCAAAAGTGACCGATCTCCAAAAGGTTACCAAACCAAAAGAAAAGGTGTACCATAACATCCAATAAGAAACTAGGAAAGGGAACCAAATGATTTCCAAGCCAAGAAAAACGACAAAGGGGGTAAAAAAAGTGGCAAAAAGGGCAAAAAAAGCCTATAAATAGAAGCTGACAGCTCATTTTCACCATTACATTTTGAAAATTGACCAAAAGGAGAAAAAATCCCCTTTTCTAAAGAAGTTGATTCTGGGAGCTTCAGTGGACGACACGAGCTTCTGCTCGGACCAAGTAAGTACAAATGCATCCCTCTTGCTATTCAATTCTTCTTTTATGCATTTCTTTTTGTTTTTGAGGGGACACGCTTTCTTAAAAAGGGCGGCCCTATGTGTACGCAAGGTTCTTAAGAACAACCCGCATATGTACTCAGGCATAAAACACTATGCCTGTGTACATACACAACTCATACCAAAATAGCGTACACTATCAAAAGCTTGGAAAAAAATTAAAAAGGCAAGAACTAACTCCCTTTTATTTGCCATGGAACTTGATGTATGTCCACTGGAGGGAGAGGGAACATGAGGACATTAATGTGCTGGTCGAAGAGGACCCTGCTACCATTGCCACATTGAAACAATATGGGTTGTGGAATTTCTTCCAGTGTCCGTTTATGAGGGCACAAGCCAGGCTACTAAATGCCCTGGTTGACTACTAACATCCGAATGCAGAGGCATTCATGATAGAAGGATAGTCATTGACTCCAACAACTAAGGAAATTTACTTCCTGACTGGCCTCTCAAGGAGAGAGGAACCAGTCAATCTGTAGACATTCCCCCCTGGGACTGGAGTACGACCATGCTCACATGCACGAGGAGACAATTGACAGAGTGTTGGGAATGTAGCAACAAGAACTTCGTGTTTGGTACTATTTTTATGCTCATTCTTATTCAAGAGAGTACCCAGCCTTAGTCCTAGAGAGACTGTGCGAGGGCATGTGGCCTCCTTCCCAATAGTATGTAGATGGGCAACACTGTTGCCACAACAGAGGGGAGGGAGGACCATAGAGGCCTTCGATGACACATTTTTTCACTGGTGGGCACAACAGATTCCAATGATAGAGGACTATCCCTACGCTGGAATAAACTTTTCCAGGGATTCAAACATGCCCATGCCTCCCTAAGAGGAGCGAGGAGAGATAGGTAACATGTTTTTCAATGTTATTTAATATTTTAATTGTTTTCATATATATCATTTTTATGTGTGTATTAGAGTACTGAATTTCGTGTATCTGTTATGTACAGATGTGGGACTAGTGCGCTTGACAGACTTCGCGAGGACTTGATGACGTCCTCGACCAAAGGTGGGATCAACAACAGTCGACGAACCAACAACCACAGGGGGACCTCCAACCGGAGAGGTTGAGCGAGTTTTGAGACGGGTGGAGCACATCCTCACCGTGCTCACTCGTACAGTACCCATGGTTGAGATTGAGGATCTCACGCCTTCTATGCAGCCTCATGTTGTGGGGGTGCCACAGACTTGGGTCCAACTCTTGCAGTATTTAGCCAATGTCGTCATTGACTATGGTAGGGCCAAATAGGCCCCGAGCTTATATAGGCTAGACTTTATAAGTGCCAAGGGCACCATTGTATATTTTTTGAGGGCATAAGCCCAAAGATGTATACCGAACTTTATTTTTGAGGCGTTCGGTGCCCACCTATGTACTCGTGACACTTTTGATATATATACATATTATTTGTCTTATGGATCACATTTTTTACAAATGTATGTACATGTGTAATTGCGTTCTTCTTTTCTATGTATGTGCAACATGCCAGTCTAATACTTGATTAGCTAGAGTGTCTGTCATATGATTAAATCTCATATGAACATGGATATACATAATGTAATCAAAGTAAAGTTCTAAGAGACATACCCTAAGGAAACATCAGTGCAAAGTAGGATCATAAATGCGGTAAACTCCATTTAACTGGGACACAACTAGTTGAGCATCTAGGTAGACCCAGAGGTGTGAAATTTCATGTGACAAGGCATCACGAAGGAACTCTATCACTGTGTTGTACTCGACGACATGGTTTGTGTCATCACTTAGAGAAATACCACTGGAAGATAGCAATTGGCCTCCAGGTGTGAAAATCATCCAAGTTGCGGAAGCAAGCCTCTGAGTGTGTCGGCTAGCACTGTCCACGAACCCAAAGAACACCTCTGATTCACTTGACATCTGCCACAGTGAAAAAGAAGACATAAATAACTACACGTCCATAAAACAAAAAAGAAAAAAAATTGTATAAGAACTATACATATGTACAAGAAGTCACCTAGGTGACCAACCAAGAGTAATACTTCTTGAGGTATAGCCCATTTCTAGGCTCCGCCAAGGCATTTCCTTCAAAGTCAACTAGACGGTAAGTGTTACACATCAAAATTACTCACTTCAATAGTGTCACAAGTGTTGTCATTACAAGTGTTATAAGTGTCGCATCTTGTCCGCAAGTGTCGCATCTTGTCCGCAAGTGTCGCATCTTGACCACAAGTGTCGCATCTTGACCACAAATGTCGCAAACATCATATTGCCATCTTGCCTATGTCATGCCTCTAACAACATCATAAGGACACTTAAGACACCTCAAAGACTAGTTTTGAAGAGGAGAAACCCTTTGACAAGGAGTACAAGCCTTTTGCCATTGAAAAAACTACTTAAAAATGATTTTTGGAAGGCAGCGCTCCCCTATCGACTGTCAGGGAGCATCGACGCTCCCTAGCCTTCTTTGGTGGAGCGTTGAAACACTCTGTGCATCCTTTTGGGGGAGCGCTACCCTTCCTGAGCGAATTTTGGTTTGTTGAGATAAATCAGGGAAGAATCCCCTCAATCTCTGAAGTTGGTTGGATTCGAATATGAGTTCAAGGCATGATCTTAGGGAAGATCCACAACTGAAGGAGTGGAATCCTCAACTTATCCTAAAGATCTCTCAAGTGGTTGGGCCTCTCCAAGCTTATATAAGGAGGCCTTCTCATGGTGAAAGAGAGATGAAAAAATTGGAAGTATGAAACCTATGATCTCATAGGAAACATATAAGACATGAAAAGATTGGAAGTATGAAACCTATGATCTCATAGGCAACATACAAGAGATGGAGATTGAGAATTACACTAAACTTATGATCCCATAAGTGAGATTCCATTGAAGCATAATCGATGTAGATTACTTGAGCAAAGGGGCTGGACAAGGAGAGCTGGAAGAAGTTGTTGCACCTTCATCAAAGGATTGTAAGTACTCTTCATTTGTTATCATTAATATACATACATGCTTGGCATGTTTCTTTCAAGTTTATGTTTATTCCACATGAACTTATCTTTGGTAGGTAGATCTGTATTTGAGCTAATCTCAATAGAATAGGAATCTTGTTGTATCTTTGTTTGTCCTACAGGACCTATCGAGGAGCTTGGGATTGAAGCTCAACTTGGACTTTGCGAGGACAAATGCCATTTAAAAAGGTACACTTTTCTTCTTCCTCTTCATTCATTAGCTTAAGATCTAAAAGGGTGTCGGTGACCAATGATAACACCCTTTCTGTCTTGGTTTTAGGGGTCTAGATACCAAGAGGGAACCCACTTGTCAACAAGAGGATTCACCTGTAACAGAAATTGGCAACTCCACTTGGGAGGAGCTTTGATTTTTTATTCTTGTCCTAGGCCTTGTCTTGATCTTTGCTTATTCTTTGACCTTCTCCACATCATGTTTATGATTCTTAGATCTGATTGATTGCCTCTTTCTTTCATCATACTCACCTTGATTGACTGAGTTTGCTTGGAATTTTGACTTTCTGGGTATTTTTCTGAGTTTTGAAAGCCCAACGCTCCCCTGCCCTGGCTATCAAAGTGCTAGCGCTCCCTGTTGGCCTTACATAGAGCATTGGAACGCTCTGGTGCCCTTTACACAAGAGTGTTGCCCCTTTTCTGTGAGAAAATTTTCAGGATTTTCACTCTCTGAATTCATTTCTTGATTTTGGCATTGGCTCAGAAGTTTTACAGTCTCAGTTCATCTTGGTCTTGGCCTTCAACACCCTGTTTTCTAAGAATTGATCACTTTTTGTTTGGAATTTTGACATTTTCTTTCCTTGCCTTGAAGTCACTCTTTGTCTTTGTTGATTTAGAGTCAACTTACTGTTTTCTTCTCATTTATCTGACTGAGTGGAAGCTTTTGTGAGGAAA
>ML777166.1:1528334-1539617 GCA_009831015.1 Picea engelmannii
CATTAGATTAGTTGTAGGGCTTTGGAATAGGTGTGAAAGATAACTTTCCAAAGCTGCAAACAAACATAGGATCTTGTGTTAGGGAGCGGTGAAATCCAATTGCTACATTTTTTCCTGGGAAGCCCTTCTCACACAAGGGTCAATCACGAGGTCGCATTAAGACTAGTAGAGTTACTCACCCTGCTTTGTCGGTCTTGGTGTAGAGATTGTGCATATTATGGGGGTCGCTTGAAGGTATACCCACAATGATCATGTTGATATTATGGTAACTGCGGGAGGTATTTACCTCCACATGTAAACTTGACAAGAATAGAATACTCTGGGAAGCAAGAAGAAACCCTAATGAGTTGGCTAATAACCCTAGAAGACTTGTTGGTTCAAGAAGATAATTTATATTAGGTTATTAGCCTCCAAGAGAAGAAGTCGACCATAAATAATATTATATATTGAATAGACAGATACCCAGAATGAGAAGTCAGCCCTAGCAGTTAGCCAGAATTAGTATAAATACAGGAGGCCAGTTCTCATTCTGGCAGGCAGTCTCAGAATTGCAGTGTCGAGTCTTGTGCGCACTGCAGTTGCCCAGTTTCTGCGCAGGTTTGGAGGAGAGCTGCCGTTGTAGCAACTGCAGCTAGTAGTTTCACTTGGACTATCTCTTGGCTAGCGTTTGGACTATCTGATCATCTCTTTGTGATGCCCTATCCTTGGGGAAAGGTGCACTACCCTTTGTTTGGCTATCTAGCCTAGGGTTTGCTTCTGAAGTGATTCTTTGTCAAGGTTAAGGTGCTTGGAGGGTCGCTTCGGCCTATGGTTGGGTGACAAAGGTATTGTCAATGGTAAAATGAGCACACATCTTTCATATTCTAACAGGTTATGGGCCCACACCTCTTTCATTCAGTCTAAACACTGGAAGGAAACATAACCGCTAGGATATTGAGCTCACTGAGGAACTGCCACTAGGGTTACTAGTAGAAGTAGCTTCCAGGACACTGTCGCTAGGGTTACTAGCAGGAGGAGTTGCAAAAACCCTAATCCTCTTGTTGAGGCACCTTAAGTGAAGGGATTGACCTAATCTCTGGACAGATCAGTGCGCCCTAACCTAGTGCATCTTCCAGTACTCTCAGCAAGCCAAGACGTCAAGTTTGAGTTTGTGGTCAAATCTAGGGTTTGACCAAGTAAAAGTAGCCATGACTTAATCTATGAAGTCAGAGAACAAGTTAGATGGAGCTTCTAACTTCAGAGTGTGGAAGACAAGGATTGATCTCATCCTTGCCAAGAATAAAGTGTTGGATATCGTGAAAGGAAAGATCATGAAACCAGAGTTTGAAGAAGGGAAAGAGAAGGAACCACAGAATGTTGAAACTATGGAGAAGTTCAAATACAGTGACATCAATGGCATGAGTATCATAGTGGATTCTATCAAAGACCACTTGATATCCTACATCTCCCATCTTGACTCATCATAGAAGATGTACGATGCCCTAACAAACCTCTTCTCAGTCAGAAACATTGGACAAGTAATGAGTCTGAAGAATGAGCACCGTGACATAAAGATGAATGATGATGACAGCATAACATGATATTTTGTGAGAATCTCTCAGTTAAGAGATCAACTACAAGCTATTGAAGAGATCATCTTAGAGAAGGAATTGGTAAACATAGTACTCAATGGTCTTCCCAAGACGTGGGATGCATTTGCTGCAAGCATGAACATAAGGAAGGAGTATCCAACATTTGAAGAACTTTGGATTTGTTGTGCTCAAGAAGAATCAAGGATCAGTGCAAAAGAGAAACCCCAAAAGAATTACGATGATCAAGCCTTCACAACAAGATTCAATAATTTCAGGAACAAAAGGAAGTTTGGTTCAAGGAGGAAGCCAAATCAAAAGAAAGACATTTCAAAAATACATTGTTTCAACTGTCGAAAGTATGGTCACTACAAGAATCATTGTCCCGAGCTAAGGAAAAGGAAGGAGAATCACGAAGCATCAATTGCCGAAGAAAAGGAACCTACAAAGAAGACTAAGCAGGATGAAAGAGACTTCTTCTCCTAAAGGTAACAATACTCTTCTTATTTCTTGTACATATCTTGTTTGCATCCTCTCTGTACATATCTTGTATATCTATCTCTTGGAAGATAATGTGTTCCAAGAAGAACTATACCTATGGGAGAACAACAAGATAAGAATGGATATCATTAGATAATACACATGAAAGGATGAAATACAAATCATGTGGAAGCTATTGCAAGATAAGCCGAGTCAATCATGAAGAGACTTAGAAGAAGCAAAGACAGAAAGAAGTCAGCAATCAAGAGGAAATTGGAAAAATATTTATGACGTTTTGTAGAAGACAACATGACGGAAGCGTGGACTCTGTTAGACAAGAGAGCCAATTATATATTGCAGAAGACAATAAGGATGGAGAGGGAAGCGTGGACTCTATTAGACAGAGGGAGCCGATTATATGCACTCATACATGAAGCAAGAATTAAGAGAGAGCTAATCCTACGATCCATAGAAGATGATGAAGTATATATCCATGATAGCAGCCATGAAAGATAGTACGTATCCAATTCAACCTCAGAAGAAGTCTTCTTCGAAGAGAAGCTTTAAAGTATCCCTGGTTGTCCATCCACATCCGTGATCCTGTGATGAAAGAAATAAATGGAATCTTTAGGGCATGGAATCCACTCCATGGACCCAAGAGCTAAACACGAGGAAGAACATGAAGATTCAAAGAAAGAAAGAGAAGCCAACACAACCAATCATTATATCAATAATCACAAGATTGCCAACCTGATATAAACTCAATAAAAGCAATCAAGCAGAGGAACTGAAAGTCGTGATGAAGAACAGTGTATGGAAGACTTATGAATGAAAACATTGCGAGATCTAGAACTAGAGGTTCTCCCAGATGGAGGGAGAAGACTATGATGATTATTTGTTTCAGTAAACCAGACTTATCTCTACACGAGTCATTATATCATCCGCAACATCCATAAGTTGGAGTTCTACATTAGATGAATGCAAAGAATATTCTCCAGAGAAATTGGATAAAGAGTGTATGAAGAAGCAATCTCAAGACTTTGAGGCATACCAGAAAGAGACCCTTGTATGCAGATAAAAGAAGATAACTTGGTGGAGAACCTCCAATGCACAACAGAAGCGTGGTGAAGATTTCCTACAACATCAAGATGATTACTCAGTAGATCAGATCTCACGATGACAGAAGAAGTGCCACATGGATATGTTCCATTTTTCCAACAATGATATACTCTATTGTTCAAAGCTACATGAAGCCTTCATAGAAAATTAGTGTTCCAGACTAAATTACATTTGAAATCAAGCATTACATTATCCGTGATGAAGTCCAGAAAGGAGAAAGTGGTTCTCCAATACATATCTCCACAGATGAGTAGATAAGCAGACATTTTGGTAAAGCTTCTATCCAAGATGAAAGAGTTTGCGTACTCAAGCTGGAGCTCATGGAGATGACTTCCTTATTGAAAAAGGAAGAGATGACTCCCAGGTTGGGAGGGAGCACTGAAAATATTATTGAGTACATTCATTTTCAAGATTGAAAAATAGTCCAGATTGGACAGATTCTTTCCTGTTCGGAAAGTGGATTGAGATTTATGATGGACAACGATTTCCTATTGTGGTTAACATGGGAAATGGTCCAGATTACTAATGTATCATAGAGATCGACTTCCCATTGTGGTTAACATGGGGAGTGGTCTAGGGCAGTCTCTCTTCTTGACGATTACTCAAGAAGACTGGCCCGCCTCGCCAGACAACGATTTCTCATTGTGGTTAACATGAGGAATGGTCTATTTTGGAGGTTGATACAGGACAATATTTTCCTCTTGTGGTTAACATAGGAACTGGTCCTGACAATCATTCCTTAGGGTTTATACATTCTCTCCAGGGTGCACTTTGATTAGTGTAGGAGGAATGGCCCAGGGTGGGGAATGGTCCAGGCTCAACAATCAGGGACAGGCATTCCTTAGGTTTTATACATTCTCTCCAGTGTGCACTTTGATTAGTGTAGGAAGAATGGCCCAGGGTGGGGAATGGTCCAGGTTCAGAAGACAGGATAATTATTCTTCCTTGCTCAAGAAGAATAGTCTAGATATCTCATTGTTCTACTTTGAGGGTAGATATTATTTCGTCTCTCACAGACGTGAGTGAAAGATTGGCCCAAATGATTCAGTTTATATCATAACATTGTTTCTGTGTAGGTTGATATCAGATGATTGTTACGAAGATTGTATGACAATAGATGTATACTATTGTGGTGGATGTGTTCCACTGTTCGTGACTATACGTTATTGATCAAGTACTTGTTTGCTACTTGGTGTGGTAGTGTACCACTGGATTGTAGTTATGTACTACTATGGATAGACACAGTTGTGTTCTATTTTGTTCTGATTTCCTTGAAGACTATCAAGCAGTTTATTGGAAATAATTATCAGCCAGATGAATGATGAACAAAGATTTTCCAGACAAAAAATGGTTCAGAACATTTACTCTTCTAGATTAGAAGAATGGCTCGTGTATCACTCTGTGGAGTGAACATCATGTTTGATTACTCAGATAGAGTATGGTTTCGAGAGATGATGCAGCTGATGATGATGATGGTGCTCATGATCTAGTCTATGTAACTATGCTGATGCTACCGAGTGAATGGTATGTTTTGTGCTCAAAGACCATTACCCGTAATACCTCCCTAGCTAGGAGGGAGTGTTGATATTATTGTAGCCGCGAGAGGTATTTACCTCCATGTGTAAACCTGACAAGAATAGAATACTCCGGGAAGCAAGAAGAAACCCTAATGAGTTGGCTAAAACCCTAGAAGACTTGTCGGCTCAAGAAGATAATTTATATTAGGTTATTAGCCTCCAAGAGAAGAAGTCGTCCATAAATAATATTATATACTGAATAGACAGATACCAAGAATGAGAAGTCGGCCCTAGAAGTTAGCCAGAATTAGTATAAATACAGGAGGCCAGTTCTCATTCTGGCATGCAATCTCATAATTGCAGTGCCCAGTCTTGTGCACACTGTAGTTGCCCAGTTTTTGCGCAGGTTTGGAGGAGAGTTGCCATTGCAGCTGCTGCAACTAGCAGTTACGCTTGGACTATCTCTTGGCTAGGGTTTGGACTATCTGATCATCTCTTTGTGATGCGTTATCCTCAGGGAAAGGTGCACTACCCTTTGTTTGGCTATCTAGCCTAGGGTTTGCTTCCGGAGTGATTCTCTGTCAAGGTTAAGGTTCTCGGAGGGTGGCTTCGGCCTAGGGTTGGGTGATAAGGGTATTGTCAATGGTAAAATGAGCACACATATTTCATATTCTAACAGATCAGTGGAAACCTTTCAAGTTTATTTCGGGCTAGATACCCTGCCCTTGCGCGTGGATCGGGTTATTGACTGTTTCCCTAGGCATCACTATTGTAGTTGGTAACCTTAGTGGCCTATCTCTTTAGGGTCTTTACACAAGTTGACTGTGGAGGAGCAAGTCTTCACTGTACTTGGAATCAAAATTGGCCAGACTCACTCGGGCTCCTTGGAAGGTATACCCACGATTATGTGTGGGAACTTGCTCCAGGGTGTAAGTCCGTTAAGCAGGTCATCAACGTAACTTTTCCACCCGCTCTATCGCAGCCCCATCTTACTTTGTTCCCGTGACGTTGGATTTTATCACCAACTAGTGTGCTCATTGTGAGACGATTTTGTTTGCTTTCTTGCTTACTAGATTTTTAGCGTGTGTTGTTTGTTCTCCCTAGCAAAATCTAGGTTGGGTCTTTTTGTTTATGGTGTCAGTTCCCGGAATGACCAATGAACGAACCCATTTTTTAAGGGAACCCTTTGTTTTTCCTTCTTATGGAAACATTGGTCCTCCTTACATTGCTACTTTGAGCCTTCTAGGTCTCACAATTGGGTTACCGGTATGGTTGTTTTCCACTCCGGTGATCTCGAATGCAGGTGTTTCAGATGTAAGCACACCACCCACACATTCAGGTCGACCTTTCTCCTTCTTCACCCGTCAGGTCACCTTCCATTTCTCCTTCTTCGCCTAATGAAAGCTCTCAAGTGAGTAGCCAGATTGATAAAAAGATGAAGAAACAAAAAGAGAAGAAGAAGAAGAACCAGAAAAGGACCAAGCCTCCATCTACATCAAATGTTGGATCTAAGCAACCAGCTATTGTTAATAGTACTGGGAGTGTTGATAAGGTAGATAAGGTTAAAATGAAGAATCTGAAACCCAAATTCCCTTGCAGTCTTTGTAAGGGTGACCACTTTCTGAGGGATTGCCCTGGTATTCCCAAGGTATTATAAATGTGGTCTTCCGCATCATCAGCCTCTGCTGGTCATGCTGGTGATGCCCCGTCAACTAGTGATGTTAAGGTTGGTAAGAAGAAGATAACTATCAAATTCCCTTGCATGTTATGCAAAGGTGATCATTATTCTCACCTTTGTCCTCATATGCACGAGGCTTCTTCTCTTTTGGAAAAACTTCAACTTCCAAAAGGTTATCGTAATCTTTCTCCCAACCCATCATTGGTTGATGGACTGGTCAATACGGTTCCATCCCTGGTCAATCCGGTTGATCGGGTGGTCAATCTAGTTTCATCCTCAATTGAACCACTCACCAAAGTAGCTGATCTAGTTCTGTCATCGATCAACCCCACTTTTCATCTGGAAAGTGAAACCGAAGTGACTGATCCAGTCTTGTCATTAGTTAGTCCCACTCTTCATCTGAAGAGTGTCAAAGTGGTCGACCCAAATCTGTCATCAGTGGATCCCACTCCTCCTTTTAGAAGTGTCGAAGTGGTTGCGTTGGTTACTTCATCGGTCAATCCCACTGCTCCTCTAACAAGTGCCAAAGTGGTTACTCTGATTACATCATCGATCAATCCCACTCTTCCTCTGATGAGTGCCAAAGTGGTTGCTCCGGTTAGATCATCGGTCAATCCCACTCTTCCTCTGACGAGTGCCAAAGTGGTTGCTCCGGTTAAATCACCAGTCAATCCCACTCTTCCTCTGAAGAGTGCCAAGGTGGTTGATCCAATCTCATCATCGATCAATCCTACTCTCCCGTTAGAGAGTAAACCTGATTCTGCAGATGTTTTTCTTGTTGAAATAGGATCTACCGTGCTAGGGGGCATTCCTCCTTATCATGTGAAAACCCTTCCAAGTAACGAGGCCATCCTTTTTGATTGGGGTGTGATAGTTGGACCTCGTCTTCCCTCTCACATGCCTTTCAATATTATAGTAAAAGTTTGTGGTCGGGACATTCCTCATGCACTGATAGATGAAGGTTTGTCCGTTAGTATTTTGTCCACTATTTCTTGGCAAGATTTGGGTTATCCTAAGCTTGTGTCTGTTACCCAGACTCTGTTTGCTTTCAATAGAAGAACCAGTCACCCTTTAGGGATCCTTCCTCAGTTTCTGGTAACTTTTGGAGGGAGAACTGTCGTTATTGATTTTATGGTAGTCCAGGACCCCTTGGATTTCGATTTACTCCTTTGGGTGAGATTATGTCTATGCCATGAAAGCTATTATGTCCACTTTTTTCCGTGTGATATCTTTTTCGCACGATGGAAGAATGGTGACTATTGATCAACTTTCGTTTGTTGGCCCCGACTTGACCATCAACCCAATGATCTCCCTAAATGGTTCTTATATGCAGTCGGTATCACCCCTGCTATAGGTCAATTGTGTGGAGTTGTCTCCCATGACTTCAACTTCTGATGACTTGGATCTAGTAGTTGACGTGGTGATCTCTTCTATAGGGCTATTGGAGCCTGATCTCCTTACCCCTGTCGTGGCCCTCGACATGTGTTCCTTCCAGAGCATTGTTCTTCCATCCAGTGAAGATCTCTTGGAAGCCATGACCGAGTTTTGTCCCTTGACATGGTGTCCTTCCAGAGCATTATCCTCTTGGAAGCCATGATCAAGAGGAGTCTACAAGCATAGTTTCTCTTCTCTGCGGCAAGCTCGTTAAAAAATGAAACAAAGGCCTTGAGCATAGTTTTCCTCTCTGTAGAAAGCTCGTTAAAAAATGAAATAGAAATTTGGGGATTGAACCCAGAGTCTTGAGCATAGTTCTTTTCCTGTGTCAAGCTCGTTAAAAAATGAAATGGTCACCTCTCTTGTCAGGTTGAGTCTTTCCCCAGATCTCATAGATGTCAAGTCGAGTCTTTCATTAGGTATCATATTTGAATTTTCATTTCATCCACCCGTATCGTTTTTCTCCATCTAGTACAGAAATTGGTGACAACCTCAAAGTCAGTGACTGAATTGAAGCTTGGGGGGCATGTCTCTAGCCTTTGATGATCATTCTGGAGTTAAGCCATTAGCTTTTCAAGTTGGGGGCATACCGAGCTTAGTGTTTGTTCTTTCTCGTGCTCGTAAAAAACATGAGAACGCACCCGGTAAACTTTTATCTCTTTTTCGGACCCGCATGTATACACAAAAAAGGAACCCCTTGGAGTCATCTTTAAGCTCTTTTCAGACTCTCTAAACATGAAAAGATTGCCGAGTGATCTTGCTTCCTTTCCCACTCGTTAAAAGGTTTGAAAGGGCGTCTTTCGAGTGATAATTTATCTCTTTTTAGGCCTCACGAGACTAATATTACGAAAAAGGACCACATTGGAGTCATCTTTAAGTCATTTTTAGACTCTCTAAATATGGAAAACAACCAAGTTTACCTTCTCTAGACTCATTAAAACAATCATACATTGAAGCGCCCATACAGGACCGAACCCTTACTTCTTCCAATTCGTTAAACAAAGGAAGAGGGACTTACCAAAGGTGAGTTATATCGAGCATGTGTTACCCTCCTCGAGCTTGTTAAACCAAAAAGAGGTACTCGTCTATCTGGATGGGGGAGAAATTGAAGGAAGCAAGCCAAGCAATTTTTGAGAACACTACCAGTAACTCTTACAGTCGCCCTTGAACATGACACTTTATCTTTGCACGCATTTCAATCCACTGAACCTCTGCGCTGAACCAATCCTTTGAGTTTCCTTACTCCTTTGGGTCACCCGACGTAAGTCATAGTATCCATTGCATTATCAAGTTTTGGTCCCTGTCAAGTTTTTGTTGTCATGCCTCAATGTTCAAGGGAAGTATCTGCCTCGAGATTCAGCCATCGAAAATATCCTGTTTTAATGCCTGTGTCAGTCCATGTTCATTTGATCCACCAATTACATCTCTGTTTCCGTTTCGTGTCGTGGATGGGGGATACATCAAGGCCCTCCTTTGACGAGTCTATTCTTGTCGACTTCAACACATTATCCAGGAGCTAGACTTAGAAACCAGTTAGTACTTTGGGACCTGCATGCCTCAATGGCAGGCCTCCTCACATCCTACAATAGGTTTACATAATTGACCTCTGATCAGATGATTCCACGGATGTTTGACTTCAACTCATCTATTCACATTCGCTGGAATGTACTAGGGTACCTTGGGAATCATTGACATCAATGGTGATTTCCCTCGCGCTTGTTAATGATTTACATCATTGACCGATAATCAAGTGGTTTCAGCCATGTTTGACATCAGGACATCTATTCACATGGTTAGATTCGTACTACATAAAGATTGGTAAGAAGACCTTGGGTTGAGTCATTCACTCTAATATATACTTTACCCAGGTTGCGATGGAGTTTCTCTTGAATATTGACACATATACTATCACATAGATCCACTTTGTATTAGTCCATGGCTATGTCTTGTCATCTCGTAGATCCACAATGTATTTTTCGTGGCTACGATCAGTTCATGTCATGGAAGTATAGATCCACGTTGTATGTTTAGTGGCTATACCTTTTTGTCAATATAATTATGGATCCACAATGTATTCTATGGCAACCATATATGAAAAAGTCTTTATCCCTTAAGCATATGTATGCATGCCTTGGGTTTGAAACATGTCATAATATTTGTTTGATGGTTGTGTGCAGATTTTTCCAGCCTCTCTACGTCCATACCCTTGCTCAAAAAAGTCTACAAAGTACTTCATTCATCATCATCTTCTGACTTCGCACTTGGGGGGGCAATCTATTACACATCAAAATTACTCACTTCAATAGTGTTGCAAGTGTCGTCATTAGTGTTGTATCTTGACCACAAGTGTTGCAAACATCATACTACCATATTGCCTATGTTGTGCCTCTAACGACATCATAAGGACACTTAAGATAACTCAAAGACTAGTTTTGAAGAGGAGAAATCACTTGATAAGGAGTACAAGCCTTTTGCCACTGAAAAAACTACTTGAAAATGATTTTTGGAAGGCAACGCTTCCCTACCCACTGTCAAGGAGCACCAACGCTCCCTAGCCTTCTTTGGGGGAGCATTGAAATGATCTGTGCACCCTTTTGGGGGAGCCCTACCCTTCCTGAGCGAATTTTGGTTTGTTGAGATAAATCAGGGAAGAATCCCCTCAATCTCTGAAGTTGGTTGGATTCAAATATGAGTTCAAGGAATGATCTTAGGGAAGATCCACAATTGAAGGAGAGGAATCTTCAAACTATCCCAAATATATCTCAAGTGGTTGGGTCTCTGGAAGCTTATATAAGGAGGCCTTCTCATGGTGAAAGAGAGATGAAAAGATTGGAAGTTTGAAACCTATGATCTCATAGGAAACATAGAAGACATGAAAAGATTGGAAGTATGAAACCTATGATCTCATAGGAAACATAGAAGACATGAAAAGATTGGAAGTATGAAACCTATGATCTCATAGGCAACATAAAAGAGATGGAGATTGAGAATTACACCAAACTTATGATCCCATAAGTGAGATGCCATTGAAGCATAATAAATGTAGATCACTTGAGCAAAGGGGTTAGACAAGGAGAGATGGAAGAAGTTGTTGCACCTTCACCAGAGGATTTTAAGTGTTGGGTATGTGTTATATTCTTTGCACGAGTAGTAGTGTCTGAGCGTATGCGTCGGGTGCGCAGGGGGGTTAGAGGGGGGTGTAGGGTGGCGGAGCCCCTCGCGCGGGGGTTCGGGGGCAGTGCCCCCTAATTGTTTTTTCTCATTGGGACGACATATTTCCGGGACCACATGATATTTAGGTGGTTTTTTCGGCACATGGTTTTTTGCCGATGGTTTTATATTTTCGGTTAAGGAATTAGGGTTTTGGACTAATCCAGGTCATTAGGTTAGGGTTTTGGATGCCGCTGGATCCTATATGTATATTGTATTGTAAACAATGTAACACAATGTATGAATATAATATATGCTGGTTTTCCCGGTTTGGGTT
>ML777166.1:1543617-1573238 GCA_009831015.1 Picea engelmannii
GGTACAAGAAGCTATAAGGATAGAGTGTGACAGTCAGAGTGCAATTTTCTTGGCGAAGAACCCTGCTTATCATTCAAAGACAAAGCACATTGATGTTCAATATCACTTTGTGAGAGACATGATTGAAGAAAATAAAGTATCACCGATGAAGGTGGACACTTTGAGGAATGTTGCAGATTCATTAACAAAATTTGTGAGCAATGAGAAGTTCTCTTGGTGTAGAGGATCCATGGGCATTGTTGCCCTGGATTGTTGACTATGTAACCCTGTAACCCCCTGTGTGCAAAGAAAACAACAAGTGGGAGAATGTTGGGTATGTGTTATATTCTTTGCACGAGTAGTAGTTGTTGAGCGTCCGCGTCGGGCGCGTAGGGGGGTGCAGGGGCAGTGCCCCCAATTTTTTTTTTCGCACCGGGACGACATATTTCTGGGACCACATGATATTTAGGTGGTTTTTTCGGCACATGGTCTTTTGCTGATGGTTTTCTATTTCCGGTTAAGGAATTAGGGTTTTGGACTAATCCAGGTCATTGGGTTAGGGTTTTGGATGCCGCTGGCTCCTATATGTATATTGTATTGTAAACAATGTAACAAAATGTATGAATATAATATATGCTGGTTTTCCCTGTTTGGGTTTCCAGGGGAAAAATCTCTGTGTAATGTTTGCATTTGCCATTGTATCTTTTATGAATATCTGTTTACATTAGACATTGTACAAGGTTAGAATTTACATTAAGTACTCTTCATTTGTTCTCATTAATATACATACATGCTTGGCCTGTTTCTTTCAAGTTTATGTTTGTTCCACATGAACTTGTCTTTAGTAGATAGATCTGTATTTGAGCTAATCTCAATAGAATAGGAAGCTTGTTGTATCTTTGTTTTTTCTACAGGACCTATCGAGGAGCTTCGGATTGAAGCTCAACTTGAACTTTGCGAGGACAAACACCATTTAAAAAGGTACACTTTTCTTCTTCCTCTTCATTCATTAGCTTAATTAGATCTAAAAGGATGTCAGTGACCAATGTTAGCACCCTTTTTGTCTTGGTTTTAGGGGTCTAGATACCAAGAGGGAATCCACTTGTCCGCAGGAGGATTCACTTGTAACAGTAAGTTCCCTTCTTCAAGACCTCTTTCATAATGAACAGTCTGAACCACATGGGTTTGAACTTGCCTACCCCTAGGGGATCTTTGTCTTGATCATAGACTAGGACAAGATCACCTTCAAAGAAAATTCGAGGACGAACAAACCGATTGTATTGACACTTGACTCGTTGCTTATGAGCCTCATTGGCCGAGGTTGCATCACGACGCTGCTCATAAAGCTGCTCGAGATATAATAGGCGTTCCTCAAGCGATGGAATGTCTGACAGTAATTCCACTGCCAACTTTAAATACATGATCTGACACTCAATAGGAAAGACCGCTTCCAACCTATATACGAGTTGAAAAGGTGAGAAACCGGTGGTAGTCTTTACAGATGTTTGGTAGGCCAACAATGCTGAGTACAACATCAAATGCCAATTTGACTTGGTAGAATTGATTGTCCGCTGAAGAATAGTCTTGAGGGATTTATTCACAGCTTCAACCTGACCATTCGCTTGTGGGTAGTAAGGTGATGAATGTTCTTACCTCAACCCAAGATTTGATGTTAACTCGGTCATCATTTTGTTTTGGAAGTGACTGCCATGGTCAGTGACAATCTCCTTCGGGATGCTGAACCTTGCTACTATCTGGTTAAAAATGAAAAGACTCGTTGTTTCTCCATCATTGTTAAACATTGGCATAGCCTCGACCCACTTTGTGAAGTAGTCTATCGCCACAATGATGTAACAATGCCCCCTGGGTGAAGCCGGGTGACATGTAGTAAATTCTATCCCCCGCTTGGTGAAAGGACCAACATCAATGACATGAAACATGGGAGCATGATGTGCCCGCATCTTCTGAGGGAAGATTTGACACGGGTGGCACTTCTTGACTGCCTCAATGCAATCCTGAATTAACATAGGCCATAAGTAACCGACACATAGAATCTTTTGGGTTGTTTCCAACCCATAAAAAATACCACCACATTCTCCAGTGTGGCAGTCATTCAAAACGAGCTCTGCTTCTTCGTGGATAAGGCACTGGTGAAGAATGCAATCTACACCTTGACGATACAAAGTGTCATCGAGTATGAGATAGTTTCGTGCTTGATGTCGAATTCGTCGATGCTCATCGCGGGAAGCAGAAGCGGGGAACTTCAAAGTCTGGAGATAGACTAGTATATCTCCATACTAGGGATCCGAAGATGTGATTAGAAAAAAATCTCCTTTGATAGGAGATTCTTCGGGTGTGATATCACTAGACTTGACCGAAAGTTCCAAAATAAGTTCGGTAAAGACCAACTATATTTTGGATTTCGTGGAAACAAAATCCAAGTCAAATTCTCGGAGGATTACAATCCATCTATTGATATTTCTGCCAATGACCCGTCGTGTCAATACATATTGGAAAGGGTTCACAACGATAATGATAATGGTCCTGCGAATAAAAATGTAATGACGGAACCGCTGGACAACATGCACTACTACCAAAGCAAGCTTCTCAACGTGGGAATAGTTGAGTTCTAGCCCAACCAAGCCTTGACTCAGGTAATAAATAGCATGATCCTCAACCAGATCACCCTCTTGAACCAAGACCATGACGATGGTCAACTCTGCAGCAGCCAAGTACAACAAGAAATCTCTATTATAATCAAGAGGTCAAGGCAGAGGGGCAAACGTAAGGGCATGTTTCAACGCTTAAAAAGAGCGTTGAGCGGCTTTGTCCCAACATAATGGGACTCCCTTTTTCAACAGATGCATAAACCCTTTAGTGATCTTGACATAATTCGTGACAAAACACCGAAGAAAGTTCGCTTTCCCTTGTAAGCTATGAAACTGGGGTATTGTGCATGGGGGATGCAATTGGACTATCGCCTCAACCTTGAGAGGATCGACCATGATCCCTGTTGTCGAAACAATGAAACCTAAGAGATGACTCGACGTCATGTAGAAACTGCATTTGTTAGGATTCAAGAGAATCTGATAGTAGCGACATTGTTTGAAGATTAGTCAGAGGTGTGTGGGATGATCAGATCTCTTATGAGAGTGTGATGCTAGATCATCAACATATGCCTCGACTATATGTCTAAGGTCGTGAAAAGAAAACGACATGGCCTACTGAAAATTGGCTCCAGTATTCTTTAGGCCAAAAGGCATCTTACGATACGCAAACGTGCCCCAAGGACAAATAAGAGATGTTTTATGTTGGTCCTCGGGTTTGATCTAAATCTGATTATATCCTGAAAAACCATCCATGAATGAAAATACCTCGCAGCCTGTGCATTCATTGACAATTTGATCGATGAATGGGGTGAGAAAATTATCTTTCGGACATGCCTTGTTCAAGTCACGAAAGTCCATGCACACATGAATCATACCCTATTTCTTGTTAACCAGAATGGGATTTGACACCCATTCCGTCAACTGCACGCGGTAGATAAAACCAGTTTTTTAAGCAATTTCTCTATTTCAGCCTTAATTGTTGTTGCTTTTCGAGGATTCACTGGATGAAGCTTCTGTCGGACTGGCTTGGCATCAGGATAAGTCGTTATTTCATGTTCGACAATTCTTGGGTCTATGCCTGGCATCTCCTCGTAGGACAAGGCAAAAACGTCGCAAAATTCCTTAATTAACTCTGTATAAATTCAAAACTCTTTGGGGGAGCAATCCACTCCAACAAAAACGTTCTCCACAACGCCAGGGGTTCTGGAGATATCTATGGGGATAGTTTCAACGATACGCGCCATATTACCCTCGACATATACTACATGCGTAGCTAGAGGATTAATAGGACAAGACCTATCTCCATTCACAGTCAAAACAAATTCGCTTGCCTCTATTCTCCTTAAATTCGGGAAGAAGTAAGATCTTTGATGAAGATCATCCTAGGGTCTGTCTGGACCAGTCAATGCCTCAATAATCGCCTCATCAGAGGGAAAGACTAGGTCTAAAGGATTTGTAGTGGCAAGAGAACCTTGAACCCAAATAGGCTTGAGAATTGGATCTAACTCCTGTGCGGTAGTCTGATCTGGGTAGGCCGAAGCTTGCTAAACAATGTTGTATGCAAATTCAGCTGCAGACAAGGGCATGGCCATGCCAGAATGCCCTGTCCCTTCCATCGCAGCCGATGGGGAAAGAAGAGTCCACAGATTATGAAAGTAAGTCATTCAAAATGACAACATTTGAAAAATTTCAGCCCTAGGTTGGTCAGGGGCATCTGATATAAGCTTGACATCGCCAGAAGGTGTTAGGTAATCGAAAGTACCCATTAATGATGGACACAAACCAACCCCTAAGTTGACAGTGTCGGGTTGAGGATTATCAATCATCAGGACCGTGGAAGCCCCCAATGAAGGGTCAGCATGAGAAAAAGACAACTGGTCAATGGTCATAATCTGACCCTCATGTGGAAATAACAAGAGCCGAAAAATTGTAGCAACCACTGCATGCATTGCATAAGTCCAACTCCTACCTAACAAAAGGTTGTAGTCGAGAGGTGCATCGACCACTTCAACTTCGATGGACACGGTCTTTCCTCTTAACTGCATGGGGAAAGAAGAAATGATTCCATGTGGTCTGAAGGACCGACCGTCAAACGCCGTAAGCAACGTAGGCGACAGAGACAAACTGAACTGGCCAATGGCCTTCCAACATGCTAATGACATCACACAAGTCGAGGCACCCTCGTTAACCACAATACGAAATATATTTCAAGTAAAATATTTCATGGTGTAAACCACTACTATCTGAAACACAATGTGGTAAGGAAGTAGAGTTTCAAGTCGGTTCGATCAAGAAAAATCTCTCTCGGGTTACAAGTCTCTATAGATCCCAAGGTGGATAACAGAGATTTTCTTTGCGAAGGGAAACTCTGGAGGTCTTCCAAAGCAGACATTACGCAAGGGGTTTGTGGCAAATCTTCCACAACGAAGTAGTTCTGGGCAACCCTTGCATTCAGATTATGAGAAGCTTTCCTAAACGCACCTTTCGGGATGCGTGTCATTATTTCGCCCGTCGTCTTCTCAATCTGGAGAGAAAACGGTGGGTTTGTATCTTCTTTGCCCTTTTTGGCAGATTCTGACATTCCGTAATCTCAAGTCGTGGTCGCTATACTAGCCTCGACTTTCATCATGTAAACATTAGCAATCTAGTTATTACTGGTAGACGCGGGGGGTCCCTGACTGGCTCCTTTCACGCTCGAGGATGCTGAAGCTTGAGCCATGTTTTTCCCATGTGGAAATGGGTTCATCAACACAATAGGCTGTTAATGCGCAAATAGCTTCTGAGATTCCACAAGTCGAGGGCACCGATGAGACGGGTGGTCCTCCGTGCAATGGTTACATGGATACTTCAACTTTCTCTTCTTCGTTTTGCCCCAGCCAACATTGTTGGTAGCCTTTCTGTCCCCTTTACTCTTCTTGTTATGTTTTTTCTTCTTTCCTTCAGGCTGTTGGTTGGCCTTCGGGTTCGTTGACTACACACTGTGTACATTTGACGTTTGGGTAGGGGGAACAACCGAACCTGAGATTTGGTTGGTCGCCATCTATTGTATCGACAATTGTTGCAATTGATTTCACAACAGATCAATGGAATTTCCTTGTGTTGAGCCCACAATACCATCGACATGGGGTCCAAACTTTTGCTTGGCCTTGTCAAGGATGGATCGTGGCGCATCTAGCAAAATCTCATAGAGCATGCTGGACCGAGAGTAGATTAGTTCAAGCTATTGCGCTCTCATTATCACCTCCCCCTTTGAAAACACTTCAGAAGTTGCTACGTCCTTGGAGATGCAAGACACCAAAGACTTCAAGAACCACTCCAACAAGAAAGTTGGTGGGACCTAGACCTTAATCAAGCTCTTACAACATCGCCATTTTCGGATGTGATAAGAGATATGGTCGGCCTTAGTCTGCTCAAAGTTGGCCAACAATTCAGTGTCGTCATCGTATCTCACGGGTAACTGGAAATGGTTCAAGAAGACCATCACCAAGTCAATAAAGTAAGAATACCTTGAGCGGTCGAGCTAAATATACCATTTCGTGGCACCCCCGATAAGAGTGCATTAAAAAAGTCGCAATTGGACATAGTCGTCTTGCAATGAGTTTGACAAGCACCATAAGTGAAAGGTTGTCATGTGATCACATGGGTCTTCACCAGGCTTGCCTTAGAATTTTGGAATATCTGAGGGCAACATAGTCGGCATGGGGGGCCAATGCCGATGATGACAAATTGGGTCATTGAGTAGCCTTGACAAGCCGTGCAGATGCAACGTCGCTAGAAACGATAATTTAGGTTGAGAACTATGTATAGGAAAAAGGGGTCCTGGAGTTTGACTGGCACAAGGTTGCCAAGAAAAGTTGGACTGTTGGCCAGGGTTTTGGTAGAAACTGTGGCCTTGACTAGTGTACAGATACTGTGTTTGCTGGGATATCATCGACTAACTCCCGTAATTGGATGACATGGCTTGGGTAGGGATTGCTCCCTGCGCCGTGTTACAAGAATTTTTGAAGGGGTTGCCCCCAGTCGATCCGACGGGCATAGGTACTGAACCCTACCCGGGGTTCCATTGAGCTTGGAAGGGGTTTCCCTCGATCGACATCCCCTGTGAGGGAATTTTTCCTTGCCAAGGATTCTAAAGGCCCTGAGAGGAGAAGATTCATGTACTTGCTCCATGTGTAGGAATAGTACCCTGCATGGGGTCCTGTTGCCCCCAGCTGAGATGACATCCGAAGAAAAAGCGTTGTTCCCAAACGCATCGAACAAACAAAACGACATAGATCCCACCGACGTAGTGTAAGACTAAGGTCCTAAACTGCCTGCTCTAAACAAGTTGTAATTAGCATTCAACCTGATGGGTTGCTGGAAAGCACCACCGAGTGAGGGCGACGAAGGAGGTATATGACCCCCACCGTAAAGGATAACATTAAAGGGGACTGAAGTGCCCTCGGTAGACCCTTGTACGAGAGCGTTTGAGCTCCCTTCCCCCAGACCCATGGTCTGTAAGCTGGAGTAGGTGTTGGCCCTCGACCAAGTTTTGAGGAAACATTGGTCATGTTTGACCATTTTTGGGACTTCGACAGGTTGTTCAAAGATGGAGCGCTAGGGCAAAGTGGAGATCGCAGGATCTCGCCCATTTTACGAGCTTTGTGAGGTTTTAGGGTTCATGTAACGGGTATGGAATGTCGACCCATGGGTTTAAACCATGTTTAGGCCCTTTTATAGATGTAAAAATAGAAAGCTAAGCGATGTAAGAAGTATTAGAATCAGCTTAGTGCAAGAGGTCATTGGCTTAGTGAACGACTAGAATATGTTAAGACTTGTAGAGTTGAGTGCAAGTGATTGTAAGAAGCTTTGTGCAAGGACTCTGTAAGGATTTGTGCCCTAACCTAATTTGGGGAAGGGGGATCTGGCGAGGTGCATGTAGATCTCTTGTCCTTTGTGGAGTTGGCTCTGTGGCTTTGTGCACAGGAGCAGAGGAATGTAAGAGGCTTGAAGACTAATAAAGAAGAAAAATAAGTTGGTAGACGTAGCCCCACACTGGGGTGAATCACGTATATCCTGTGTTGATGTGCTTTGTGCATTGTTGTTCATGTTATTTGTGTGTTTATCTACTTAGTGCATGGATCTTTATATATATTAGCTAGATGTATGGATGCTTAGTGCTCTATTGATGATAAATGAATGCTAGATCTAAGTTAATACTATGTGCTAAGCGGTTGGAGGTGTGTGATCTGCTCATTACTGTGATGTTCTGTATTTATGGTTTAATCTGCGATGTGAATGGGTTTTATGAACTAACAAATATTGATTAGCTAAGTGCTTTGTTAAGTGTTGTAATCACAAATCTATGTTCCGGCTAGGTTGTAGAACCTTGAATCCTACAACCCACCCCGCCTCTACCTCGGGTGAGACTTCATCTGCTTTGTAAGTGTTGCTGAAAGGGCCAGTTGTTAGGGTTTTGTTGGTGAGCTGTTGAAGCGTTGAACCCTGGGTTTTCCCATGTGCCAACAAATGGTTCTGTTGACGGGACCTGAAACTGTGATTGTTGGGAACTAAAGAAAAGAGAAAGCTTTGTGTGTAGATCTATTGATGTAGTGCACAATATTCTACTTGACTTGCAAAGCTCTGCGCTAACAAAGAAATATTGAATGATCATAGAGACATCAATTTTCCAGAGATCTTAAAAGAGAAGCAGTGCATAGAAACAAGAATAGGAGACTTCGACATAGACTGTGTCCTGGATGAAGAAACACATGTGAATATTATGCCAGAAAGCACTTGGGAACTTTTGGGAAAGCCTGCTATGATTCCTTTATTGGGAAGGATATGATTGTTTAAACGAAAGATGATAACCCTATGTGGAAGAGTTACTAATGTACCTATGATGGCCCATGGAACATCGACCAAAGAAGAATTTGAAGTCATTAAGTTTGTCGAGAACAACACTCCTTTTGCACTTTTTCTAGGAAAGACCTGGATTAAGAAAGATCAGATCCGAAGGAAAGCAGAGGAGGAAGCTATAAAACAGAAAAACATGAATTAAGGGACTTCATGGCTAGGAAAATAGCATGACTAATAGAAGAACAAGAGAATAATTCGGAGCAACAGAGGACTTGAGAATTACTGTCGAAGTTGAAAGAACACAAGAAGGCTTAAAGAACATATCCATGCAAGAAAGAAGTGTATTCACCTCGGAAATATTAAGAGAAGAGGTAGTACACTCAAACCCTTTGCAAGACTCTTAGGAGTGCGAAGTTACTACACTAAGAGAAGATAAGAATAAAAATCGAAAGAGGAACCCAGAGACTTGGATCATAGGAAAGAAGGCAAGAAAGCTCAGTAAGAAGAAAGCGAAGTTAGAAAAACTGCAGGAAGTTCCAGAAAAGACTTCACAGAAGGCAGGTTTGTAGCACTTGAAATTAGTCGGAATAGCAGAACAACGCAGAATGGGACTTCGTCACGATGAAGCTATATGACCGTTGGAGGCATCCCGACCATTAGAATGACGCTCGAGGACAAATAGAAACATAGTTATTGCCGGAAAGATTGCCATTGAATCATTGAGACCACACCATAACGGATGGATTCACCTTGACTGACCCATTCATACCCGTTGGAGGAATCTGTTACGATGTTGCCTATTTAATTCATCGAATGCTGCGACGGGACCACTTTTTGCAAACTCAGATATTCGTCGGATGTTGCAATGGGACCACGCTGTGCTATCTAAGACCTCACTGTCCATTTGATTACCCTCTCTATCCGTTCGCCTACCCTATCTCCTTGACTACAAGTGTGAAAGTCGGGCAAGTGTAGCGCAGTAGAGAAGTCTGTGAAAGAGATTCTTGTAGACCTCATGATTGAGAAAGTCATGTCTGTAGGAATACAAGCATCGTTGATTGGCGGGTTGTAAGCATGCCCATCAATTGGACGACGTTCTGGTCGCGCTCCTGAGAAACGAAGCAAACACCACGATGATCTAGCTAGCACGAACCAGATTCTGTCGGTCTTGCCAGAATACATCCCTCCCTTGACTGGTGGGGTAAACTGTGACAACGTCCAATGTGACTTTGAGTACATGCTCATCACTGCGTAACTCTCGAAGGGGATATGCGTAGTCGGACCTCAGTTCGGACTGATCCCAACTCTCAAGATCAACGACTTCAACCTCGGAGACCGAAAGAACTATGCGATGCTCGCACCTCATACGTACCTGACGAAGATGACTGGAAAGAAGCCCAAGATAGTTCCCCAGCTGCTGATTAAAGAGATCGCGAGATCCACAATCCTGAACGTAATGAAGATCCCCCACTTCGACTGACATTAGGAGGTTAACGCTTGCATTAAACTCCTCCTATCGTGCTACCATGGAGGTTATCTTTGATTAGATAGGCGCATCACTGTGGATCTGAAGTTGATCCACATGATCACTGGACTAAGCATGCAGGGACCGGGCCCTCACCAGTTCTACCTAGTTAAGATGTCAGATCGCTCCTTGGTCCAACTTATCAAGGAGGCCTATGGCGATGTAGAGAAGGGGAAGCAAGGCTATAGGGTAGCCTCCATCTAGGATGGCACAATGCACCTAGCTTGTCAGCGTATAGCTGGAAAGATCGTCTGAAAGAACCGTCCAACACAAGTCACAGGGTTTGTAGTCAACCTCCCAGGGAAGTGTGTTAAAGTAATCCAGATGAACTGGGCGAGTTACCTCGTTAACGAATTGGAAAAGGATTGCCGCGAAGCACAGGACCAAGGGTACGAATTCCACTTTAGTTGGTTACTGGTGCTCATTGCATTTGTTGCTTGGCAGATGCTGGAAGGAGCAACCTTCCCGAAAGTTGAGCCATCAGAACTATTGGCTGCGAGGTTCGCCACCATGTGGTACACAAGTGATATGGTGAAATAGTGGTAGTCGAATGCCAGCTTCCATACCTACTACTTACAACTAAAGCATGCCATTGAATCATTTCCCTGAATGACACCTAGTACACTCCATCAATACATCACTGCACGTAGGGGTGAAAGTAAGGAGGAGCTGTAGTCTTATTATAAACTGACTAATGAAGATATGGAGGAGATAACCAAAGAATGGACAGCCAAATTCCTTGTATCGGTTGAAGATGCAAAACTTTCTGACCCTGAGATCATCGGAAGTCCTTTGGTCACCCGGACTGAGTATGATGGACAGAGTAGCACAAAGAAGAAGAAGAAAAAGGACAAATTCCAAGACATAGAAATTGATGAGGAGGACAATGCATCAGATGAAAGTAGGCTCAATTCACCTGCAGGGGGAGGAGAAGACGAAGTGAATCAACAGGAAGGAGGGAAAGAAGGAGAAAAGGAAGAAAAAGGCGAAGCCACACTACCAAAGGATCCCCTCACCACAGCAGAAGCATCACAAAAGAGGAAGGTTTCCTTGAAGAAACCTTCGGCCATAAAGAAGGCCTGTGCCAACAAGAAGGCCCACGCCAACAAGCCTTAATCAAAGAATGTGCTTAGAGTGGATGACATTGATCTCATCATCACAGCCGTAGAGGATGCTTCAGAAGACATCTTGCAGAGACACAAAGCAAATCAGGAGTCGATGTATGACAGAATAGAGAAGGAGGTCAAGGACATCCATCAAGCTATCCATTCGAGCAACGCAATGCCTATTGCGCCATCTTCAGCCGAAAGTGTAGAATTGGGGGATGACCCCCCCAATTGCGAAGGTTAGCAAATGCGACAGAGGCTCGACTTTGTCGGGCCCAAGAAGAAAAGGAGCAAGCCAGAGGCCTTGAAGCAAGAAAAGGAGGAGATCCAAGAGCAACTCTGAATTGCGTAGAAAGTGTAAGAGGAACTTAGGGCGATGTTTGAAGAGGACAAAGGGAAAATCCAGAAAGAGAAGGACCAATTGCTCGTGCAACAGATTGGGGTTAAAGAGGCAGTGACTAGAGCACTTCGCTCTGTGTTGGGCTTGGCACAGATGGAAGAAGAGTCAGCCGAGAGCCAAGTGGGGAAGCTCGCTAAGGCCATTCAACAACTTCAAGCAAGAGTAATAGAGTTAGAACTTCAAGCAGCGTCGAGCACTCCGCAAGAAGTGTGGGATCAGAGGGAAGAAGCTACCAGAAACACGGTAGAACGAATCATGGCATTGGCCTCGGAGTGTAAACAATTAAGTGATCAAAGTGTGCAGACCTATGAATGCCTTGCAGAAGATCCAGAGCTGAGGAAATTGAAAGCACAACTCCAGGAGGCAAAGCAACATGCATCCACCATACAAGCACAGATGAAACTGTTGATTTCAGTTGAGAAGATGAAGAGGTCACAGGAGTAGCTTGTAGTCCAACAACAGGTCACTGCCATCTAGAGCAGAGTTATGGAGGTTACACAGAGACTCTAGCCAGTGCAGGACGAAGCTTACACTCTTTTTGAAGAGATCGAGGGACGAGGCTCACAGCTGGAACAAGTGGTCGCGACAGTGGAACACCACCTAAAAGGGCCTATCACCGAGCAAGTAATTCGGGAGTTCATCGAGTAGGAAGCTTTGGCGAAGCAGCAAGTCAAGGCATATCAAGCTAAGCTCAAGGCCTTCGAAGCAATGTTACGCAGATAACACTAACTTGGGACTAGTCACAGGTGAGTGTTGGGGGCCTGTTGGCCCTCGACCAAGTTTTGAGGAAACATGGGTTGTCTTTGACCATTTTTTAGACTTCGACAGGCTGGTCGAAGACGTAGTGCTTGGGCGAAGTGGAGATCGCGGGATCGCTCCCATTTTGTGGGCTTTGTGAGCTTTTAGGGTTTATGTAAAAGGTATGGAATGTCGGCCCATGGGTTTTAACCATGTTTAGACCCTTTCGTAAATTTATAAATAGAAATCTAAGCGATGTAATAAATACTAGAATCGACTTAGTGTAAGAGGTCATTAGCTTAGTGCACGACTAGAATATGTTAAGACTTGCAGAGCTGAGTGCAAGTGATTGTAAGAGGCTTTGTGCACAGATTGTGTAAGGCTTTGTGCCCTGACCTGATTTGGGGAAGGAAGATCTGGTGAGGTGCATGCAGATCTCCTATCCTTTGTGGAGTTGACTCTGTGGATTTGTGCACAGGAGCAGAGGAATGTAAGAGGCTTGAAGACTAATAAAGAAGAAGAAGAAGTTGGTTGATGTAGCCCCAAACTGGGGTGAACCACGTATATCCTGTGTTGATGTGCTTTATGCATTGTTGTTCATGTTATTTGTGTGTTTATCTACTTAGTGCACTAATCTTTATATATGTTAGCTAGATGTATGGATGCTTAGTGCTCTAGTGATGATGAATGAATGCTAGATCTGAGTTAATGTTATGTGCTAAGTGATTGGAGGTGTGTGATCTACTCATTACTGTGTTGTTCTATATTTAGGGTTTAATATGCGATGTGAATGTGTTTTATGAACTAACAAATATTGATTAGCTAAGTGCTCTGCCAAGTGTTGTAATCAAAGATTCGTGTCCCAGCTAGGTTGTAGACACCTGAGTCCTGCAACCCCCCCGACCTCTACCTCGAGTGAGACTTCATCTGGTTTGCAGGTGTTGCTGAAAGGGCCGATAGTTAGGGTTTTGTTGGTGTGTTGAACCCTGGGTCTGCCCATGTGCCAACAAATGGTTCCGTTGTCGGGACTTGAAATTGTGATTGTTGGGATCTAAAGAAAAGAGAAAGATTTTTGCGTAGATATGTTGTTGTAGTGTGTTGTATTCTAATTGACTTGCAAAGCTCTGCACTAAGAGAGACTTCAGATCTGAAGAAAAGAGGTAAGACCTTAAATATTTATGCTCTGGTAAAGGTAAGATAAGTGGAAAACTTTGCTTCGAAAGTATGAATCTAGTTATGTTTGAGAGATTTTGTCCTAGTCTGAAAACTAAGGCACAACTAGAAGAAAGAGTTGATCTGAATAAATTTGATAGAGATAATGAAAGATATCTTATTCCTATGCATAGAAAGAATTTTTGGACTAATAAGTGGATGCAAGAACCTAGAAAGAATTTTTGCAGATTACAGTTCCATCACTGTGATCCCGGTGCATAGTACAGGAAGGGTTGGGGATCATTTAAAAGAAAGAGAGGATTGACACTGTGTTATAATTGCATAAGACCAGGACATCTTCCTAAGGAATGCCCTGGTACATGTCCTATTTGTCTCTGTTGTAAAGATATTGGTCACAGAGTTGAGGATTGCCCTAGAATCATTGCCAAAGTTGAAAAGATGAACATGAGACAAGAAAACTATGAAGGAGGTCAAAGGGCTAATGATATGTTAGAAAACTACAAAGAATCAGAGACTATGTTATTACAACTGAAAGAAACACTGAATGATCACAGAGACATCAGTTTACCAGAGATCTTAAAAGAGAAGAAGTGCATAGAAACAAGAATAGGAGACTTCGACATAGACTGTGTCCTGGATTGAGAAACACTTGTGAATATTATGCTAGAAAGCACTTGGGAACTTTTGGGAAAGCCTGCTATGATTCCTTCATTGGGAAGGATAAGATTGTTTAAAGGAAATATGATAACCCTATGTGGAAGAGTTACTAATGTATCTATGATGGCCCATGGAACATCGACCGAAGAAGAATTTGAAGTCATTAAGTTTGTCAAGAACAACACTCCTTTTGCACTTTTTTTTGGAAAGACCTGGATTGAGAAAGATCAGATTCGAAGGAAAGTAGAGGAAGAAGCTACAAAACAGAAAAAACAAGAATTAAGGGACTTCATGGCTTGGAAAATAACGCAACTAATAGAACGACAAGAGAATAAGTCGAAGCAACACAAGACCCGAGAATTAGCTGTCGAAGTTGAAAGAACACATGAAGGCTTAAAGAACCTATCCATACAGGAAAGAAGTGTATTCACCCCAAAAATAGTAAGAGAAGAGGTAGTACACTAGTAAGAGAAGAGGTAGTACACTCAAACCCTTTGCAAGACCCTCAACAGTGTGAAGTTACTATGCTAAGAGAAGATAAGAATAAAAATGGAAAGAGGAACCCAAAGACTCAGATCATAGGAAAGAAGGCAAGAAAGCTTAGTAAAAAGAAAAGTTAGAAAAACTACAGGAAGTTCCAGTAAAGACATCGCAGAAGGCAGGCTTGCAACACTTGAACTTCGTCGGAATAGCAGAACAACGCAGAATGGGACGTCGCCATGACGGAGCTATATGACCGTTGTAGGCGTCTCGACCATTAGAATGACGCTCTAGAACGTCTAGAAACACAATTATTGCCGGAAATATTTCCATTGAACCATTGAGACCGCACCATAACAAATGGATTCGCCTGGATTGACCCATTCATACATGTTGGAGGAATTTGTTACGACGTTTCCTATTTAATCCGTCAGATGTTGTGCTAGGACCACTTTTTGCAAACTGAGATATTCGAGTTAACAGAGACCGCATACTGCGCTGTACTATCTAAGACCTCACCGTCCGTTTGATTACCTTGTCTCTCCGTTCGCTTACCTAATCTCCTTGAGTATAAGTGTGAATGTCGGGGGAGCGTAGTGCAGTAGAGAAGTCCGTGGAAGAGATTCTTGTAGACCTCATGCTTGAGAAAGTCATGTCTGTAGGAATACAGGCATTGTCGACTGGAGGATTGCAAGCATCCCCATCAACTGGATGACGTTCTGGCCACGCTGCTGAGAAACGAAGCAAACACCACGATGATCTGGCTAACACAAACTAGATCCCGTCGGTCTTGCCAGACTATATCCCACCCTTGACTGGCGCGGTAAATCGAGACAATTTCCTATGTGACTTTGAGTACACGCTGATCACTACGTACCTACAAAAGGGGATACGCGCAGTCAGACCTCAGTTGGGACTGATCCCAGCTCTGAAGATCAACTACTTCAACCTCAGAGACCGAAAGAAATATGTGATGATCGCACCGCATAGGTACCTGACAAAGATCATTGGGAAGAAGCCCAAGATAGTTCCCCAACCATGGATTAAAGATATCGCGAGATCCACAATCCTGAACGTAATGAGGATCCCCCACTTCAACCGACATCAGGAGGTTAACGCTTCCGTTAAAATTCTCCTGTCATGATACAATGGAGGTTATCTTTGGTTAGATAAGCGTTGATCCAGCTGATCACTGGAATAAGCATGCAGGGACCGGACCCTCACCCGTTCTACCCAGGAAAGACGTCAGATCACTCCTTGGCCTAGTGTATCAAGGAGGCCTATAGAGATGTAGAGAAGGGGAAGCGATGCTACAAGTTAGCCTTCATCTAGTATGGCATAGTGCGCCTAGCTTGTCAACTTATAGCTGGCAATCTCATCCGAAAGAACTGTCTGACATAAGTCATAGGTTTCATAGTCGACCTTGCAGGGAAGTGTGTCAAAGGAATGCAGATGAAATGGGAAGTTACCTCGTCAATGAATTGGAAAAGGATTGTCGTGAAGCGCATGACCAAGCATATGAATTCCACTTCAGTTGGTTACTGGTGCTCATTGCATTTGTTGCTTGGTATATGCCGAAAGGAGCAACCTTCCTAGAATTTGAGCCATGAGAACCTTTGGCTGTGAGGTTCACCACCCTATGGTACACAAGTGATATGGTGAAGCAGTGGCAGTTGAATGCCGTCTTCCATACCTACTACTTACAACTGAAGCACTCCATTGAATCGTTCCCCCAAATGACACTGAATACACTCCTTCAACACATGCCACTAGTGAAGTGTCATGCAGACCGACACTTCATCTACATCACCCCGCCCAGGGATGAAAGTAAGGAGGAGCTGTAGTCTTATTATAAACTGACTGATGAAGACATGGAGGAGATAACCAAAGAATGACTAGCCGAATTCCTTGTATTGGTTGAAGATGGAGAAATTTTTGACCCCGACATCATTGGAAGTCTTTTGGTCACCTAGACTGAGTATGATGGACAGAGTAGCGCAAAGAAGAAGAAGAAAAAGGATGAAGTCCAAGACATAGAAACTGATAAGGAGGACAATGCATCGGATGAAATTAGGCCTGATTCACCTTCAGGAGGAGGAGAAGATGAAGTGGACCAAGAGGAAGGAGGGAAAGAAGGTAAAACCAAGACAAAGGTGAAGCCACACCGCCGAAGGATCCCCTCACCATAGTAGAAGCATCGTAGAAGAGGAAGGTTTCCCCGGAGAAACCTTCGGCCAGAAAAAGGTCTGCACCAACAAGCCTTAATCGAAGAATGTGCTCACAATGGATGACATTGATCTCATCATCATAGCCATAGAGGATGCTTCAAAAGACATCTTGTAGAGACAGGGAGCAAGGTAGGAGTCCATGTATGACAAAATAGAAGAGGTCAAGGACATCCAATAAGCTATCCATTTAAGCCGCGCAATGCCTACTGCGCCATCTTCAGCCGAAAGTGTAGAATTGGGGGATGATCCCACCCAATTGCGAAGGTTAGCAGATGCGACAGTGGCAGGACTTTGTCGATCCCAAGAAGAAAAGGAGCAGGCTACAAAGGTCTTGAAGCAAGAAAAGGAGGAGATCCAAGAGCAACTCTGAACTGTGCAGAAAGAGAAAGATGAACTTAGGGCGATGTTTGAAGAGGAAAAAGAGAAAATGTAGAAAGAGAAAGACCAACTTCTCACGCAACAGGTTGGGGTTAAAGAGGTAGTGACTAGAGCACTTCCCTCTTTGTCGAGCTTGGCACAGATGGAAGAAGAGTCAGCCAAGAGCCAAGTGGGGAAGCTCGTTGAGGCCGTTCAACAACTTCAAGCAAGAGTAGTAGAGTTAGAACTTCAAGCAGTGCCGAGCACTCCGCAAGAAGTGTGGGATCAGAGGGAGGAAGCTACCAAGAGAGCAGTAGAATGAATCGGGGCATTGGACTTAGAGTGTAAACAATTAAGTGATCAAAGTGCGTAGACCTATGAGCTCCTTGCAGAAGTTCCAGAGATGAGGAAATTGAAAGCACAACTCCAGGAGGTGAAGCAACAAACATCCACCATACAAGCACAGATGAAACTGCTGATTGCAGTTGAGAAGATAAAGAGGTCATAGGAGCAACGCGCAGCTGAGCAACAAGTCATTTCCATCTAGAGCAGAGTTATGGAGGTTACATAGAGACTCCAGCCAGTGCAGGAAAAAGACTTCACATTTTTTGAAGTGATTGAGGGACGCAACTCATAGCTGGAACAGGTGGTCACAACAGTGGAACAACACCTGGAAGGGCATGTCACCGAGCAAGTAATTTAGGAGTTCGTCAAGTAGGAGGCTTTGACAAAGAAGTAAGTCGAGGAAGCTCGAGCTAAGCTCGAGGCCTTCGAAGCACTGTTACCTAGATTAGAGTGACTCGAGACGAATCACAGATGAGTGTTGGGGGCCCATTGGCCCTCGACCAAGTTTTGAGGAAACATTGATCGTGTTTGACCATTTTTGGGACTTCGATAGGCTAGTCGAAACTGGAGTGCTCAGGCGAAGTGGAGATTGCGGGATCTCGCCCATTTTGTGGACTTTGTGAGATTTTAGGGTTTATGTAACGGGTATGGAATGCCAACCCATGGGTTCTAACCATGTTTAGGCCCTTTTGCAAATGTATAAATAGAAATCTAAGCGATGTAATAAATACTAGAATCGACTTAGTGCAAGAGGTCATTGGCTTAGTGCACAACTAGAATATGTTAAGACCTGTAGAGCTTAGTGCAAGTGATTGTAATAGGCTTTGTGCATAGACTGTGCAAGGCTTTGTGCCCTGACCTAATTTGGGGGAGGATCTGGCGAGGTGCATGCAGATCTCCTATCCTTTTGTGGAGTTGGCTCTGTGGCTTTATGCACTGGAGCATAGGAAAATAAGAGGCTTGAAGACTAATAAAAAAGAAGAAGAAGTTGGTGGACGTAGCCCCACACTGGGGTGAACCATGTATATTGTGTGTTGATGTGCTTTGTGCATTGTTGTTCATGTTATTTGTGTGTTTATCTGCTTAGTGCACTTATATTTATATATGTTAGCTAGATGTATGGATGCTTAGTGCTCTATTGATGATAAATGAATGCTAGATTTGAGTTAATGCTATGTGTTAAGTGGTTGGAGGTGTGTGATCTTCTCATTACTGCATTGTTCTATATTTAGGGTTTAATCTGTGATGTGAATGGGTTTTATGAACTAACAGATATTGATTAGCTAAGTTCTATGTTAAGTGTTGTAATCACAGATTTGTGTCTTAGCTAGGTTGTAGAAACCTGAGTCCCGCAACCCCCCCGACCTCTACCTCGAGTGAGACTTCATCTACTTTGCAGGTGTTGCCGAAAGGGATGGTAGTTAGGGTTTTGTTGGTGCATTGTTGAAGCGTTGAATCTTGGGTCTGCCCATGTGCCAACAATAGGTAAGCACTAAGTTCGAATCGAAGTCGAGCATCCCATATGAGAATGGAGGGCCTGTTGCACTCTGTGTAAACAGACCAATAGTCGCAGCCGATGACGGTATCGAACCACTACTTGAGGTAGAGGGAGTCGAGACCACTGTGGTCCAGACTTGCGAAGGTGTGTTATGAGGCAAAACACCCCCTGTGGTAGTAGCCGAAACGTGAGTATGAGGACTCCCGAATGAAGTAGAAACATTTGCTTCCATGGATACTTGTAAGACTAACTAGCACTCGGAAGGTGTCACTAGAGGAGGGACAACTTGTACTAAGATCGGTGCTGACAAGTCAGTAATCGGAGGGTTGGCTTCCTGAGAGCTTTCACCCCAAATTCAGAAACAATAGGTTCCTCTGGGGTTGAATATTCTCCACGTGGAGTAGGCTCAGGCACAATTTCTTTTGACATGGTTGCTTCGAATGACCCTTGTTGTTCAAGTCTTCGTCGTAACAGTGGCGGAGGTGGCTCCAATGCAATCGGCAACAGGCCCTGAAGCCTTCATGACCAACGAAGCTCTTGATCTTCCACTTTGTGAAAATATTAATAGACACAGTAAGGCTTAGCTAGCATTTAAACATGAAGCACACACTAGAAAATTCCTATAAGACAAATCAAGCAATCAACTATCTAGTAGGAAGAACAATTACACCAACCTACACTAGAGCAACTAACCAGTGCAAGTGAAAATCGAACACGGAAGCACCCTCCGGGTATACTCTGCAAAGCGTGACCTGACGTCTGCTCTAGGTACCGCGGTATACCCCTGCAATCACCCGTGTAAGTCCTTAGAATATGGGCAACTAAGTTTCCAACTTGCAGTCAGTCACCAGGCGGGTATAGTCGGGCGGATCACAATGAGCAGGATAACATGTCTAAAACCTATCGAGGGTATCGAAAGCAAGTGGTCCGAAAGAAAATAGAGGATCTCAAACGTATTCGAGGTCCACTAAGCTCTGTAGGCAAATGTAGTCGGTAGTACTCCCAAGATATATCCTCAATATGCGTTCCCCACTACGTTTAGCCAGCTTTGGACGGGTTATCTCCGTTGGCTTTCCTCACGTGACCTCGTGTTTAGCCCCTGTGTTAGAGGGGGGTCTCGGATAACTTTTACAACACTAGACTTAAACACTCCCTAATTCTGACTCCAATGTTTGTTTAACGGCCTTGAAGAGTTTCCTCTCCAACCTAATTCAAGGCCCTAACCCTAAACTAGTTGGTTGGTTCTACAAACATAAAAAGCCTAGTTTATTTTAGAATATGTGTTCTTTTAATGGCTTGATTTACTCATGGGATATGGCAGTGAAACTAATGATGTTATAAGAGATGAAAAAGAGGAGAAAAATATGGAACTTGAAAGCAAAATTACTTCTAATCCAAAAACAAAGTTTTATAACTGACTCTTTGTAACCAACTTTTCTTTAACTAAATTTTTCAAGATCTTGAAAAGAAAACCTAAAACGTATTTTCGCTTGACTACAAGCTACTTATGTTTCAAGAAATCAATAAAGAACTTTAAAAATAGGTTCCTTTTCCTTTTTATCAAATAACCAACTCTAACTACTTTACCAAACTGAAAAGAAAATCTTTTTTTTTGAAATTGCCTTAAAGAGAAAAACTGAAATAAATATATTTTTTTTTTTTTTTTCAAATCAAGTGAAATGGGTAAAAAGAACACTAAAACAAGACTAAAACAAATCTTTAGCCCACTGCAGATCGCATGGAATCACTCAAGAAACCAAGAAGGCATATATACAATTCAAAAGCTTGCTTAAAACCCTTTCAAAATTAAACACAAGAAAATCAAGAAGACAATTAAACTGAACTCTAAACCCAGGCTATGGTTGTAAAACAAACACTCTGGATTGATCCAATAAAACTCGTAGAAGTATAAACTTCAATTAGGAAAGAGGCCAACTCCCTCTTTTTCAAAAAAATTATTGAAACAGAGATGCGAGCCATTGCATCAACATCCTGCGTATGTACGTGGGTTGTTTACTGAGCAGAGCGCGTATATACGCGGGTTGACTCAAGACAGGGCACATACACCTCTGTATCTTTCCCAAAAGAAAAGATCAGACAAACTTACAGGGTAGGGACAAATGATATTGTACCTGAACGTGACCAGAATCCCTTAACAGACTGAGAAAACTCAAAGAAACTTGAAAGGCAAACAAATCAATCAAACAACCCAAAATCCCCTAAAAAACCCTAGAGGCTTCCCTAGTATGGTCGCCATTTCTGCTAGTAGGAAAACCCCCCTTTTACTACACTAGGGTTCAGAATGTAGGCAAATCGATTAACCGTGTAAAAGCTAATTAATTCTCTATACTACCCCAAACATACCAAAACTAATATAAAGAAAGCAAGGAAAAAGGAGATCGTGTAACTATACCTCTAATCCCACGTCTAGTGATGACCTCCGTACTCTTGGAAGTTCCACTGACTGAACCCCTCCTCCCAGGGTTGAACCCCATCCAAAGATCGAAAGAAAAAAAACTACAAGCATGCTATTCCATATATAAGTTAGGGTTAGATGTTAGAATGCCAAGCATAAATCAATAAAAGTATCCAAGACACCATCATTTGGGACATGAAAATGCAATTATTTTATTAATAACACAAAGATTATACCTTTACAATCTAAGTCGGTCACCGTATATGCGGGCTGTAATGGTGCAACATGTGTATGTACACGAGTTGTAGTGGTGCAACAAGCGTATGTATGCGGGAAGTAATGGTCCAGGTCACATACATCTTCTAAAAATTGGTTTTTTAAGAAGAACAACTTAACAGTGCTTTGGAAAAAAATGCAAGTAAGAGGGCCAAGGCCATGTATGCATGTGTAGAGCAATTTAGGGTTATAACACTCAGGAGGCTACCTTGCCTTATTTTGAGGCCTCCACATCACTCTTTTGTTGGAACATTGTGCTATAAGAGAAAATCAACCCCATTTTTTGTGGGGTGTTCCTCTTGCATGAAGGTTTTATGTACACATGGCATCATTTGACTTTGTATTGACTTAGTTTACTTCTTTGTGTGGATGAAAAGTCTCCTAGGCTATTTTTAGGGAAAAATAATTAATATGGAATGAGAAGTATGAAGGATGTAGAAGCCACTAATAACTAACATTGAGTTTCCCAGCACTGTCAAGGTTTTAATTCATTTGTCCTTGGCAATGAAGATGTCGCACCACAAATAATAGGCTTTCATGATATTGTTGGATATGTTTCCAAGCCCTAAAGCATAATTTACAATTTTATTTCCTCTGGGATCATGAATACCCCCCCCACACCCCCCAATGTTAGAAATAATCCAAGTCCTAACTAGACCTTAACAATTGCTTAGTTATGATACATTTGCGGGGTCGTTACATTGATTTGTATTATTAATGTACCATTGATGTAGACATTATTAGACTTGGCCTATTGCCTTTTCCACCCATATTTTTTTCTTCTCAATTTTGTTAGTTATTTTATTTTATTGGCTATTTTCTTGCCCTAATTTCTATCATGTGGTATCAAAGCATGTTTGTGATCATTGGGATTGTGATGGCTACATGTTGAAGAGAGGGCACACTCGATGATTTGGATTGTGAATGTATGTGGTGATTGAATGAAGAACTGTCCATGATAAGGAGATGGTCGTTCGTTGAGTGAGCGTTCACAGAGGATATTGTATGGTTGTTGACAATCCACAAGCAAGAGAAAGACACCCAGAGTTAGAGAGCATATGGTTGATGGATCTAGAGGTGATTTTAGGAGCCAAAATGCACCTGTAGGTTTTTTTTCAAATCGATGTTGAGCACCGACTTGTGCACAAGTTACGCTAAGGATTTCATTTGAAGTTCAAATCGCCTGACCACATACAATATTACATATATGTTTAACATTTTTATTTTGGAAATGTTGGAGGAAGCCTTTGAGTTTACAAATGGTATCAGAGCCATGAAACCATTTTCGCGCCGGGTATGGTAACAAATCTCTCGCTCTGTTAAGTTTTGTTTTAATAAAAGAAAGAGTCTTTAGAGCTGTATCAAGAGTTTTGGGCCTTTGAAAGACAAGGTTTCCACTTCTGCGACTTCCTGACAGAGTAACTAGTTTCTACCTGAGCAGTCGGCTAGGAGCCTATCTGACATTCTCTCTCTCCGGAGCAGAGGACTAAGATTAAAAGCCCTGCTTTCCTATGCAGTTATAGTTATCTCTGCTATAACATATGGATTCTTCAGTTTGTTTCCGTTCTATAAATAATACTATTGATAGCATTGTCTCAACTTTTGAGTCTCAACATTGCTTTATGATTCACTACATGCCTACAATTGAGACTTTAGATCCTCGACTTCAAGACATCTATAAGGGTATGAGACCTCCAGGAACACCTAAGTATGGGTTGGGATACCTTGAGCAGTGTGATCAGGTTATTCCTGATTGCAGATTTTCTAATCCGTTGCTTGACTCTATAAAAACACCCTCAGTAGATGAGATCCATAAATTCCATTCTATAATGAAGGGATGTCCCAAAGGAGACATAGAAGAAGTCTGGATCAAGAAAATGTTAAACTAGGATTTGTTTACAAATCCAGAAACATTTGACTTCAACACAGCCGCATCAGATGAAGAAAAATCCACACTGTCACAAAACTGGCAGAACCATATCTTTGAGAAAGAAATATGGATTTCTTTCTATGAATGGAAGAAATTAATCCAAAAGGCTGAAGTCCAAATGATGGAAGAAGGATCTGGATCACCTCCTAGACATAAGTGGAAAAACCTTGAAGTAAAAACAGTTGAATCAAATTCCACTTTTCCCCCATTGAAAGGTATTGTCCTAGAGGACAATAATAGACAAGTCAGAGCAGTACCTCTATTGCTTGCTGATGAAGGCACCCAAGCAACGGGTGTTGATAAGAAAGTCTAATTACTATCAGAACAACTAAATTGGACTAATACAGCCCTTAGAGGCATGGAAACACACACGTTTGTAACAAATGATTACGCTAGACGTTGACAAATCAGAGACCTACAGGTCTCCACGAATACTATAGTCCAGTTAGTAAATGAAATAAATGACAAAGTTACAAATGTTGGAGATAAATTGGATAGAACTCTAAAAAAAATATCTTGGAAATCTCAAGAGTCCAAAAAAGATCATGAGGAACTAATAGAAGGATTAGGAGAAGCCTTTTCCACGATGGGTAAATCATTGTTAGAAATCAAACAGAAAGACCATAACCCAGACAAACCCATTCCCGATTCCTTTATCATTCCAAATCATCCAATCTCCATTGTGTCCCCTGTATATAAACCCTCTGGAACCACAATGGAACAAAAGTTTCCTCATCATTTCCCTCCAGAAAAGGATAAACCAGAATCTTCCTCAAAGAATAATCTCTCTCTGGTATCTATCCAAAGACCCACTTACGAGGACCTTCCTCACCATGTAAATAGACCGCCTGCACCAGTCCTCTTAGGAAAAGGAAAATTACCTGAAACCCAAACCTTTGCAGAAGATTGGTTTCCTGAGTGGAACATCAATGGTCTGTCAGTTGGACAGATTAGACAAATGATTGACAGAATGTATGTCTCATACAAAGTTATGTGTATGAAAGGGAAAACTAAATTTGAGGCATGCAAGTCTATAATACAATGTTTCACTAGAACATTAAGTAAGTGGTGGGAAGTCATTTCTTCTCCCATCATGATTGCAAAGATGGAAGCAGAAACCCTAAGAGATGAACAAGGTGATATTGTATATCACATAAATGGAACTCCTCAGAATAATATGATAGGAGCTCTCACCACCTCGATTCTAGAACATTGGTGTGGAACGGAGGAAGAGCTAGCTGACAAACATGAACTCATCCTTATGAACATGAAATGTAGAAAAATGTCAGAATATGAAGAATTCCATAAGGATTGTGTTAACGCCCTGTAAATTTCCTATAGGTTGTCAGGAAAGAAGAAATCTACGAGAGGTAACTTTATCCAACCGCTTCGAAGCTGGGATCTATCCCTACCAACTTCAGAGAGGGATCTCTCTATATGATTTAGATATGTTTCAAATTTAAAGTATTAGGCTAGGTAAACAAATAAGTTGGTTTTGTTGTTGTAGTGTTTGTCAGGTTGGCTGAGATAGTTTACACATCCGTTGGGCTATGGGGTCTGTATCTTAAGAATGAAATCCAAACCAGAAAACAAAGAAACCTTTCACAGGGCGAGATAATATAATCACTGGATTCTTTTAGTAGCATAAATAAGGAAAAGCAGAAAAAGGTGAGAAGGTCCGTTACAATAAAGAAGCAGTTAAGAATTTATTTATCATAAAATCAGAAGATAAAACATAAAAATCTTTCAAAGTGTGAAACAGGGTATACGAAGATAAATCCTGCAACATTCATTACTTTCAAAGATTAGATTTAGGAAACAATGTGATAACTAAGCGAGGATAACATTAAACTTAGAAAGAAAAACATCAGCAGTGAATACATGCAAGAATCCTGTAAAAATGCCTCTTTGTATTAATGGAAGATCTCTTGAAAAGTATTACAGTCTGATAGCTCGCGGGGCGTAAAGATCAACCCTCAATACTTCGAAAAGTGAAGTATTTATAACCCAAAATTACAAACGATCCTGTCATTAAAGATCAGGACGTGGTAAATCTATTTTTAGCCTAACTAACTTAACAATCTACATAAATCTAGGAACTGTTTGGTGATGTGTCGCAACTGCATGCTGTTTTCTGGGTGAGCTGTTGGGGAGGCCTCTGCACGACCTCATCTGACTGGATAGCTGACTGGGCTAGGACAGCTCATCTGCTACTCGATCAGGTCACAAAGCTCTTCCCATCGAAGATGACTGGGAACATTGACTTTGAGTAGCCTTCGGTAGACTTCATCCATTTCTGTGTTTTGGCGAAGGTAGGCTTGGTGATGAAGATATACCGGATCTCATGCTGAATGCTGATGTCCAGCTGAAGTGCATCTAAGAATGCCTTGCCAATGATGCTGCCTTGAATTCCTGAAAACTTTGAACTATCCTTAGCCACATCGGCCAATCTCTTTTTGTAGTCTGGGAGTGTCATCAGTTTGTCGTTTATCACCTTCAGACCAGGAAGACCTTTCTTCTGTAGAGCCTGAATCTTGCTGAAAAACTTTTGTACCCCTTGGTCCATGGCCTGAACCTTTTCTTCTAGTTGTAGCTTCAATCCTCTCTTGGTCAAGACTCTCTTGACCTCAAGGATGTTCTCTGTTCTATCTTCAATTCTCAGCTCTTCCAATTCCTCTCTGGTTTTAGAATTTAGGAACTTGATAATTTCATTAGCCCGTGTTGGCATCTCTCCCAATTCTGATATGATTTTCTTGATGGCCTGTTTGCTTCTCTGCACTAATTCATTTTGCTCAAACATAATATGTATCATTGGCCATATCTCGTTCATAGACTTTGTGATGTTTGTCTAGACACTTTCTTTAACTTTGAGCAGCGGTTTTCCTGCCACTGTTTGCTTTCGGAGCTGTTGTAACTCTTGTTTGAGCTAGTCTGATACCTGTTTTTCCTTGGAAAAGCTGGTTTGATAAGAAGTTTTGAGTTCCTGAAGGTTCTCAATCTCTTTTTTGAGCCTGCTAACTTTGTCTCCTGCAGGTTCATCTTTTCCATAGATTTGGCCAATTCGACCGTCTTTTCCTGAGACGTCAGTGGATTCGCCGATGGGACTTCTTCTAGTGATGTCGTGCTCACTCCTGAGAGTGGAGCTGCACTCAATGGAATGACTTCCATGGGCTTCAACTATTCTTTCTCTTTCATTAGCTTTTCCATTTCAGCTTCCATTTCTTTCAGTTGTGCATTTTGTTCCATGATTAATTTAAGCATCTCATCTTTTTCTCCTTCTGTTTCTGCTATTTCCTTCACCTGCGAGTCTACTGTTGGTGGCAGCTTCAATTGCTTCCTTAAAGACGCTATGTATGCGTTTTTCTTCTTGATCATCTCCTCGACTGCTTTCACATTCGAGTGATCGTACCCGATCTTGAGGACCAGTTCCTCCAATGTCTTGATCCTGTTGTCTTTGGCAAAGGATGATATCTTCTCCAACTGCAACTATGTCTGGATGTTGTTCAGAGACACTTGTGATTTGGAGGTAGTAGTGGAAGCATGTGCTAGCGTGGAGAAAACCATTTCTCCCGTTTGCCTATGTAGATCCATTTGATCGGCAGGGTGCAATTCTTTGGTTTGGAATTCAAAAGTAGCCCTTTTGTAATCAGTGATTACCTTTGGGTCTGGTACCTGTGCTTGGAGGAATGCCATGTGCATTCTGCCCTTCTCTGTGTCGAATGCCGATAGCAACCTGTGTTGTGCAGATGACGTCTGCTTCCAGAATTGGGCGTATGTGCTGCTGTTCAGAGTCTGATTCTTTTTCTTGATCAGATCATATTTCTCAAAGATACTGAGGTTCAGACCTGTCTTGCCAGGCTGATTGATCGGTGGGGTATCTGTAGGCTTCTTTGGTAACACTGTGATTATAATCTACTTACCGCTTGTATTGAGAAGCGACCGATCAACCTCTGTCACTGTAGTAGATGGAACTTCCTTCTCTTCAGCCGGGTCATGAGCTGTGGTTTTGGGCCTTTTGGTATGCAGTCAGAATTCTTCTAATGACACTTCAGTGATAGGAGGTGACAAATTCTGCCTAGACCTTTTCTCCTTCAGAGCCTATGGTGTGGTTGTTTGTGATACAGTGACAGAGGTGTCCTGTTGTTCTGTATCGACAAAAGTATTTGGTTCCCATCCTATCTGATTTGCAAATTTTTCTATCTCAGGCCTAGATTCGTGGACATACGGGATGTTCTTGTTTTTCACCCTCATTTCGGAAATAATCCCGCACGGATCATAGTGCCATGTGAAACTCATAAAGAATTTCATTTTCTTCAGCAGCCTCTCTGCTTCTTCCCCTGCGCTTCGATTAATGCAGATGAAAGACCCGAACTGCCCTTTGATTTTGAGTTGTTTCTTTTTCTTTAAAGACACAAAGTGAATATCATTAGAGTTTATCATCTGTCTTATGTATTCTAGAGCAAAAATTCTGACAGGTAAGTATTTGGGTAGTTTATACGGGGCCAAATCGCACCCATAGATTCTGATCTCAGTGTGATCTTGGTACAAGTACCAATCGCCAGTCTTTGTATGATCCAAGAGATGTAGGATCCTCTAAACTTCGTCATTAATCCTGGGTTTTGGTCTGCCGCTAAGCATACTCACCACTGGGTGGTAGAACTGATCAATGAACTGCTTGAAACTGAAGTTCGTGGAGTTATGTCTAAGCAGGGACATCCATGCGGTCACTACCTAGGTTCTGCCATCTCCGTCCATCTTCTGCATGGAAAAAGTAAATTTGTCCGCTTGGAAGAAAACGAACAGGTATGCTAGTATTGAAGAATACTGGAACATGCCTTCTGTGGCGAAATTGACAAATTGCTCGTGAATATTATTCACCAGGAACATGTTGAAATCGAACTGTGTAGTGGGCTTCTCATCAGTGGAGAAAATAGACAAAAACCCCAAAATGGGTTCATCTACCCACTGATCTGAATAATAACCCAGCAAGGCGCACAGGGACGTGATAAACTAGTTTCCTTTGGTAGAGAACATGGAGGAAGGATAAGGGGGATTTGTAGCGGGGAGCTGAGCGGAGAGTGGAAGAAAGAGCTCAAATATTTGAGCTCTTTGAGGAAAAGTCATATTCTGGTATAATTCTGTAAGGATTTCAAGGTTTAAAGGTGATGTGGAGTCGGCTCGGGATATTTGCATCATTTGCTCGATGGCTTCTGGTGTGATGAGGAAAAGAACTTCCCTGGAGGAGGATACGATGGCTCTTTGCTCGGGGATATAGTGGGCTTGGCACTTTAGGGCAAAATATGGGAAATGATGAATCTGAGGGAAGAGATATAGGGGTAGGTTGGACTCACAGAGTCCAATTTCGTTGCTCTGGTCCAGGAAAACTTCCTTAAGCCATGACTAAAGGTCTGCGAAGTCGAAATCACACTTAGTATCTACGATTAAGTAATCTTTGTCGGCCAATGGAATCCTGTCGAGGTCGACAGGAGGCGGGAGAAACATATTCTCCTCTCCTTCTGTTTGTTTTGATTTTGGCGCCATTACTGTAACAATACCTGTAAATAAAACAACGTTAGCGGGGATGACTGTAGATAGGGGCGACTAGCTGTAACAGAGAAGAAAATGGGGTAAATTCTCTGGTGCGATGAGTGGGTAAATGGTAAAGGAATGAAGAGTGAGGGTAGTTTTGAGTAAACGGGTATCTGTTGGGCGCGGGGGACAGGTCAGCTGGTTAACGGATAGGTTATCTAGTAATAAATGGCCAACGGGTCACTTAGAGTGTGAGATGGTAGGTGACAGTAACTGAAGGATACAGATGGGTGATGTGGTGGTTATCGATTGGGGGAAACATCATGGTGAGGGGGCTTTCCACGAGTGAATGAGGGGGAAGGAATGATGGAGTTTATGGGATGGGATTGTTTTGGAAAGGTGGATGATGACGTCAGGAGATGATGTGATATGTCAGGCAGTGAAAGGCGGTGGGATTCGGGACCAGTAGATTCATGCCATGTATCGATAGGGGGCCTGCCAGAGTGAGATTCCATTCTGTACCCCCCCCCCACAGTT
>ML777166.1:1594099-1637679 GCA_009831015.1 Picea engelmannii
GATGTCACTTTATTACATAATTCCTTGATCATATGTATAGACTAGTCATTGAATAAGTTAATCTGCCTTTACTTCGATTGGTTCGTTTTGTTGTGATCTGGACGGGACGAGAGCATTGGAGCAAAGCTTGGAACAACAGAGATATAAGGAAAGCGTTCATAAGGTATGTCCATAACCCTTATCTCTTAGTTCATTCAATAGGCTAGATCTAGGGAAGGTGTAGTATTCTGTCCTGTTTTGTTCTAGATACCAGGTGGATCTAGGGAGATCGGTTAGTGTGCGCACCTACGGATTTATCCCGTAACAGTTGCCTCTCGACGAGGACAATTGGTAATTGTATCATGCAGGGGTGGGTCCTGAAGAATGGTCTATGCTTCCAGTGCTAATTGGCAAGCCTGCAACCATGTAATAGGATGATGCATGCTCACATGAGCTTGAATGACATCCTTTAAGCCATTGAGAAAACATTCAAGATAAAAATCATCCGATATGCCCTCAGTTCTGATAGCCAATTGTTCAAATGTCATGATGAAGTTTGCTACTTGCCCGGTTTGGTGCAACTTAGTGAGTCGTCCTAAAAAATGAGATTCCCTATCAAAACAGAGACAATCTGCTTTAGTTAACATGTTCCAAGTGCGTAGTCCGGGATAATATTTCTTATGCCATTGCCAATGTTATTGATCCAAGTACAGAACCCATACATGGAGTTTGGTATCATCATCTTGAATATCATGGAGGGGAGAAGTATTGTTCCATTTGAGAGACCCACCATGTTGGGTTTGATCCATAAAATTTATGCATTTCAACTTTGGGCACCTTATTCCAAGAGTTTGAAGAACCCCAAGGGGGGTGGGACAAATGAGTATTCTCATAATGGGAAGAATGAGGGTCCTCATAATAGGACTCAATGTGCTTACCCTTGATGAGTTTCATCATTTCTTGGAATTCTTTGTGGAGAGAGTCCTGGAATTCGGTTATGAGGGAGGCAATATTCTGGGTGAGGGAGTCTTGGGATTGGTGGTTTAGATCATGTAGGTGTTAGTCCAGGTTGGTCACCCTAGACACCAAGTCTTCCTGGTTCCGAGCAATAGTGGTAGGGGCCATTGTGGAGACTTAGGTAGCAAATGAGATTGATGGAAAAGTAATCCGGTTGACAGGAATTGATAGGTGCCACGGAGATTAGGACGAAAATAGGAATCCAATGGGATAAGTAGAAAATAAGGGTGTCAGGAAAGGATCGTTTCCACGGGAAAAAAGGCTTAAAAATGAAGGGTATTGTTACACATTATTTTGGTCACCCCAGTGATCAACTGACGACATGTGCATAACTCGCTTCCATGTTCCCTGAAAACATTAAAAGAGACTTTCTCCATGAGAAAAGTGGTTTTCTTTTCCTTCCTTAAAAACTATGACAAGGGGGATTGTCACACCCTGCTCTATGCTTGGGGTGCGATGATGCTTGATCATCGCACATTGCACCAAAGCTGGACTGCGTTGTCGTCGCAGATTGCTTGTGCATAGGGTGCGACGATGCTTAAACAAGGGAAAAGTCAAAATTCATGAATGTTCTAGAAGGGAATCTTCTAGAAGATGATGTGGCCTTCGATTGGTTTGGATCTTACTCACTTATCTGATTTAGTGGGATCATCCTAATCTCCTCATCCATCCCTCTTTCACCCTATATAAATAGGGATCTCTTATGGAAAAGGCTAAGGTTTGCAAAGGCTTGCATATGCATGAAGAGTTCTGCTATATATTATACTTGAGATAACTTTGCTTTAGCTCTCTAGGTCAGATTGTGGATCTTCTTCATCAAAGGCATTGGAGCAAAGGTGTGTGTGTTGGAGAAAAGAGCCATTGAAAGGGAACTTGCAACATCAAGGCATGGGTTGTATTCTCCACTTTCCATTTTAATATAATGCAGCAATACATTTCTTCCCTATAAAGGTGTCTTGACTTTTATTGTATATCTGCTTGTTCTTATACATATAATTCATTGGAATACATATATCTTTACTCTCTCTCTTTGTTGGTTTGTGCTTCTTAAACATGTTCACTATCCCACAAACCCAAAGATGAAGTGACAAGGACAACACTAGCGAGGATCAAGCGTCATTTAAAAGGTATGTCACTTGTCCCTCTCTGAACTAGTTTATATGATAATGAAGTCTAAGGTGAAGTTTGTATTCTGTCTTGTTTTGTTCTAGCTTCCTGTGGAAGTTAGGGAGACTAGTTTGTGTCCACACTTACCAATTTGTCCGATAACAAAATTAGCGACCATACTAGGGACAAGACCTTTTTTGTTTTTTTTCTTCTTATTTTCTTTTATCCTGCCTTCTTTTGATCAATTTCATTCTCTGAGTCTGTGGGTGATCCATCTTGACTCCCTGGTCCTGAAGGTTCATTGAAATTTTTTGTCATTCTCCTAAATTTTCTTTATATTTAGATATCGTTGCATTGTGTCCTGTTTTTAGTATACGATGATTCTTCATCGTCGCACTATACCGGTGTAGACTAGGGCGATGACGTCACACTGTGCCTTGCTGACAGCCTACGACGATCCTACATTGTTGCACTGTACCCTTTTGTAACCTGCGACGATTCCTGTAGAAATTGTTGAGTGACAGTCAATTTTCTTTTCTTTGCCCAGATTTGTCTTCATTTCCTGGGATGAACTTTTAGCATTGGTGAAAGATTGGTTTACATATTTTAAGCTTGGATTTGATTGATTTTCAAGGATTGAGAGTCTTCTTCATAAGCTTTGTAAATTTCATCTTTTACTTCTTATCGCAAGGGTATAATCTCAAGACTTTGTTCCTAGGTGTCGTTGTTTGATAAGTAGTTCTTGATTTCTTTTGAGTTTTTGATTGATTTTAAGTTTTGGATTGTTGTTGATTAAGAAACACTTTTTGTTTGCATTTGACAGAAGGTTTTATTATATTTTCATTTTTTGCTTGCATTGTGAGTTTGATTTGGGAAATAGTGTTGAGAGTGCATCAGTCTTCTTAGACCATTCTTTCTTTTTGGATTATGTCTCTATTTTGATTTAAAAAGGAAAGGATTGAAGTTTATTCTTCTTTTTAGTGGTCTTTGTAAGAAATTTTTACATTCAAATATTTGTTGAAACGAGAAAATTGGAAAAGTTAGTAGTTTTGATTGTTTGGAATCCATATCATTCAAAGATTGAGAAATTGTGCTTTGTAGCTTTTGTATTCTAGAAAGAGAAACCTTCTCCCTATTGTAATTAGAGTTCATCAAATGAAACAATTGCATTTCATCTCTTCTTGCATCTTATTGGGTCAAGGTCAAATACATCATCAATTTCACTTCTGTTTCCCTTTTGGGTAAACATCAGCCTTTAAAATACAACGTAATTTTAAAATCTATTAGCAAATTTTATTTTCTAGAACTTTTATACACCAACATTAGCTAGGATAGCACTTTGGAATAGGTTGTAAGGCACACTCTCCAAAGCATAAAAACACACAATAGTATCTTGTGATAGGGATAGTACAAATCCACTTGCTACATTTTGTCTTGGGAATCCCTTCTAACACAAGGGTGAATCAGGAGGTCGCATTAGGGCTGACAGAGTTACTCACCTTGCTTTGTTGGTCTTAGTGTAGAGATTTCATGTATTATTGGGCGTCACTTGAGAAGAAAATCCTGTCGGGACCTTCTCGAGTTGATTTTGGGCTTAGATACCCTACCCTTGCGCATGGATCAGACTGTCGACTGCTTCACCAGGCATCATCGTCGTAATTGGTAACCTTAGTGGCCTATCTCTTTAGAGTCTTTACACGAGGTGACTATGGAGGGACAAGTCTTCACGGTAACTAGAATCGACATTGGCCAAACTCACTCAGGATCCTTGGAGGGTATACCCACAATCATGTGTGGGAGTTTGCACCAGAGTGTAAGTCCGTTAAGCAAGTCGTCAACGTAACGTTTCCAACCGCTCTATCCCATCCCCTTCTTGTCTTGATTTCATGACGTTGGATTTCATCACCAACTAGTGACTTTGAAATAATAAGGTTTGTTTGCATGTTTGATATCTAGATTTTATTAGTGAGTGTTGTTTCTTTCTCTAGTTGGCTATATATTTCTTTCATTGTTTATTTGGTGTGACCAACATTGGCCCTTGCTGTTTACGTAGGATGCAAGGGTTACCTCTAGAAGATCCGAAAGAATATACTCTTTTTCTTCCTAACCCACCAAAGGGTTCTCCTGAAGGAGCAGTCAATAACGATGGAGCTTCTGAGATTGGAAGTTCTACTCCATTGGAGGAATCCATACTTCTTGTAAATCTGTTATTGAGTGTTGTACAAGATCCACTTTTTCTCTGGATAAACTCATCGGGAGACGTTGTTGCTGAAGATTATACTAGAATACCTATTGAACCTCACATAGAGTCTGGTGTAGACAATACACCCTTTCAGAGTGAATTGTTTAGAACTCTGGTTCATACTACTGGAACTTTTAATCCTAGCTCTTATGGCCCTGTCCCTTCTCTTTGGAGAACCTCTTTGGGACATGATATTTTTGAAAAACTAGGAATGTGTCACCTATGCCAGTGGACCTCTAATAAACCTATGGCATCACATAAGCCTGTGACTTAAACTGCTTATACAATACCCTTGGATCAGTTTACTGGCACGAACAGTATTGTTGTCACAATTGTAGACCAATTGTTAGTTGGTTCTAATACAATTCTTACTCTCCAGCTCACTAGCTCTACCATGGTCCCACATGTTACGCCTGTTTCTGCCGGAAGTGTGGTAATCACTCAAGCCTCTATTGGAACACCACTTCTGCTTAGATCAAATCCGTCACTTCCACCTGGGTATCATGCTCTGAATACTTCTATTGCTAATCCTACCTAGAATCCATTCGAAGGGCCTAATATTTTTGTTCCTCCTGGGTATAATACTGCTAGCAATTTTGTTCCTACACCTACCCAGGTTCTCTCTGGGGGGCCCGACATTCCTCCTCCACCTTCACCTAGAGGATCTGATCGTCCTGGCCCTAATAGCTCCAATAAAGTTGGAGGTACAAGTCATTCTGTCGCTTCTAGATTTCAAATTCCTATTGGAGGCCAACCTCAAGTTGGGATTCAACCTTGGGTTGGGGTCCAATCTCAAGTTGGGGGAAAACCTTTAGTTGGGGGGAAACATCAAGTTGGGGGTCATAACCTAGTGTATGGACAATATACCCCTAGATTACAGTCTGAACCTTGGAATTTTCCTTTCCAAGGAAATCAACAACTGCCTGGGGGGAAACCTCTTCAAGTTAATTCTTTTGTACCCCCTAACCCCGAGAAACCATATCCATATCTGGGTTCTATGAATCCTACTTGGGGTCAAGGTTTTCAGTCTAATGCTCATTCCCAAGGAATCTTACTCAATCAACCAACTCAAGTTGGCTATTTGATTCAAAACCCTCCACCACCGAATTTGACAGGACCCTCTAACTATCTACAAACTGCTTATGGTCCTACTAGTATACCTACGAGACTACTTCCTCAAAATTATCAGTTTCGTCAAGTGAACAGACAAATGTCTTTTCTTGCTACTTTGGATTTACTAGATTTATCTAGGATTTTGAATGATCCTATCTTGCATTCTCCTTATTGGCCAATCATACCTGCCAAGTTACCATCAAACATTCCTAAGTTTGACGACCAATCAGGGGAAGACCCAAATAATCACGTCATCACTTTACATCTCTGGTGTTCATCCAACTCCTTGATGGATGACTCCATTATATTACATCTTTTCCAATGAACTCTGACGGGTTCGACAACCAAATGGTATATTGAATTGCCATGCAGATTCTTCAATGACTTCAACTTCTTAGCTATGGATTTTTTAACGCATTACCAGTTACCAGTTACTGATATGATATGAGACATGAATCGAAATTTGAGTTCATTTAAACAATCCTGATCTACTCACGTTTTCGATCATATTCATGAGTGGAGGAGGAGAATACGCTTAATCAAATTTCCCCTTCCTAATCAATTATTGGCCGAGTCGTTTACCAAGTCACTCATTGGTTCTATAGCCCGTGATGTTTCCATGGGTGGTGTCATCACTGAAGAGCAGGCGATTAGTCATGCTCAATACTTGGATCTCGTTTATTCACAAACGAGCACACTATATGACTTGATTCCTGATGCTCCTCTTCCGTTTACAAATCCAACCACAACACCTCTAGTAGCTTCTCATGCTGCTAATGGCGTTATTGACATTTTTCACGTTGAGAATTAGTCTAAACAAGCCATTCATTCCAATCCCAAGTCTACTACTTCTAATGTACAAAATACTCCTCCTCCAACTCCTTCTCCTGGTAAAACTTCTAAGGTTAATTCGGTTCAATCTACACCTATCGGTAAAAATAAAAATAAAAAAGAAAGGGAAGGGTAAGAATAAAGATGACAAAAATAATAATCAACAATCCGATAAACCCAAGACTCAGCTTATTGATGACAAAGAAAAGAACAAACCTCATTATCCTTGTCTTATTTATGGTGAGGATCATTATACAAAATATTGTCCACGACGTGATGAGGTTACTAAGTTTCTGCAAGGGACCAAGACGCCTCCTACACCCACCATTTTGTCACAACCTTTTCCTTCTCAGCAACAGGCCCAATTGGTCTTTCATGACCAACCTTCTCCCTCTATGACATCTTATGTACTTATGTGTATTGGTGACTCTAAGATGAACGAAGTTGCAGTCGCTACTCGAGCCAAAGATTATTCTCCTTTGAAACAGAAAGTTGATGATCTACCACCTCCATTGGTTCAACCTCCTCCATCGACTTCACCTCACAACGGTCCTCTTCATATTAAACAATCAAGCCTAGATACAGTTCTTAGTTCTCCTCCTAAGGGCGTTGTTCATAAGTCGTCGTTTAATCCTCACGCACGTGCTGCTCAAAACTACAACATTGTAGAAGATATTGTGCAGGAACCTTCTGTGACATCGGCTCTCAAAGTCCTTCAAAGTTGTCCTATGCAATGAAAGGAATTGTTAAAGGCTATTGGTGGAATTTTTCCTATCGATACGAACTTGATAATATTTGACTTGGAAGATCATATTCCAAGGTTTCCTCCTCAATTATCATTTCAGATACAAGTTATTGTGCAAAATAAGAATATTTGTCGAACCATTATTGACGAAGAAGCCTCGACTTGCATCATGTATGACACTTGTTGGAAAGCCATTGGATTTCCTACCCTTACTGAGTTGCACAATATTCTAAAAGAATTTAATGGTACATGATTTAAACCTTATGGTGTTCTTCCTTCGTTGTCTATTATGTTAGAAGGCAAAGTGGTTACTGTTGAGGTTGAGGTCTTTGATGCACCTCTCGATGACAAGCTTCTACTTGGCCATAGTTGGATGGATTCCATGCATGCAGTTGTTTCTAATCTTTTCCATTGGATATGTTTCCCTCACCAAGGAAAAGTTGTTACTGTCGATCAACTTTCCTTCTTTAATTCCGATTCACATACTAGTAACGTACCTTTCATTGGGAAAACACTTCCCGATTATGAGAATGTCGGTGTGGGTCTTCTAAAGGATTCATCAATAATGGGGACGTTCCCCATTCCACCACCTGATATTCCTACTCCTTTTGTCACCTTGATTAACATGATATCAACCACTGTTGGTGAAATCCTTGAGTCTTATGACCCTTGGATAACACCTAGCTCTGATGACTATCTTTGTTATGACGACATAATGCCTTTAAGTCCGGTAGAATTGGCTTATCAATCTATTCAATCGACAACTCCTTCTCCTCATTCTCTCTTAGATATGTCTCCGGATTCGTTTCACGTGTTTTTTCACACCGACGAGATGATCATGACGATCATGTCTATGGAATATACCCCATGGGACGATGGGCATCATCGTTTTATTCTCTTCCTGGAACCCGAGACCATAGAGAGTTACCAACATATTTCAAATCTATCTACTATTGTTACTATTTCTCCTGTTCCTGAACCAATAAACGGTGTTTTGTATGAAGGGAACTTGGGTAACATTTCACCGACCATCCTGTTAGATATTTTGATTAAACCTGGAGTCCTGGAAAATGTTCACATCGGTGCCTCATGTTCTGCTGATGAGATCCAAATTTACAAAGCTCTTTTCCAAGAATTCCGTGACGTTTTTACTTGGAGTTACGAAGAGATGCCTAGCATTGATCCATATATTGTTGTACATGAGATTACAACTTAACCGTACGCTAAACCCATTCGATAAAGACTTCGCCCAATACATCCATGCAAAGTTGTTGCTATTAAACTCAAAGTTGAAAAACTTCTTAAAGCCGATTTTGTCTATCGTCTGGCTTTGACTGATTGGGTGTCTAATCTTGTTCCGATTACGGAGAAACAAGGCACGATCCATGTTTGTGTAGATTATAGGGATATCAATGAGGCTTGTCCCAAAGATAATTATCCAACCCCTTTCGTTGACCAGATCATTGATGATTGTGCCGCGAGTGAAATCTTCTCTTTGATGGATGGTTTCTCCGGCTATAATAAAATCAATATTTTACATGCGGATCAGCATAAAACTACTTTTATTTGCCCTTGGGGAACCTTGGCATACCGGAAACTACCTTTTGGTCTAAATAATGCTGGTGCAACTTTTCAACCCTCTATGTCTTATGCTTTTCATGATATTACGCACATTGTAAAACCTGACCTAGATGATTTCCCGACACATTCCATGCATCGTCAATATCACTAGACACATTTACGAGCCATTTTTCTACTTTGTCGCTATTATCACATACGATTGAATCCACATAAATTCATTTTTTGTGTGGAGTCTGGATGACTTCTTGGTTTTATTGTTTCTTCACATGGGATTAGGGTGGACCCCCTGAAGGTTGAAGTTATTCTCAATTTGCCTCCTCCTTCTACATTACGCCAACTCCAAAGTTTTCAAGGGAAGGCAAACTTTTTACGTCGATTCATCCTCAATTATGTTGAATTAATGAAAGGTTTTACTCGATTTCTTAAGAAGGGTCACGATTTTGTATGGGACGACACTGCCAACAACGCCTTTGGATATTTGAAACTTGCCTTAACCCGTACACCACTCTCGTTTCCACTCGATTATAGTCGAGATTATTTCTGATACTTAGCTGCTTCAGACTCTACCATCTCTATGGTTCTATTCCAAGAGGATGATTTGCACGATGAACATGTTATATACTATTTGAGTCGGAGTCTCACGACCACCAAAACCAAATATTTGCATGTTGAGAAACTAGCCTTGGCAGCTGTTCAACATTTTTGTCATTATATATTATTACGTAGAACCACAGTCATTTCCGATTGCAACCCTATGAAACACATCCTTACTCGATAATTGCTAGGGGGAAAATACTCCAAATGGATAATGATTCTCCAGGAGTTTGATTTGGAGTTTGAGCGTGCCAAATCAAATAAATATTTGGTTTTTTCTGAGTTGATATGTGACCTTCCCTCTACCGAGACATAAATTGTGGCAGAAGACTCATTTCCTGATGAGTCTCTCTTTCTGATCAGATCTGACGACATATGGTATGGATACATTATCATTTATCTCCAAACCCAAAATTTCTGGCCCGATCTTTCTAGTGTAGATCATTGTCGTATTCGGTATCAAGCTCGTCAATACATTATCCCTGGTGATACCCTTTACCGTCGTGGTATTGATTCCATTTTTTGACAATCTCTAACCTATGATGAAGCTGAGAAAGCTTTGAATGACTATCATTCCAGAGCATGTGGTGGTCATATGTCTGGGTATGCCACTGCTCAAAAGATCTTATGAGCTAGTTACTTCTGGCCTTAATTGTTTAAGGATTGCATTACTGTCGTCCAAAAATGCCACACTTGTCAAACATATAACAATAAGATCCGATCTCATCCTGCTCCTCTCTACCCTGAAGTTTTCATTGGTCCATTCGCTAAATGGGGCATTGACTTCATGACATGTAACCCTCACTTGGCTGGGGGGCATGGATACATCATCGTAGCCGTGGATTATTTTGCTAAATGGGCCGGGGTGATGCCTACATTTGATAACATAGGGAAAAATACAACGTTGTTCATATTCAATCATATCGTTACTAGATTCGGTTTCCCTCAAGCCATCGTCATTGACCATGGTAGTCATTTTCGCAATTTCATGATGTATGAAATTACCAAGAAGTTGGGTCTTCGACATGAAAACTCAACACCTTAATATCCACAGGCCAATGGCCAGGTTGAAGCAATTAACAAGGTTCTTACTACTCTGCTTCGACAAATGATAGGAATTCACAAGTCAAGCTAGCACACAATGCTCTTTTCATCATTAAGGGCCTATCGGACATCCGTTAAATCTTCCACATGGTTCACACCTTTCCAGTTAGTATATGGTATCGAATATATTCTGTCAATTGAATGTGAAATCCCATCTTTGAAACTAGCTATCGAACTTCTCCCTAACACCTCAACTGAAGAGGAATGTCTCTTATATTTGATGCAATTAGATGAGACTCGTCGTGATGCTGACTTAGTCATTGAAACTCAGAAGAAGCGTGTCAAATCTCAATATGAAAATCATGTCATACCACATGTTTTTTCTGAGGGTGATTTGGTTCTTCTTTACGAACAAGATCGTGACTTATTAGGGGTTGGTAAATTAGAGCCCATTTGGCGTGGCCCTTATATTGTGAAATGAGTGTTGTAGAAAGGGGCTTATGAGCTGGTAGATTATGATGGAATTCCTTTGAGAGAACCCATAAATGGGCTTTACTTTAAGAAGTACTATGCTTAAACTATTTTTGCATGAGTGCTGTGTATTTTTAGTGTATCACACTCTAGTATGATTTTTTCGTTTTTGGTTCTGCCTTTTAGCTGCTTACCTCACATTGTTATTGGTTTCCAGATGTCGGTGTTTTCACTACCCTATATCGGCTTTGCTGATGGTGCTAGTTGCAGTACTCAAAACTTAGTGTCTACTGCATGGGCAATCTATGCACCTACGGATGAGTTGATCAGTCTACACAGTGTTTGCCTTGGTCATGCAACTAACAATATCGTGGAATATAGTGCAATTATCAAATTATTAAGTGACACCATTTCATTTGGCATCCGTCATCTTATTGTACGACTTGATTCACAGTTAGTAGTGCTGCAATTGAGTAACGTTTATTCCATCCGAAGTCCCTCTTTGTTACGAGTATAGTTAAGAATTCACCTCTTGGAAAGACATTTTGATTATATTGAGTATCAACATATTCCTAGATGTCTAAACACATTGACAGATGCATTGGCTAATTATGTGTTAGACAGACATTTCAGACATTTATAAATCCAAACACACATTTTTTCAAAAAGACAAGTAAGCCGGTAGGAACTTTATATTAATACGACAAAAGTTACAAAAAGTGTTTGTCCAAGGACCAAAATATCAAACTAGTGAAGCTCATGGATTCATATACAAAAGCATCAAGGATGCTGCTCATTGTAACAAACAACTATCTGTGCTACTCTACAGAGCAGTCGACCAATAGATGTCGATACACCAATTGTATGGCATTGGTAGCGACGAGGAAGTTTGTCCTCCGTTATATCATAGATGTTCATGGTTAATACCTATAGGTTCTACTCGATCTCCTCGAGATCCTAAACAACAACTCCTCGACCCTCCACAAGAACTATCTCTCCTCACTTGTAAATGGGAGATGATCCCGGAGGACGATAAGGTGCCACATCTGCATTTTGGAGAGGACTTGATTAGTCTTGGATAAATGCATTTTTTTTTTTATATAATTAAAATATCAAAAACATCATATAATGAAAATTTCCTTCTTACCTATGTCTCTCCATTGAGATCCCTTAGGAAGAGATAAGTCAGGATCCCCATGGAAGTCCGTCCCGACGTACATATAGTCCTCCACCATGATTAGCTTATCTCTCAGCCACGGGAAGAAAGCTTCGTCATACTTGGCGATAGGCATGACACTGTGACGAGCCATCAAGTCCATTTTCTTTTCATTCGTGGATCTTGTGGAGTGGGTATGCCCCACTCCACCTGTAAACGTAAGACAAGGACCCTCTCCAGGAAGAAGGACACTAAAATGGATCCATAACCAAACTGTTTCAACCGACCATTTCAAAACTTTGTCAGTTGCTTTTTCATGTTTTTCAAGACACCCTCGCACCAGTTGAAGACCCGGGGCTCCATACACTCTATGGCGTACTGAAAGTGTCTTTGCAAATCCATGTAGGGAGACACACTCCCTGCCATCCCGTTGATAGTATAGAGGATGGTTCTTAATGGTAAATCTCAAACTTCCCTAATGAAAACCTTGCCACTATGCTTTTCTGTACATGGCACACAATGGTGTGCAACATAGTAATCCATGGGTTCTCCCCCACCCCTGCTTCTCGAGAGTTACACCTGAGAGGCTCAATGGGATAACCCCGTTAGAAAGTAAATGTCATCTATATCCAAGGTGAGTGTATGCACAACCACGTGAAAGGCTTGTTCATTTACATCCCACATGTGGAATTGATACTCCAAGAATCTCAGTTGGACCCTCATGCTCTAAATTTTGAAGAACTTGAGTAAACCACACTCCGAGAGTGCCATGATAGTGCCTGGGTCATTCCTGAAAAAATACTCTTCTTCCCCATGCTCCCGTTCCCTCCACTCAAGCATTTTGACTGAGGAAAACCTTCCAAGCAACATCAAAAGATGATTAGAATCATAAAAAAACAATTCTTGGAAGTTTTCCTAACTCTTTTTTTTGTTTCAAAAATTGAGTTGCGGTCATCGCAGGGATTTGCTTTTACACAGAGTGACGTCTTCGCACCCTAGCCTTGAATCCCTTGTGGCGATTTGAGATCGTTGCAGTTCATGATACTATGAGCCTGCGACGATCTCAAAGCGTAGTGACCTCCAAAAAATCGACCTAAACTCAAAATTGAAACAATAAAAATGAAATTTTAAACCATGAAAAGAGAAAGGGGAAAGAGATTACCTTTTTGATGAAAGCGGTTTGCGAAATAGTCCACCAGGTGCTCTGGAATCGACGCTTGCAATTTGGAAGAAAAAGAGGGTTTTGGGCACTATTTGGGTGAAATTGCAAAATGAAATGGTAAATGGGTTGTTTTGATCTATTTTATTACTTTTTACTATTATTTATTGCAAAATTAAATTATTTTTTATATTTTACCTATGCCCTAAAGTCTAACCACTTTGTAAAGTGTTTTCTATTACATATTGAAAGATCTAAGGACGAGACGTTTGACAGGGATCCACCATTTTTTGTTGTTTTTCTGTGTTTTTCTTATGTATAGATGCTTTTAAGGTTTTTTAGGAAAAACTCCGAGCACAATCTTAATTCTTTCTTACGCTCGTGAAACCATGAGAATGCAATCGAGTAACCTTTTATCGTTTTTTCAAACTCGCATTGGTAATACGAAAAATGAACCCTATGGAGTATCCTTTAAGCTCTTTTCAAGCTCCATAAACACGAAAAGATAGCCGAGCGACCTTGTTCTTCTTACGCTCGTAAAAGTATTTGAAGAAAACATCGGATGAGCAGTGGATTATCTCTTTATTAGGTTTCATTAGACTAACTTACGAAAAATGACATTATGGATTTTTCTTTAAGTGTTTTTCAGACTCTCTAAACATGAAAAACCTGTGAGTTTTCTTTCTTTCGACTTGTAAAACAAGCATCGAAAGGTCCATATGGGATTGAACCACTCCTTCTTAGGGTTTGTTAAACTTACTCCGAGGGACTCATCTGAAGGATGAGCTTACATTACAAGCATATGTTATCCTCCTCAAGCTTGCGTAAAAATAAAGAGGTACTCGCCAGAAATGGTGGGGGGAAATTGGGAAGGAAATGTGTATCTGTATCTGTGTTAGTGGCAATAAGTCACTCTTGAATATGACACCCCCCTTCATCAATGTATTCAGGTTGGGAAATCCATTTGTCTCTCGTTTGACCATCCACAAATTCATATGTTGGGTCCTCCTTGAGTCATTGCTGCCAAGACAATTATCGTGTTGTTCACATGTTCAAGAGAAGTCGAACCTAACCAAGCCTTCTATTGAGTCGACCATTTGTAGTTCTAAATTTTCTACCATGTCGGCCTTCCCTGAGTAAGTTCTGAATCACTTCATACTCTAATCTGCTTCAAATTTGTTACATATTTCATGTCATCGATGGGGGACACATTAAGGCCCTCCTATGACGAGTCTTTTCCTGTCGACTTCAACTGAATATCCGGGAACAAAACTTAGAAGTCACTTTAGTACCTTAGAGCCTGCATGCCTCAATGGCGGGTCTCTTCACTTTCAACAGTGGGTTCACATCATTGGCCTATGATTGGAATATTCCATCAAGTGTTCGACTTAAACTCATTCATTCACATTCGATGGATTGTACTGGAGTACCTTGGGAGTCATTGACATCAATGGTGATTTCCCTCGCACTTGTTAACGGTTTTCATTAATGACTGGTAATCAAGTGGTTTCTACCATGTTTGACTTCGACACTTGTAATCACATGGATAGATTCGTACTTAGGGACGATAGAAATGAAGACCCTGTATCTCATCATATTAGTCTAGGTTGCGACGGAGTATTCATAAGTTTGTACTGACACATAGATCCACTGTGTATGTCTCATGGCTATATCTGAATTTGAATTCCTTAAGAGCATAGATCCATAGTGTATTTCTTGTGGCTATGCTGAATCATGATGACATGGATCCACAATGTATGTTTAGTGGTCATGACTCACTTGACACTTATGATTAGAGTCACTTGTATTCTGAGTACGAGAATGCCTACTTCAAAAGATGGTATATTATTATGCAGATGCTTGATTTTTTGCAGGTTCCCGATCGATGCGCTCCTTGTTTTCGACACACACATTCTACAAAGTATTTCAGTTGTCATAAGTTCCAACTTCATACTTTGGGGGGCATTTTGTTACACATTATTTTGGTCACCCTAATGATCAACTGACAACATATGCATAACTCACTTCCATGTTCTCTGAAAACATTAAAAGAGACTTTCTCCATGAGAAAAGTGGTTTTCTTTTCCTTCCTTAAAAACTATGACAAGGGAGATCATCACACCCTGCTCTATGCTTGGGGTGCGGCGATGCATGATCGTCACACGTTTCACCAAATATGGACTACGGTGTCATCGCAAGCTGCCTATGCATAGGGTGCGACGATGCTTAAACAAGGGAAATGTCAAAATTCACGAATGTTCTAGAAGGGAATCTTCTAGAATATGAGGTGGCCTTCGATCGGTTTGGATCTTACTCACTTCTATGATTTAGTGGGATCACTCCAATATCCTCATCCATCCCTCTTTCACCCTATATAAAGAGGGATATCTTATGGGAAAGGCTAAGGTTTGCAAAGTATTTCATATGCATGAAGATTTCTGCTATAGATTACACTTGAGATAGATTTGCTTTATCTCTCTAGGTTAGATTACGGATCTTCTTGATCAAAGGCATTGGAGCAAAGGTGTGTGTGTTGGAGCAAAGAGCCTTTGAAAGGGACCTTGCAACATCAAGGCATGGGTTGTATTCTCCACTTTCCATTTTAATATAATGCATCAATACATTTCTTTCCTATGAAGGTGTCTTGACTTTTATTGTATAACTCCTTGATCTTATACATAGAATTCATTGGAATATATATATATATATCTTTTTTCTCTCTCTTTGTTGGTTTGTGCTTCTTAAACAGGTTCACTATCTCGCAAACAAAAATATGGAGTGACAAGGACGACACTAGCAAGGATCAAGCGTCATTTAAAAGGTATGTCACTTGTCCCTCTCTGAACTAGTTTATATGATAATGAAGTCTAAGGTGAAGTTTGTATTATGTCTTGTTTTATTCTAGCTTCCTGTGGAAGTTAGGGAGATTAGTTTGTGTCCACACTTACCGATTTGTCCGATAACAAGTACCACTGTGATTAGGATGAAGAGAGGAATCCAATGGGATAGGTCTCAAATAATGGTGCAGGCAGGACCCAAACTTTTTTTTAAACTCTTGCGGAGTTACACTCTTAGTTGAATAATACTGCAATGGCGAAATGCCCAAATTCTTAACATGAAGAAATATGTAGTAATTTCACAACCCGAATGCAGACGATAAGGTTGCATGGCAATAGATTTGTTATGTTTCCATTCCAAGGGTTAGGGTTTTCAGGGTGCCTATAGACAAGGGTTTTCCCTGTGCTATAGCTTTCTGATATATGTGCGGGGTTGAACAGTAGTACTCGATCCAATATCTTAGGGCACCAACTAAGGAGGATAGAACGTACCCTTAGTCGTACTACTCGATTACCCAGGTACTAGAGAGTATCTTCCCGAGTGTTGTTCTCGGTGGCACTATAGAAGTCAGATGGTCGATCGGTTATCTACAAAGGGCTTCAGGATATCTAGGCCAATTCATATACAAGTGTTGTTTGATGCACTACCACTCGAAGGGGTACCAATTAGGGTTACAAGGGTGGCCAAAAATTTGCGCTTAAGTACCACTTGTAGTGACTGCGTGTATTCTTTCCCGATCGTGGATTTATGTGCTGAATGATAGATCATTGTAGCTTTAAGACGCAAGAATATATGTCTACCCTAAAACTAATTTACCCATAATTTCTACCAAGGAAAGTGCTTTGATACCACTTGTAAGATACCAGAACTAATATAATATGCAAAAACAAGAGTATTCAACAAATATCAATGGAACAATGAAATATTGAGTAGAGTAACACCAAAAATGACACCTTTATTCAAATAAAGCAATGTTCACTTGCCTCTTCGAGGGGGAAACCTCCAACAGAGCAGAGCTCTATTACAATAACCTTCCAGACAATATTTCTCATACCTCCTACTCTTATTTATACTAATTCTATCTTCTAAGGAACATTCTAGATGAAGATCCTTCTAGAAGTTGAAGCTTCTATTAGGGCTTCTTACAATTACTTGTTTACATTTATTCAATAGGCCTTATTAACTAATGTCGACCTTTATTACTTTCTAGCTAATAACCAACTAAGAGGGGTTAGGGTCATGTCCTAACAGAAGGTGATCTTAAGATGATATTGGGGTGGGCCTGACTTTGAGGCCCATCAAGTATGGTCCTTTGATGATGGTATCTTGGGTTCGATCCTTGGAGCAAGCCTTTTGTTCTACAACATATTTGGGTTTTATTTCTAGGCTTCCCTTTAGAGCTATGGTTCAGTCAACTTTTTAAGTATGTGGGTATTTAGATCGAAAAGTTTGTATATTTCATGAGAGTAGTCTGGAGTAGGAAGAAAAAGAGGTTGCAAGGTTTTTGGTGGAGATCGACATTAGTAAGGGTTTGGTACCAGAAATTGAAATTTTGTGGAAGGATATGTGGATTTATCAGATTATGGACTATAGGAAGATTTTGTTTTGTTGTTATTTGTGCAAGGAGATTTGTCACTTCAGATCAAAGTGTCATATGGAGAAGGTGATTGCTAAACAAAGGAATTTGTAGTCCAAAAAACTAAAGGGTTTGTGTCGAGCATGGCAGTGGATGGATCATTGTCGATTCCTCCTCCATGTCCTTTGAGGGACTCCGATCATGGTCAGGTTTAACTTGTTTCGGCTTCAAAAAGGGAGGTTTTTCCAACTTCACAATTTAGAGTTGTGGGTTCAACGAAGGTGTTTAAGCAAAGTATGTTGAATCATTCCTCCCCTTCTCATGTTTTGGGTGGGAATGATAATCTTGATATTGGGGTTTCTCTTTCTTCTAGGTTGGTTAATTCTCAAGAACTTCCTAAGGTCTTGGAAGAAGATTATGTTTTGGATAGTCCCGGTCCCCGAGATGTGTCCTGTAATTCTGCTAATGCAACATGCTCATTTAGTAGAGGTTATCCGAGTGTCTCCTTTAAGGAGCCTTCATCTCTGCCTTATGAATTAAGATTGAAGGTCCATAAGAAAGCAAAGGAGGGGGGGTGGTAGATGTAGGCTTGGCTCCTTTGGACGATATTCCTTTGCAAGTGGGGTGTAAGTCCTTCATATCGAAGGAAAAATTAAAGGCCCGAAAGAGGTTCTTCAGGGTAAACAACAAACTATTGATTAAAAACTTAGAGTACTTTGATTAAAAACAACAAACTATTGATTAAAAACATCAAAGTACTTTGGTGGTGTCCCTCCATGATAGTTTTAACCCTAAATGTGAGAGGGGTGGGGAACCCCTAAAAATATTTCCCTTCAAAGGATGTTAGAGATGTATAAGCTGGATATCATTCTTTTTCAGGAAACCATGGTTACTAGTGACAAAGTTTTTGCTTCTCTTTCTTCACTCCTTCTTGGGTGGAATTTTTATACCGTAGATGTTGTAGGTCAATCTGGTGGTCTGGTTTCAACTTGGAATGTGATTTTTGAGGTTGTTAATTCATTTTTGTTTAATGCAGGCATTTTGATTGAAATTTTCAATGTTCACGAGCTGTATGTGGAGAAAAAATATTTTTACTATGATTTGGAAGAGCATGGAATTTTAAAGGACCCGAAGCTTATTATGGGAGAGGATATTAATCTTACAATGTATGCTCGGGAAGTGTGGTGTGTCTCAGATAGGTTGGATCCTTTGGAAACATTCTTTTCTCAATTGTTTGAGTTATCCAAATTAGTAGATAACGAGTCGATTCCTTTGGCTCTAACTTGAAGGAATGGGTGCTCAGGCGATGCTAGAATTTCAAAGAGAATGGACATATTTGTTTAGCTAAATCCCTATTGGAGTGGTGTAATAAATATAGAGGTTGTAATGAGGAAGGTGGCCTTTCTGATCACATGCTTGTTTTGTTGAAATTGGAAAGGGGGGATTTGAAACCCCCTCGGCCATTTAAATTTAACCATTGTTGGTTGACTCAGGATGGTTTATGTCGCTTGGTTGAGGTCCATTGGAAACATTATGACCCTTTGGTGGATGCATCGACTACAGATCATTTCATTGACAATATAAATACTATCAAGTGTTTGTATGTCAATTGGGACACAGCTCAAAGAAATCTTCACAAGGATAAATTGCTATTGGTTGAGGATCTCATATGGAAATTTTTTCAAAACAATGTGATAGGGGTCTTCTTGGAGGAAGAATTATTAGAAATCAAAACCTTGGAAGCCAGTAAGGCTCAACTTCTATCCATTGAGGAATCCACATGGATATTGAAGAGTTGAGCTATTTAGATTAAGGAGGGAAAACAAAACACCAATTTTTTTCATAAATTTTTTTGAGCACAGAAGAAACATTAACACTATCTAGGAGTTGAATGGTCTAGAAGGGAGAAAAATTAGGTCTTTCAAATACCTTGAGGAAGACAAAAAATATTACTTTGGTAATTTGTTTAAAGAACTCGGAGGAAATCATATTGTGGATCAAATGCGATCAGTTCGAGTTTATCCTAGTTTTTTTAACGAGGCAAGAAACAAGAAAATGGAGGTCCCTATGACTAAAGAGGAGCTTAAGGAGGTCTTATCGGGCTTCAAGTGGGATAAGATCCCTGGTCCTGATCGATGGACTGTAGAGTTTTGTTTGGGCTTTTATGATCTTCTGGCAAATGAGTTGTTGAGGATGGTAGAAGTGTTTAGGGTCTTTGGAAGATTTATGGGTGCCCTTAAGGACACTTCCTTGGCTCTCATTCCTAAGAATAATAATCCAGTCTCTTTTGGAAACTTTTGTCCAATCTATTTATGTAATCTCTTGTACAAGCTAATAGCTAAAGTCCTTGCAATTATATTTAAAGGTGTTCTTTCTTCAAGTTCCTTTTCAACATGTAGATATTAGATGTTATTGGTTCGGCACAAGAGTGTCTCCACTCGATTAAAAAGATGAAGATTCCCTAGATGGTGATGAAAATGGATTTGGAAAAATCTTACGATAAGGTAAGCTGGGCTTTTGTCGGCTAGTGTTGTTTCATATTGGGTTGAATTTAAAAATTGTAATTTAGATTATGGGTTGTGTATCCTTGACAAATTTCGTAGTGTTAATTAATGGTTCCTTGTCCCAATTTTTCAAAGCCTCACATGGGTTGAGGTAAGGGTATCCATTATTGTCGTTTTGGTTTCTTCTTGTAGTGGAAGGCCTGATTAGACTCCTCAAGGAGGCTAGAGTTGGTGGTATGATTAAAGGAGTCCATGTGGCATATCAATTTTTGTTGTCTCACTTGCTCTTCATGGATGATATTTTACTTTATGGAGATGGATCTATCAAGGAGTGGAGGTCTATAAAGAGCATTCTTGACCAATTTTTTAATGTGACAAGGATGGAAATTAACAATGCCAAATCCACCTTTCTATGTAATAATATTTCATTGTAGGTAATTAAGCAATTAAGTTTGTTGTTTTATTTTAATAATGACTAGATGGATCAAGGTTTAAAATACTTGGGCTATTATCTAAAGCCGAACGATTATAGGGTAGTTGATTGGTTATGGCTGGTTAGAAAGATCGAAAAAAGGATCAAGTGTCGGTTTTATAGATGGCTCTCTATTGGTGGTCGGCTTATACTCATTAAGTCAATCCTTGAAACTATCTTGGTATACTGGATTTCTCTTGCTTATGTGCCTAAAAGCATTCATCTTATCTATAAGTGTTGTTTTAGTTTTGTTTGGTCTGACACTAAAAAAACAGAGGGAATCGCCTTGGTGAATTGGAAGTATTTTGATAAACCCAAAAACTGTGGTGGTTGGGGGTTGAAAAACATTTCTCTGTTTGGGGAAGTGTTGGAAGCTCAAATTATTTGGAGGCTTTTGTTCATCAAAGGGATGTGGGGTAAATTGATGAAACACAAATATTTTCCTAATCACATTGTGGAATAATGGATCAGATTGCAAGAAAAATATGTAAGGGGTGTCTCTAATATATGGAAGGGCATGTTTTAGGATTTCCCAATCCTTGGCCGGTGGGTAGCTTGGAAAATTGGCAAGGGATATCGGGTCATTCCGGGAGAGGATCCATGGGTTGGAGGTGCTGATTATTATTCTATTTATAATACTTTGAGACACTGGTTGAAGGACATGGGATTTTTTAATATTGCAGACATTAGTGTGCATGGTGAACTAGAGGGAAGGAATCAATATTAGCTTTCGACAAAAATGATTGGCTTGCAATAAAATAGGCCCAAGAATGGAAAAGATACATTTGAGGCCTTAATCAATGTGTTATTTTCCTGTTTGATGATTGTTGGCATGCAATGGGTAGAATTGGGGTTCAAATTTAATTCACCAACAAATCCCAAGATACTAACCCTTTCAGCATCACCCGTAAGTAGGTGAAGTCTCACCCGAGATACCTATGGGGACTGCACGAACCAGAATTCCGTAATCATGAAGGGAATGGGGACCGTTCCAACATTGATTCTTACTTAACATTCATTCAACATGCAATATACCTTGTGCACGAAATCAAAACAACATCATAACATATAACAGATTCATCTTACTTAACCATTCAATACATGCACATAACCATCATATAAGATATTCATATTAACCATCTAAGCATTACAAGTACGCCATAAGCATAACATAAAAGAAACACATCACAACTTACATCATGACACAAAGACTTAATATGGTTCACCCCAAACTCGGCTACGCCCACAACTGTTGGCTTCTTATATTAATCATTCATGTTCAATCCTTACAACTAGTGCGCACTACGCTCAAATAAGATACATCAGTTCTGCGCAACAAGCCCTAGCCGCTCGCGCATACAGTGAAAACTTAGCTCCTTTTCTCATTCGTCACTTCACTCTTCATCTTTGACTCCAACAGTATTTCCTTACTTGATCAACTCTCTCCAAACTCTAATTACATCTCAATGATATCTCCTCATATATCATCGTACCTTCTACCCAAAACCCATACATATTTATACATTAATATTCGGGTTTATCCCGTTACAAAATGGACCAAATGGTCTAACTATTACTAATTAACTTCCACCTTCCATGCGTTGGCTCTTGAATATGCGCTAATTGTCTTCCGTGCACGCTGCTCCTTTACTAACTTGTCGCATAGTTTTCTCCTACACAATTCCCAAAACTTACCCAAAATGTCCTGCTCCAATAGGCCCCCAACACTCACCTTTGGCTCGTCCTGAGCCACTTCAGGCTTTCTTCCAGGTCTCCATGAACTTTTGGAATGTCTCCCTTGAAACTTTGATCTTTTCCCTTGCTTGTGCTGATATATTTTCTGTAGTAATGCTAACTTAAGACATTCTTCCTGGGCAGTACAGAGTCAAATAAGCATGGAAATCCTTTTTAACTTTCTCCTTCATTCTGGGTAGATGGTTTTCTTGTTTCTCAAGTATCACAAATGTTGCAATACCTTTTTAAATCCTTTTTAACTTTCTTACTACATAACAAGTTATCTTCCTTTGTTCTTCATGTTCTTCTTCTTCTTCTTAATCCTTTCTATTTACGACCTCACTGCCTTCTTGTTCTAGGGAACTTTTCCAACCTTGGATCTACTTCTTCCTGCAGTGTTTCGATCTTCTGTGCGTGAGACTGCTACTGTGCCTTCATATCTTTTTCATGTGCTATTGCTTGCTTACCAAACTGCTTCTTTGTGGTTCTTTCTTTCATTGATGCCATAACCCTTTGAACCACACCTAGCTTTCTCAGTACTACCAACTCCCTGTTCTCTCGACTAGGCTTTCCTTATTGCCCATTTTTTTGCTATTATAGCCTGTTGTGATCTATTATCTTCCTTTTCCTGTCCATCATTTCCAGTCCCATTTGACTGTACTCTCACACAATGATTTCCATATTCTACAATCATTTTGTATCCTCTTGCGGATCATACATTCTATTTGCTAGTCTGTCCACATATTTTTTCCGCCCTTCATTTATGACTACGTGTCTCCACTACTTTATGGTTGTGATTGCTATTTAATGCTTGTCCCATCATGTATGCTCTTTGATGCGTTTCCCGCTCTCTGCGCATATCTCTGCCGCACTTCAATCTTCCTTCCTATATATAGTTCCTTCGTCTTTCCAGATCTCTGCAACACTTTATGGTTTTATCTCCTTAGTCATTTATCCTTATGCATCACTTCAACCTTCAAATTATTTTGTTGCTTTTCTTCTTTTCTTTTTCTTTCTCTTTTATAATATACTATAATACAAGTACTATGGTGCACATACTGCTTGCTCCAAGTAGTGCACAGAAGTATGAATGTCCCTATACAGTTTCAACTGAATACTGCTAACTAGTCCTTCCACAACTTCTCCATTCAGTTTCTCCAACTGAACAACACTTGCATCTTTCACAAACCTGATCACATATGGACCCAACCAATGCATTTGAAACTTTCTGGGTTGCTGCAAAAACTTGTTGTCGTAAAGAAATAGTAAGTCTCGTGTCTATGACTTTTTCTGTTTAATTTGTCTATCATGCCATGATTTCTCGCGCACTTTCTGAACTTGCTAATGGAAACCTGGGACAAACGAGTCTTCTTCCAGCTCTATTATCTAGAACAATCTCTTCTCCACTACACCAAACTCTGTAAGCTCTGTCAGTGCAACAATGCACATTATCGGTACTATGAATTCCATAGGCATAACAACTTCTTGGCCATACACTAGTTTGAATGGGGTCTGTCCTGATAACTTCTTACTTGTAGTCCTATACGCCCATAATGCTGTTGGAATCTTCAAGTCCCATTCATCTCGGTTTACATTGCAGACCTTCGTCAGTGCATATTCTAGTATCTTATTGAATGCTTCCACTATTCCATTTGCCTAAGGATGATATGGAATGCTCTTTTGATGATGAATATGGAACTCCTCTGTCAATGCTGCAATCGTCCTATTCAGAAAATGAGTTCCTTGATCACTCATAAGTATTCTTGGAAATCCAAACCTTGTCACCACATTTTCAAACAAAAATCACACAGATGTCTTTGTGTTGCAATCTTTGGTAGGTTCTACTTCTACCCATGTAGTCAAATAATGTGTCATAGTAATGATGTATCTTGATCCTGATATCTTCACTGGTGGATTGATCGGCCCAACAAAGTCCACTGCCCATTTACCAAAAGCTTGTAATGTCACCTGTGGTACTAAGGGCATCTCATCTCTGCTAGAAGGATTCCTAATTATTTGGCAAACATTACAAGTCTTACAAAATTCCTTCGCATCATTATGAAGGGTAGGCCACCACAATCCTACACGTAAAATCTTCCGAGTTATTACTTTTCCTGCATAATGACCTCCTGCAACCCCTTCATGTGTCTCTACTAATATCATATGTCTTTCATTTTCTAATACACATCGTCGCAGAATACCATCTGTGCCTAAATTGTACAAATTTCCTGCTATGAGTTGATAGTCTGCGACCTTCACTACTAATTGCTTTTTCTGCGCAATTGTAAACTTAGGTGGGGTTACTCCTGTGCTCAAGAACTGAACTATGTCTGAAAAATAGTCATCAACCATTTATACTGAAAATAAATGCACGTCCGGTAAGTTTTGATCGAAGTTGCATGTGTCTTCTCCTGATAGTATGCGCAATAAGTGATCCGATCATGAATTAAATTTCCCTGGTTTCACAATTACCTCAAAGTCATTTATGTGAAACAATAAGAGTCATCTGCATATTCTCCCCCCCAAACACTGGCTTATTGACCAAATATCTTAGCGCAAAATGCTTTGTATACATCTTAAAGTGTGAACCCAACAAGTAATGTCTAAACTTTTGTAATGCATACACCATTGCTAATCCTTCACGTTCTGTCATAGTATAGTTCTATTATGTAGTTGACAATTTCATGTTTGCAAAGAAAATGGGATGATATATATCTCCTTCTCTAGGCTGAGCTAAGACTGCACCTAAAGCTATATATGATGCATCCATGTGAACATGAAACTCTTTCTTCCAATCTGGGAATATCAAAATCAACGTTGTAACAAATATCTGCTTCAAAGTATCTAACCCTTCCTGACATGCCTCACTCCATTGAAACTTATGCTCCTTCTTTAGCAATTTCTCCATAGGGGATGTAATCTGCTCATATCCTTTAATGAACTTCCTGTAGTACCATGCATGTCCCAATGTTGCTTGTAACCGTCACATTGAAGTTGGCTGTGGTAAATCAACAATCATAATAATCTTCATGGGATCTACCAACAATCTTTTCTTACACACTACATGGCCTAGTAAGATACCAAACTACGCACAAAAAATGCACTTCAAATTTAAAAATATCTAAAATTTCCTACACCCACCCAATATCAAACACAAAATCTCAATATGATCTTTCAACAGGATAAACACCATCCAATCATCTACGTATACTTCTAAGAACTTATGGATGAACTCTTTAAATGCTACAACAACCACTCTAGAGAATACTACGGGTGCATCCTTCAATCCAAAAGGCATCACCGTGTACTGGTAACACCCCCATTATGTCGCAAATGTAGTCTTATATCTATCTTCTTGCACGATCTTGATCTGATGATATTCTGAAAATTCATCTATGAATGAATACGTTTCCTGCCCTCTTACATTCTCCAACACTTCATCTATAAATGATGTCAGAAATGGATAATGTAAACATACATCATTTAACTTCCTCAGATCTACACAAATTATGATCCCTCCTGTATTCTTATGTTGAACCACCATTGGACTAATCCACTTTGATTCTATGACAGGTTCGATAATTCTAGCTTCTAACATCTTGTTTATCTCCACTTTCACCTTCTGCTTATATACCGGGTTCAATATGTATGGCCTCTGCTTCACTGTTTTTGTATTTGGCTTCAAGGGAATATTGATCTCTCCTAACTCCCCAACAATCTCTTTCATCTCTGAAAAAGTAGTTGGAAATAGGTCCTGATACTTGCACAGTAAGTCCATTATCTTCTCAACAATCTCGTCGTTCCAATAATCTCCTATGTTCACAAATTTGGGCTTATCTTCTGTACCAATGTTTACTTTTCACGTCCTTAATGGTTTTGCATATACAATTGATTCCAACTTTGGTCCTTCTACTACGCGTTCTCCTTCAGTTTCTGGTATTTTCACATTTATGGGATCTTTGTCCTCCTCTTGGTCTTCTTCGACAACATTAAAATAGTGCAAAACTTCTCTCACTGTTGAAAAATATCTATGCATGCTACAAATAAGTACTAGTTCTCCGGGTCTTCTGCTAAAAAAAAATCTTGTTCTTGATGACATGTAAAGCCGAATCAATCAAAGGAACATCATTTTCAAAACTAAAAGTTACCTTGGAATTCAACGTTAATTCTTCACAATTTGCATTTTCTTTGCACACTTCCAGTTCTAAGTACCAATTCTTCGGGATTGTGTCCAAGGTTTGTACAAGTAGATGTGTCCATTCTTGCTTGGGTACTTTATTCCATGTCGCAATACACTATGTAACATGCTCCATCGAGCAGCTCAATCCTGTATACTTCTGCATAATAGCTTCATTCTTTGTCCCAAACCTGACTTGTAATAGTCTTTTATACTGTTGCCAATCTATTATTCCATCCTAATGCACAACCCACCATTTTGTCAGAGTCACTTTTAACGCAACATCTACTGCTAATAATCTATGTTGATCGGATATTTGTAATTCAAATTCTCTTATAAAGGAAGCTGCATCAGTTAGTCCATCATACATGGGAGGGTCACATACCTCAATTTTAATCCATCACAACACATAGGTAATTCGAGCACATTTCCTTGTGGACACTTCGTGCAATCTCTACTACCAATTCTCCAAAGCTTCTTCTGAATCTGAAACACATGAACTGATACTCCTTTAGCCAAGTACACCATGTCTGCAGGTTTCACATAATCATCCATCTGTGCAATCATGTTATACAGGTTTTTGAGCTCTTTTCCTTTTACTGGTTCTACATATCTTCTTCCTTCAATAGGATCCAACAGTGCAATAACCTTCAAGTTTTCTACTTCAAATATCATTTGTCTCTTCTTTAGGTGAATGATAGTCTGGTTGTCGAAGCCCCAATCAAGTCCAAGGAGTGATGGGTAAGGGGTGATTCCATCTACTATCTCAATCACTTCAAAATTGACTAGGTTGTGCACTCCATCAATGCTAACACTTACCCCTGTCAACCTTCCAATTGGGAAGATCTTATGTTGGTTCATTATCCTCAACTGAATGGGTGACCAAATTAATTTCGACTGGCCAATCGTCTCCCAAGTCTGCCTCAGGATGACATTCAAATCAGAGCTTAGATCCAGAATTATATTGTCCTCGTTGTAGTTTCCTATATGCTCATTAAGTCAAAACTCTCTATTTTTCTTACCCACTAGTGGATCATGTTTCCTTGATCTTTCGCATAAGTTCTAGTTTTGGTTCCTTCACGCGTAACTACTGCTATGTTAGGTTGTTCATCGTGTGCCTTTGTTGCTATCATCTATACATTTACGTTACTCTTTTCTTGCCATTTTGCGATCAATTGTGGAAAATACTCCATCGCATGGTCTAACTGTCTGCAATACGTACATGTCATGCAAGGATTTAGGTAGTCTCATGCTAAGTGTCCAAGCTAATTAAAGTTATAACATATAACAGGTCCTTTACCATTGCCAAATCCTCCTCTTCCGCAACCTCTGAACCCTCCTCTTCCTGCTTGATTATAACCTCTTGGAGTATTATATTGTGGTGCTCCTCCTTCAGATTGTTCCCCCTGTACTCTATATGCATATGCAATACACTCTCTTATCAAATCAAATGCACGACAATCCTTCTCTTCATGTTCGACAAATTTACAAAAGTTACAAAATAGATTTCTCATAGTACTCTGGTACTTCTGCATCAATGAGAAATTATGAGGGTGGTGACCCACCGTCTTACAAATCTCACACCATAAACCTAATGGATTTAGATCTCATGTATTCAAATACTACTGAAAAGCTGGACATTCATTCTTATGGTGACCTTCTATTCTACATGTGGTGCACCAGAGCTCCTCACACTTTTCTTTTCCTTTCGCAAGATCCTGCAACTGAATAGTCAATGCTACTAGCTGCGACTGCACTTGAGCCATCCCTGCACCATTTTCTCCTACTGGGGATGCTTCTAATTTCATAGAAATTTCTAAGGCTTGTGACTATGACACGATCTTCTGCTACATCAAAGGGCATCGTATATGCCACAATAGTCCTGCAATAAACCACTCTCTATGTTTTTCATATGGAATTTGGAATGTCAACTGATCCTTTAGTATCTTAAATCTTTGATTGTAGTCCCACACTGATTCATTTACTATCTGCTTGATCTCCTTAACTCTATAATTGCCTGTGACTCAGATTTAGGTTTCTAAAAATCTTTCAATAGAGCTTGTCTTACCTCTTCCAATGTTCTAGTTTGTCCCGCAGGTGTCACAGTCTGATATTTCATGTACCATAATAATGCACGATCTTTGAATGTCGTTGCCAACTGCATAATCTTCGCATCATTATCTTGGACGTTCTTCATAGAACATATTGTCTCATAAATGAAAAAATGTTGTTTGGGATCCTCAATCCCCACTCCATGGAAGACAAACATTCTTAAAGTAGGATCTACTCTTGCCATCATGTTTTGTGCGATATTCTTTCATGATAACACTAACTTATTTTGTCTAGGCATACTACTCCCACTACTTTGACTGCTTTTGCTACTATCTTTACTTCCTTCACTAACTATAATTGACAAAGCTTCGGATCCTTTCTTAGTTCTTGGCAACAAACACGGGGTTGTGGGTTCGATGCCGAGTTTGATCTAAGCGGGATCTTCTTCTAGCAGACTAAGCTGAGATATGTTTTCTTCTGTGCGTAGACTTCCTTTGATTTGGAGTATCACACCGATGTCTCTTTCCACTTTCTCATTGTGTTGCCCCTCTCTCTTAGCCATATTCCTCTTCTTATTCATTCTAAATCTCTTACCACTGCGCAATACTCCAATCTCTTTATTTGTCGCACACTCTTCTTCTCTCAAGATCCTCAGTCCATCCGTTCCTCATTCCTTCTTTATGATCAGACTATTCATTCCTCATTCCTTATTTTCATCATTCTTTATGCTCAGACCATCCTCTGGTCAACCCCTAGGCAATTAACAATCATAATCCATTTTCACAACTCCTTTTTTTCACAACAACATTTTAATCCAAGTAGATATTGACTTTAGGTATCTTCCGTGTGGTCCCTTAAATAATTCCCTTTCAACAACACTGTACGACTGAGTACAATCTATTGAAAATTCAGTAATGTAACCTCCCAACACACTTTCCAACCAGTAATCTACTGCGCATGATACCCGATTTCTTATAGAATTGACTTGCCTAATTAACTTAGGAGTATAATTTATCATAATAGCAGTACAAAATCTTCCGATCTGTTTAATTAATCTCTGGATCCACTCTGCTAAAATATTCAAAAAGTAAGCGAATTTTTTTTCATGCAAATATGTAAACACATACCTTTGTAACCATTTTTCTATGTTGATCTATGGATTCTGATTCTGATCTACAACAAAATTGATCTCCTTCACGTTCAAAGATGGTCCAATCTCCTCCTTAAAATGCCTCCACATCCTACTCGATAGCAGATCCCAGTCTCGACAACGAAACCATTTATTGGTGCACAGTGGACAAACCCAGGGTTCAACATTAATTCACCAATAAATCCCAATATACCGACCCTTTCGGCATCACCCGAAAGTGGGTGAAGTCTCACCCAAGGTGCTTATGGGGACTGTAGGAACCAAGCTTTCATAGTCATGAAGGGAATGAGGACTGTTCTAACATTCATTCTTACTAACATTCATTCAACATGCAATATACCTTGTGCACGAAATCATAACAACATCATAACATCTAACATATTCATCTTACTTAACCATTCAACACATGCATATAACTATCATATAAAATATTCATATTAACCATCCAAGCATTACAAGTGCACCATAAGAAGAACATAAAAGAAATACATCACAACATACATCATGACACAAATATTTAACGTGGTTCACCCCAAACTGGGCTACGTCCACAATGACTGGCTTCTTATATTAATCATTCATGTTCAATCCTTACAAATGGTGTGCACTGCACTCAAATAAGATACATCAGTTCTACCCAACATGCCCTAGCCGTTCGCACATACAGTGCACACTTAGCTCCTTTTCTCATCCATCACTTCACTCTTCATCTCTGACTCCAACACTATCTCATTACTTGATCAACTCTCTCCAAACTCTAACTCTCTCTCAATGCTATCTCCTCATAGATCATCACTACCTTCTACCCATAACCCATACATATTTATACATTGATATTAGGGCTTAGCCTATTACAAATTGGACCAAATGGTCTAACTACTAGTAACTAACTTTCACCTTCCGTGCATTGGCTCTTGAATATGCACTAACTATCTTCCGCACGCGCTACTCCTTTCTTGAATCATCGCACGATTTTCTCCTGTGCGATTCCAAAAACTTACTTAAAACGTCCTACTCAACCAATGATGAGGATCAATTAGTGTGGTGTTGGAATAGAGCTATTGAAATTCTGATTGCAAAACATGGGTATGAGGCTCTTACTTTTTTGAATGAATATGAAGGAATTAAATGGTGGTGTCCTATTGTTTGAAAATGACATTGTCCTTTAAAATTTTGCATTTTTTTGTTGTTAGTCCTGGCAAACAAAATACTAAACTCGGATAAAAAACAAAGGCAGGGTTGGTAGGGTGCCAACAGGTGTGCACGATGCGAAAATGATGAAGAAATAGTAAACCATCTCTTTGTCTTATGTCCCATTGCAAAGCTAGTGTGGCAAGAATTTTTATTCTCTTTGGGTTGCCTGGGTTCTTGGAGTGAAGACTCATTTGAGCAGTGCTTATGACATTCGGTTCATGATGTTAGAGTTAAATATTTTAAAGAGATACCGATGTACGTAACTTGGGGTTTATGGCTACATAAGAATATTGTGTTATTTGAAGGGGTTAAGAGGTGTACTAATGTGGTGGCACATATGATTTGAGTTGCATTTGGCGAACAACAATGTAAAGTGGGACCTTTCAAGATCACTCCTAGACACAAGCCCTCTTTCAATCTAGATATTCCCTAGAGTTATTTCGATGATGTATGTCAAGGCATGCCAAGTGTTTTTGGCGATGATATTGTTCTTTATTTCAGTTATTATCGCTACTTCTGGTTTAAGATTGGATATGGTAATGGTACTAATACCCATGCAAAGTTAGTGGCACTTTGGGAAGTATTAATTTTTTCTAGCGATAAAGGTTTGAGGGATATTCAGGTAGCTAGATATTCACAGGTGGTTATCGAGTGGTTTACAGGAACTTCTCGTCTGGAAATCTTGGTGCTCTCCCATTGGAAACAAAGAATAAGAGAGCTCCAAGTAGCTTTTAATTTGGTTCACATACAACATATTCATAGCGAATTTAATTCTTAGGTTGATCAACTGTCAAAGGATGCCATTGCAATTAATGAAGGGATTTTACTGGGCAAGGAATTCATAAGGGAAGTCTCGGTGTCAATCTTCCAAGAAGTTATGTATTGATGGCTCTCTACAAGCAATTTTTGGATAAGTTAGTCTTTTGATGCTATGTTATTTAGGGATGCTTTGCAATGACAATAATATAATTGATAAGTCTGTTATGATGGATCAATGCCTATGAATAGGATTTTATTGTTGAATTCATATGTCAATATGGAAGAAGTTGTTTAAAGTAGCTCATATCAATAGACACAACCATTGTATATTTTGATTTCCTCTCGAAATATAAAATATACATTTTTTTCTTGGAAAAAACAAACCCAAGCATGAAGGTCAAAATTACCTTTCGATTGTTTTCAACATAAAGAAAAACATTAATATTTCTAAAATAAGAACAGACTTTTATGAGATTTACATTGAAACCAGGGTTGGACTAGACCTAAAACACCACGAGAAGAAATAATATTTGATTTTTGTGATACTAAGAAGGTGGAGGATGAAAAGGACTTTCACCTAGACTACCCTACCTACATAGACATTAGGTCTCATTTTCAAGCCATTTGTAACACTACGAATCTTCTTAACATATTAACTCATCAAATCAAAGAGAGCTTGGAATCTTATTTCCGATATTTTTTATCATATAAATAACATAACCTTCATTTTATCAGTGTTAACAACCATACTTGTATTAGAGAAGAAATCCTTTATAATTTTAGTTTATTGTCGAGATCATACGAACTCCTCACCATAAGAACAATATCATCAATGTAAAGTTGAAGGATGATGAATATTCCAGCTAGAGTTCGGTTGACACAACCTGCTTCTTCCAAAAAACCCTCTCACTTCTCAATGTATAAGCCAAAAAGGGTAGGGGATAGGTGACAACCTTGCTTCACTCCTATATTACAATTAATTTCTTCCAACCAACCCTCAATGTTCCTAAAATTGACAATAACATTCTTGTACAAACTTATCATAGTATCTCTCTCAACTCAAAACAAACTTCTAACTCTAAAATATATTCCAAAGGTTAGTCTTGGACACTATGTTAAAATCTTTTCTAAAATCAATGAAACAACACAATAGATTGTTTTTATTATTACGACTCTCCTCCATAATGATCCTAAGCATAATGTTGGACAGACAGTCTTGAAAATAGTTTTTTCCGTTTTGAGGAAAAAACCTAAGTATATGAAAAGTTCGCGGAAGAAAAAGGAAAGTTAGAAAGCATGCAGCTGAGGCGCATCCAACAAGAAAGTGTGCAAAAGGAGGAAAGTGCGCAAAAGGAAGATATCACACAACTCAAAGAATAAATCCAGAAGAATAAAGCAAGGAAATAAAGCATAATGAGAGAATGATAGCTCAACATTCCAGAAATAGAAGAACAACATAAAAGCAACATGAAGGCCGAAAAGCAAAAGAAAGGCATCAAACAACTAGTTAACTAAGCTGGCCATGCATTGTAATGGGATATTTCTGGGATGAATAGATTAGGGTTTTATCCCTAGATTATGGTATAAATATGTAACAGGTTGGGATATTAGTGGTGGTTGTTGTTTTTGTTGTTGTTGGTTCAACTAAGTACTATTCTGATGAAGCTTTATGATGGATTAGGTTATGCTATAGTCTTGTAATTGTTGATTGATACTGAGTTCCAGAGTTCTTGAATGTAGCAGTTGAAGGTTGAGAAGGATGAATAAATGAATGATAAAGATATGTTAGGAAATCCCGTATTGTCTATTTTTCTGTGTTTGATTATGAATACTCTTTGCATGCATTGTATAAGAGCTTCATAAGACAGTTAAGTATGGTGCAATGATTCATGACTATGACAGTAACAAATATATACAATAATCTAGGATATGATAAGTATGGGAATCTGAATCATGAGTAAGTTAAGAACTAACCAGAACATAGCTATGCATATAGCATAATAAGGAAGAATGAACCAAATGTTTTCCTCCCATTCCCTTACTAATGCAGAAGCCTAGTTCTTGCACTCCCCAGAGATATCTCGGGTGAGACTTCATCTGCATAAGCAGGTGATGCCGAAAGGGTCAGTGTCTAGTGGGTTTTGTTGGTCTTAGATAAACTAAAGTTATGGTTTTCGTTCTATTTCTACCTTCACTCACCTCTAGTGGCGATCATGTCATGCTCCTTAGCTTTAAATTTTCTATCTATGACCAAAAACTGTTAATGACTTTACCGATCGTCTGCACTTGTTCCTCCATAGTTGCTTCGACTACTAGGGGAACTTATGAAATTGCTTTATACAACTTTTGGACTACTGCTTGGGTCTTCTTCACCATGCTCATGGCTTCTTCCTTTTCCTTGAACGTGTTCCTAGCCTTCTCCTCCTGTTCCTTATGCTTCTTCATAATAAGCCTTAGAGTTTCTTCCTTCTCCTTCTTGAAGGCCTCTTCCCGCCTAATGGTGGCCTAAGTCCAGACGATGACATCGGGGGTCGTGTTGCTCATGGAAACCTCATTGCTTCTATCGGGAAAAATAATTATGTTTAACCTATGCCCCTTGGTAAATCCTTTAGGTTCAATTTGGTCACTGTATACGAAGCCAATTTCCAAAAAACTTCTCTTTTAGTGGGATCCTGATCTATTTCCTTCTTATTTACTATCAAATCTGTGTGCAAATTTACGTTGGAAGCGATGCGAGCCTCTGCATCCAATATGCTCTGAACACATCAATATTTTTTGCTAACCAACTCCAGAAATGGTTGTTCATCGGTAATGTCGTGATCCACAAACTTGAGGCTGCCAGTATTGCCAAGCATATCTCCTTCCCTACCAATCCCAGGGGGGGCCGGTGGTACTGCTAGCAGATATTTTCCCATTCGTCTTGGGTGACAAGTTCCTCGACTGGCACTATGTGTGTTCTCTGGAAGCTATAGCTCGACTCTATTTTCTAGTTCGCTCAGGTTCGCTCTTATTATCTCTCGTTGATATGCAAGAATGATTTACACTTAATGATCTTATTATGTTTTTGTGATTTTGTGCCGACCGTACCTATCCCATCCTGCCTTAACTAACTTGTCCAATCCACCACCGTGATTGTTGAGTTGTTCCATAATTGTATCTTAATTACAAAATCAACCGTGTGATTTATCCCTTGTATTGTCGATCTGTCGTGATTTCCGATGACTTTTTCCATTTAAGACTTATGTAATGATTTTATGACCTATCACTCCCTTTGTGTAACTGTCATTTCCATGCTTTAATTGTTTTAAAGGTCTTGTCATTGCCCAACTGCACACTGGTTCAATGTTGTTTTATCTGTACGCATCACAGTCTATCTCGTCTGTGTCTCATCTCCTAGTTTGACGCAGTGCTATATTGATGTGTGATAACCATTCATTCTGCACATGTTCTTATGCCTTGGTAATTGAACGCTCTTTTTTCTTTTCCCTATATCTACTTTTTATTTGTTTTTCCTTCTTTTTCTTGCCTACTATTATACAATTACTATAATGCATGTATTCCAGCGCAACCCAAATTATTGCGTAGTCTGTCGATCGTCTCTATAGAGTTTCAACCGAATTCCGTTCACCATACCTTCCAAGATTTCTCCATCCAAGGTTTCCAACCGCACATCACCTGTCTCTGTTAATTGATGAATCAAGGAAGGTCCTAACCAATGCAATTGAAACTTCCCTGGATGTTGCATATAATTGCTATCATAGAGTAGTACCAAATATCCTACTTGAAACTGTTGGATTACTAAGAGGGGGGTGAATCAATAATAAAGCAATCTAATCCTTTTTAACCATATAATCCAAGTGTTGTATCAATGTAGCATTATCATCCAATAACTGAGTAAATAAGAAATGAACAAATGAACAATCATACACATACATAGTACACCAGTGTTTTATGTGGAAACCCAAAGCGAGATAAAACCACATAATGTTTTTTCTTATATATCTTGAAGAATTACATTCATTGGAAGCACCAACTTCCTTTGTTTTCCAACTACAATTGGAAGGAGGCTCCAATCCCTTAGTTTCTCAGACTACAACCTGAGGGAAGCTCTAACTCCCCAATTCTCTGGCTACAACCAAAAGGAGGCTACAACCCCCTAAGTTCTTCGGCTACAACTAGAAGGTGGCTACAACCACCTGTCCTTGTCCTGTCCAACTGCCCTGATGTATAAGTAGAACGATGGAACCACTGCCACACTATCACTATGAGATATACCACTGTACAACTGTATCAACCTGTACCACTGACCTGTATCCAACCTGTACAACTACCCTGTAATCAATCTGTACCTGAACTGAACATGTATCAACAAAATACAACAGGTACGCGACTTGTAGTGCTGCAACACGTGTAAGTATGCGCCCTATCTATTATGCAGCCCGCGTATGTACGCGACCAAACTGTTATGCAACCTAAGTATGGCTTCTGAAAAAATAGGGTTTCCTTTCTCTTGAAAACTTTTGACCCTCTGTAACTTCTTTCACATAGATCTGTAACCTGTCACTGTATCCAGACTGTAACTATACCCTGTGCATGCATCCTCAAACATAACCTTTACCCAAAGCATATATCTCTCTCTCCAGTCATGTGCCATATAGGTGTGTAATCATGAACAAGTATAATAACACTCACATGATCTAGTTATCAAACCCTTTATGATATTCAACCTCTCAATACATCAACCACTTCACAAATACAAGCTCTCAACCATGTACCACAAAAACCCTTAGCCATATGCCAAGAAATACACGATGTGGCTCAACAAGAAGTATGAATGATAAATATAACAACACTATATTTTTGTAGATCTGACTGATGTAGAAGATCCCATGCAACTACTAGTCTCTCTAGGGAAAATCCTCAAATATCCATAACCATTTCTCATGCATACATCAAAATCCAACTATTCATAGAAATAAGACATACCTTTTGAATCAATGGATAGATCTGATGTATCTAAGCATTGTAGACCTTCCAGGGAGCTTGATCTCAGAATTTAGAACCTCTGCATCTTCATCTTCTCAAGTTTCATGGATTTACCAATAGGTATGGACCCTATACACTATCAACCCGCGTACGCCTCAGTATGTACACACCCTATACACAGTCAACCCACGTACACCTCAAAAAATAGGGTTTTTTAGTATTCACTGTAATTTCGAGAATTTCGCCGTCAACCCTTTATACGAACTCAAACTTTTAGAACTTTAGATGTATCAATGAGTACTTGCAATAAGCCTCACACAACAAAAGATATTCAATGTGTTCAAGTGTGATTAAATGAGAGAGCCTTGCCTCTTATTTATACTTTCATGTAGCAATCCATTTTCCTTATTTTAGGGAGTTCTCCATTAACTTTATTATTTAAATTATTTCTTATGCAAACACTTTGACTTTTAGGGGCTTCTAGATGACTCATGAGGGTTCTCCAACTTCACATGGCCATAACTCTCTAACTGTGAGGATTTATGTGACGTTCCACATACCACCAGAAATGGCATGACAAGCACTATCCATCTAGGATATTTTCATTGAAAAATTCACTGAAATTCATCTAATTATTCCACAATTAAGCATGGGTTCTCTAACCATACTTCTAGGATAACTCAATCTGCAAAGCGTCTTCCCGTGAGGGATTTCACCATAAGGGGACCACTTTGGAGTTCATCCATTTGTACTTCTTATCAACCATGACAAGACAATAATGAGTCATCTTTACATCAAACAAACTTGGGTACATTACCCAAACCTTTGTGCTATCGGTCTTTCTTCAAGGGTTGACATCAATGACAACCAATATATATATATATATATATATATATATATATTTGCATCTAGCGGAATTGGTAACGGTGGTGATATCTAGCTCACGTGACACGAGGTTGAATCTCTCTGACTACCTTATAACCCCTAGGGACCACACTGCCCACAAGCCTAGCCTCTAGATAAGACGAGGTTTGAACTCGTGACCTGCTTAGCAACACAAATTCCTTAACAACACAAATGCCTTAACAACACATCCGCTGGCCAATAGATCACACCCCTGAGGGCTCAATGACAACCAACCTTAATCAACATAAGCTTCTTCTGTTTAATCTGTCAATCATGCCAAGCCTTCTCTCTGGATTTCTAAACCTGCTATTGGAATCCTGCAACAAACCGATTCTCCTCAAGTTGTAATAATTTCACCAACCTCTCCTCTATTGTGCCAACATCTGATAGCTCTGTGATTGCTGCAATGCACAGGCCAGGCAAAATAAACTCCACCGACATTACAACTTCTTTCCCATAGACCAACTTGAAAGGTGTCTGTCCTATCAATTTCTTACTTGTAATCCTCTAAGCCCATACTATTACATGAACTCTTAAGTCCCAATTTTCTTTCCCTACATTGAAAATCTTTGTCAAGGCATTCTCCAAGATCTTATTAAAATCTTCCATGGTTCCATTGTCCTGAGGGTGATATGGGGTGTTCTTTTGATGATGAATATGGAACTCCTCAGTCAATACTACAATTTTTTTGTTTAGAAAGTGTGTCCCTTGATCACTGAGTAATATGTGTGGACATCCAAACCTTGTGACTACATTTTTGAACAAAAACCGTGCAACAGTTTCCATAGTACAGTCTTGTTGACCAAAATCTGGTCATCTATATTTTCATGCGCTTGGGTTCATAAAATCCTTGGTATCAAAATAAGACATCTTTTGAACTTTTATAAGTTCACTCTGCAACCCTCAGTCTCATCTTTGTCATGCACCTTTCAGATCAAAATTTTATTTTTGTATGCCGAAGTTGTTCAAGATCTGGTCTGAAGGTCCGAAGGAGAGATTTTAAAGATTTTTTCTAAGTATTATATTCTCCTCTCCATTTTCGAATTTTGGTTAAGTATTCTCACAACTTGTTTCTTTCACCTTTCACCTCTATCCATATCAACACTTAACCATTTTTCCACTTGTTTCCCTCTTTCTTTTATCCTCTCTTCTCTCCTTTTCTGGCTACTATACTTAGCTGTTTTTGCAGTCACAGTTTCATGGGTTGGCGGGTTTCAAGCTTTCATATCCCATGTTCCGTAATATACACCTTGCACCAAAAAGTTCCACGATCTACATTTTGATCCTCGGACTCCCTAAACTTCCAAGTCGCATTCTGCCTACGATGAGTCCGTTCGACCGCCAGACCATTCTATAGTTATCCAATTTCACACCTTATACCGTTGCGGATTCCCGGGTTCATGAGTTCACAAAAATCTCAAATCATATTTTGCTCTCGTTCATCCCCGCCACCCTCGTGCCCTTCCCAATGCACATTTACTAGGATTTTAATGCTAATAACTTACCATACATGTTCAAAAGGATTGTCATTAATAAGCGAAAGGCTCGAGGAGATCTCCTATTAAAACACATTAAAGCAGGATTTACGGAGGATTATATTATTCCCCTCCAGCGTTCATTTTAAACATAATCTGGAGGAAGGGAACGTTCTCATCGAGTTATGGAAGGAACTCGACAATAGTTCTATGGAGATACATTAAATATTTTCGAGCACAAGGACCAGATTTTTCAGTGGTCCAAAGCATACTCCTACTACTCATCCCCTTCTGCCCATAAGTAAGTAATCTGGACGTCTAGAATTGTGCACACAGGTTGTGTCCCTGAAGTATTTGAATGTAAGGAGTTGGTCACCTGGTGCATCGAGAGATATATTCCAAGCCAACACATTCTTCAGTTGCAGGACCATTCCCCTGTATCTCTATCGCCTTAGGTATTCCGTAAGATGTTGAGACTTCTCGAGCCAACACTCACCTTCAAGGGCAAAGATTGTAGGGAGTTCTTAAAGAAGCATGACAATGGATTGGACCTCTTACCTGAATTCCTAAAGAACCCAATGACCATCCCCGAGGATATCACAAGATTGCAGGTTGGCTCATTTAAAAATCCCTTATGGAAAATTGCATGTATTTTCATGAGGATAACAGGACAAGAAACTACAACCAACATCTCTAGGATGATTCTTTACATTCTATATTTTACGGTCAAAGAACATGCCATCTTCGATTGGGGTAAGTTGATTTCCATTGAAATCTCTTCCCAATTGTCGCAATACAAGAAGGAGAAGAAATTCTTTATGTCATCTTATTTGGTTTTCGCGATAGCACATTGCTGTTAGTTCCTGAGATTATCTATGTGTAAGAAGGTAAACCGCGAATTCGACCCAGTAACCTTCTGGTATGAAAAATTATGGAGGCACAAGGCCTCCCAAATTTTTTATGAAGTTTTTAATGATTTTGTCTTAGTTTTTAAAGGCTTGCTATTTGGAAAGGACACTCCTCGGATGTCTGACCAGGTGAGTAAGTTCCTGGACAGGAAGGGGACACTAGAACAAATGGATAATTATAACGTTATAAGGATTTTTGGTTCCAAGGAAAATCCTTCCTTCCTTCCATGCCACATATTTTACAAAATGTTTGTTGCCAAAATAACAAGGAAGTACAACTACTGGTTGCATTTTTTCCATGAAAAGAGAAAAAAACAATTCCTACCTTTTCCTTGGAAAGTTGGGGACTTCATATTCAAAAATATGAACAAGATTGATGAATTCGTGGGCCACTTCCACAACCTCAATCTGAAATATGTTGAAAGAGTAAAATGGTTCGACCCTAGCGGAAATTTTGTATAACATCTATTGGCTACTCATTTCAACAATTATTTCATTAATTCTATTCTGAATGAAGATGGAGATAATGTCTCAGGCACTCCCGCTCGTGAGACTGGTGACCTGGAAACGATACTCTGCACCAATGAGTCGTACAAGCAGAGAGGAAAAGGTCTGGGTGAGAAAAATTCCCAATCCCTTATTGTCACTCCAAAGAGTACAACATATCAGAGAAATGCTCCAACGACCTACCAAATTAAAAAAGTAACCCATAGTCCTTCAGGCGGTCGAGGAGATAAGAACCGTCCTTCAGGAAAAATTGAAAGTTCTCACAAGCTTCCCTTGAGGAAGAAAAGAAAAAATATTGTGCAAGAAGAGGAGGGACCTCGAGGTGAAAGCGACATCCATGACCTCTCCCTCGAGGATATGGAACTCGAAATTGACATCGAAAAAGTGTTCCCCAACGTCGACTAGTTAGAGAACATTGCTCACTAGAATTTTCAGACGGAAATAATTGAGAGCGAGACCTTCGATGAAGAAGAGTCTTTTGTATTTCAGAGCAATGTTTTTGACAGTGAGTCCAAAAATTTGATTATTGAGAAAAGATATGTAAAGAATAAAAAGGGGAAATCTCGTTCAGAGATTATCCTACGGAACATGCGGCCTTCCAAAATTTCCCAAATTCACTGAGCAACTGGAGATGCTCTAGATAATTCTATTGGAGGCCTTGAAGCAAATAATGTCAGGTTAAAGGAAAGAATCAAAGAATTGGAGGAAACTTTAATGCCTCTTCCAGTGCTTTTTAGTCCTTTACCAATGATCGGGCCGACCACACTTGCAACAAAATTAAAAGGATCGACAAGCCTTCTCACATCATCCCGGGGCTATGTGGAGAAGAATATCAAGAAAATGATGGAATGAATTACAGAGGGTTGGGAGATGTCAAAGAGCATGGTCTCTTTTGGAACAAGAGCACACACTTTTCATGAATATTTACATGCAGATTTGAAAAATGAGGAAGGGTTTCACCTCGATGCGGTTGTACCCTTTAGTTTTAAAGTTACCAATATGACAGAGTTGAGAAGAAGAGAGGAGGATCTCCCTTCTTCGAAATGAATAAAAAACTAAATGCATGCTGGAAGGAAAAGGTTAAGAACCTGAATATTATTGTCCAAGCATGCAACCATGCCATAACCAAAACATAAGAATCATTCAAAAATCTGATTGAGATAGACCTAGCTGGGAGCACCAATGAGGTCCAAGACCCCAAATTGATACTAAACTCGTTGTTCTTAACAAAGCAAGCATTTGATGAACAAGTTGAGATCTTTAAAGGGTTATCATTTGAAAAATTCTATGGCATACTTGAGTATAGTGGAGATGACGTGGAAAACTGGCTAGTCGACTGTTCAATTAAAAATCAAGATACTGAAGAAGATTTGCAGAATATTTCTATGGATCTAAGGGACTTGGACGACGAGCTCTTCAATATAAAAATTTGGCATGAAATCAACGTGGCACCAATGAGGAGCTACATCGAGGAGTGGTTTAAAAAGGTTGTTGACAAAATTACTGATGAAGGCCAAAGGACGGTTGAGACGGTTCCTGTAACCGCCGATGAAAGACATAAAAAAACATCAGTGAGCAAGTGAAAAACATGAGATACCATCATAGTTAGTTCATACTGATCACATCTTTCTGTCTTTATCAAGCTCTTCATCTAGTTACTCCACTTCTTTAAATAGAAAGGTTTAACCGAAGACTGATAATTTCCTTTTTCTTCTTACCAAGTCTTGTTGTCTTCCACCGCCCACATTCTTCTTTCTATAAATTTCAGTCTTATACATATTTGTTTTATGGTCCGCGAGAGCCCCAATCCCAATCATTATGACAAACACATTTTAATTTAAGGTAATATGTATTGAACTATATATTTTTTAGAAATTCCAAGAGAGCTATTTATGGAACAATCTCGACTATACTTTGTAACCCATTTTTTCTGAATATAAAGTATTTGAGGTTGATCTATCGTTATCTTTATTTGAGATGCCCATGTTTCACTCTGTCAAAGTTCTCTTATGCATGCATATAATTTTCTTTTAATTTATTATGTGATCAGAAATATTTACCCCTACTATGATGGATGTGATGAACTTTTGTTTGTTTGCTTTAAATGTATGAATGTATATGTTTCCTGGTCCATTCTTAGGAACTTTCTTTTAAAAGAAAATAAAAAAAAAACATTTTCATTTTTTTTTAATATATATTTTTACTTTCCTTCGACAGACTTCTATAAAAGTCCCACATTTTAAAAATCTCGAACATAGGAGTACCACCTATATAAAAAACTAGGAGGATTTGCATCCTCATGAGGTTGTCGTTTCAGTCATAATGGATTCAAGAGTCAACAAGTCTGTAACGAGGGCTGCTTCTACCCATCTTGTCAAATACTCTGTTGCAGTAATGATGTACCTTTCCCCTGATCTTCTTGTTTGTGGGTTAATTGGCCGTACAAAGTCTATGGCCCATTTCTCAAATGCTTGCAATGTAACCTGTGGATTCAAAGGATTTTCGTCTCTCCTAGATGGATTTCCCACTCGTTGGAATACATCACATGAATGACAGTATTCATTCACATCCTTTTGATGTGTCAACCACCAAATCCTAATGCACAAAAACTCATGTGTAGTTGCTCACCCCGCGTAATTGTTAGAAAAACAGGACCGCAGAGCAATAAAATAAAACAAATGCAGAAATAAAACACAAAAGACACACAATACAAGAGAGACACAGATTTACGTGGTTCACCCAGTGTGGGCTACGTCCACCAGAGAAATTGCTAGGTCCTTCCTTTATTATTATCCAACAAATGAAGGGATACAACCTACAACAAAACCCACTGTAACTTCCTCTTCTTTCTCTCACAGTCTCCTCTCTCAGAATTCAATATTCACCATCATCCATAGCCGCAATACATTTCCCTCATAAAAGAGGTTTGCCTTCTAGGGCAAAAAACCCTAACATAATCTCTACCATTAGATCTACGACCTTATAATGAACGGTCCAGATTTACAATGAAATTACAATATACTTTTACAAGGAAATTTTTTCTTCGGGGGCTTCGCCCCCAAACCCCCATTTGGGGACGCTACCCTCAAACCCCCACTAGGGGCCCGCTTGCCCCTAGACCCCCCGGACCCCGCAGAGGGGGTAACCCCCCTCTGCACTACCCCGTGTGGAAGAGTGTACATACTTCTGGGGTGTAAATACTTCATGGGGTATAAACACGGCTGAAAGAAAGGACCTCTGAATCAGGAAGATAATCAGGCTCCACAACCAACAATCTCCCACTTGGAGACTGATCTCAACAAC
>ML777166.1:1661329-1708438 GCA_009831015.1 Picea engelmannii
CGTCAAGTCAGCGAGTGGCACCCTTGGAGCACGTGGTGCATCCTGAAGGGCACGTCGCGCAAAGAATTGCAAGTCAGCGAGTGGCACCCTTGGAGCACGTGGTGCATCCTGAAGGGCACGTCGCGCAACGGAAGCAAACGAGGTGAGTGGCACCCTTGGATCACGTAGTGCATCCTGAAGGGCACGTCGCATGGATGATGATGATGAGACAACCTGGATGACCCTAAGACCTTAACGCCTGATAAAATTCTTAAAACGACTCCCCTAATTAAATTGTCGCCCTGTTCAAATCAAAACCTAAATTAAAACATCTCTAAGTTAAATTTGACAAGCCCTAAGAAAAGATTCTACAAAATGAACCTAGGGCGTAAACTAAAGCCCTCCTAGGTGTTAATTAAAGTCTTCTTAAAAGTAAAGGGGGTAAACTAATGAGGGAATTAAATTAAGTGAAAATCATGGCTTGTAAAAGATAAAGAAGAATTAAAATTTATTAAAGTGTGGGAGTATACAAGCTAGGAATTTAAAAATATATTGAAAAGATTAAAAACCGCATTTATCTTTTGGGTGCAAAAAATAAAAATAACAAGAGAGAATTAAATAATAGAATAAAAGAGACTAGAAATTAAGGAGTAAATTAAGGAGTAATTTAAGGAGTGATTAAGGAGTAAATTAAGGAGTAATTTAAGGAGTGATTAAGGAGTAAATTAAGGAGTAATTTAAGGGGTGATTAAGGAGTAATTTAAGGAGTAAATTAAGGAGTGATTTTTGAGGAAGTGAGGGAATGGAGTCTTTTAAATATTAAAAAGAAATTAATTTTGGAGAACCATAGGGATGAGTGACACTTGGACGACGGAGAACGTTTAGAGGGTTGTCATTAAAAATGAATTAATTAATGATTTTTGAATTAGGTCAGTCTCAAAATTCTATAAAAGGAGGGGAAAGGAAGGAAGAAAGATATGAACGGTTAGCGTAACGTTACGCTACCAAATTGTGGCTTGACAGGTTGCTTGTGTGGAGTTGGGTTTATCTCAGCTGTGTTGGAGTGGTAGCTCGGCCGTGGAGGCGAGCTGAGACGCTAGTCTATATCTGGTTCTTGTGTGGCCCCTTTGCGGCTCGGGGGGCTAAGGGGGAAGCAGAGTACCCCTAGCGTTTGGCTAGGAGGTACCAGTGAGTTTTCTGCAGTCGGCGAGCGGGAGCGGCAAGGAGAGCGGACGCGGCACGGAGAGCGGGACATCGTCCGAAGCGGGCGAGTGGCAACGGTATGATTTTAATCCTAGAAAAATTGTTTAAAGAGGGTTAGTGCTAAAAATGTTTATGATGTCTTGCTGAAAAACTTGTTCCTAAATTCGTTTATCATGGTTAGAGTTTATTTGTATCTGGCGTTTGTCTTTATTAATGGTTACTGAAAAAAGGGGTGAAAGAAAAACTAGTTCTGGCAAATCTAAATCGTTATGGCATTTTAATTCGTGCTGGTTGGTATGGAATTCATTTCGCTTTCCTGGAGATCGACATTGGCCTTTAACCTCTGCGTTATTATAATGTATTTCCTGCGTTTTTTTGTGGTAAGTCTCTGCGTTTTGTGATTTTACTTCTCCACATTCGGTATTATGTTCTGATAAACCTTGTGCTAACTTGCTGGCTGTCACCCCTCGGACTCGCGCCTTGAATCTCTACATGTCCTTCTGCATTTTGTTGTCCCCTCGGTAAGGCGTTTGCCCGAAACTCCAAAACTCCGCTGCGATTGGGTGTTTTTGATCTCTGCGTTGTTTTAATCGATTGTGGACTGTTTTAGTTAGGGTTTGTAACCTGCCTCCTATTTTACCACTGGACGTTCATTCCAGTCCTGGGCGCTTACTCCCTTTATGACTTGCCGGGTGTGTCAACACGTCTTCATGGCTGGGTACGTCTTTCCCGTGTTTTGGTCTGCGTTTTTAACACTGTTGGCGTGTTAATTATGGTCTGCTGATGGTCCGCGCTGTAATTACTATTTGCGTTTAAATTTGGAATGCATGTGGACTGCGGATTTAATACCTTCTGCGTGTTGATTATTGCCGTAAAATGTGGGCGTGCTAAAGGTGGGCGTGTTCAACATTGGCGTGTAAATATTGCCGTGTAACTGTTGATTTCGTTTAAATATCGGTTGATGCCATCGCTGTAATGATATCGCAGCTTGAGGCAGTGAAGGGTTATCTTATTGACATTGTGTAGACATGGGATTAAAGTATTAGATAACAGGGAAAGAGTTTAAATGTCATCTTATTTGCATTATAAGGCCACACGATTACCTCCTTTGTCAGTTTATGGACTGTTTTTTTAAAATTTTACTATTCTGAACTGTATTGCTCTCAAAGAGTACACGTGCATGCGTGATTCAAGCTAGTTTTCGAGTAGGTTTTATATTTCGTGCTGTGCGCCTCTCTATGAATATTAAACGAACAGCTTCTCTCTCTGATCATGGCTGTGCGCCTCTCTATGAATATTAAACGAACAGCTTCTCTCTCTGATCATGGCTGTGCGCCTCTCGGCATGCTGCTGTCATTATAAACAAGTTTATACACTTTATAAATTTGAGAAAGATTCCTGCCTGGAAAAAAGGTTGTTGATATCTTTAATTTCGGATACTTGTAACTTTGTTAGCTGTCATTCCATTATTGCCTTTTTCTTCTTTTGCCATTTAAGTTTTATTTTATTGATGCCACTTTAAATTGTGATGTACATTGTTAATTTCAATGTGATGTTACCCTTACTTATGATGTTAATTTGAATTAGAGATTATATTATTATATATGGCCACCCCTAAAGTTAAGATGTTAATTCTATAAAATTGACCTCTTTAATTACTTGCTATCTTTAATTATTGTTATTTAAAAACTGATAGTGGTCACCTCCAATAATGCCCTTTTACTTTGTCATTAAATTTTATTCCTTTAGATTGCCATGTTAATTTATGATGAATATTGTTAAATTCAATATGAGGTGGCTTGGAATATGCAATTCTTGCTAATTCTAATAACTGTCATTCATCACTTTAATATTTGGTCCTTTAACCAATGTCCTTACTAATTAGAGTCATTTACCTAGTACCCTTTTAAGATGTGATGGAATTTGTACTTTTCCAACATGAAGTTATTTGGTTATTGAAGTAGTTAATATGGAATTAATATTGATATGTATTTAATATTTTAACTTTATTATATTATCTTGAAAAGAAGGTGCTTCTGAATTGTCATCATTTTAATATGGATATCCTTACCCATTGCTTTTAAAATATGTGAGGGTATTGTAATTTTCCAACATGAAGTTACTTGTTCATTGATATATTTAATTATGATGTAAATATTAAGGTGATGTTATTAACCTTGACATTAGGGGCTGATAAAGTAATTATGATGTGACCCTTGTACTTGTAAAGTGGATATTTTAGATGTGATATTTAACTATCTTTATATAGGGTTCCTTTTAAAAACACTGGTTAAATAATGTCATATGAAATATGGTAATTGTTCTTCCTGTCATTTAAATAGGATGGTTATTGATATATTCAATATGATGATAATTTTAAATTAGGAGAAGGAAGAATATTATGGCATACCAACGTTAGGGAATTATTGTTTATAGAATCACAATTGTAGTGTACGGCTGAAATATGAATGGTGTTTTCCTACCTTATAAACTAGATGGCGAGATTAGAGTTGAAGCTTGTGACCCTCATTTATTTCGTTGTTGTTGTTGTTCCTTGTACACACGCACACACACACATCTAAAACAAAAAAAAATAAAATAAAAAATTTTGCACCTATTAGTGGAGTGGTTGTCGTAACGAGGCGGTTCGTTACAGACACAACAACTCACAAGGTGCTAAGAGCGGGATACTATTGGCCCACCCTCTTCAAGGATGTTCGCGCGTACTCAAGAATCTATGAAGCATGTAAAAAAGCCGCAGGGAGGGAATGTAAAGCCAGTTTTCCTCTCCAACCTATAGAAATGGAGGAACCCTTTGAGCAGTGGGGCCTATATATAATTGGTGAAATAAATCCTCATTCATCCAAACAATAGAGGTATATTCTGACTGCAATTGATTATTTCACATGTTGGATTGAAGCAATCCATTTAGTCAAAGTGAATGAGGAAGTAATGATGAATTTTCTTGAGCAACACATTATCATGAGGTTTGGTATTCCTAACTCTTTAGTATTTGATAATGCTACTTATTTTTCATCTTTAAAATTATCTGAGAATGTAATGGAAAAGGGGATTATTTTAAATTATTCAACCAACTACTACCCCCAAGGAAATGGCCCGGCACAATCCACAAACAAAAACATCATCCATATCCTAAAGAGAACCGTGGATGATTACTAGAGAAATCATCACAATGCATTACAAAATGATCTCTGGGTGGATCATGTAACCCCAAAAGCTTCCATCAGAACCTCACCTTATTTTCTTGTGTATGGAAAAGAAGCTATTTTACCCTCGAACATTTACCTACCTTCTCTCCAACTTACACAACAGTCCCGAGGCAGAGAATGCCCAACCATCCAAAGTTGTATAAATACCTTGTTGCACCTTAAAGAAATACGTGTCAAGACCAAAACAAAGTTTGAAGCTCACCAACAAACAATAAAATGTTGGTTTGATAAGAAATCTGTGGGTGAGAAAGAATTCCAAGTTGGGGACCTAGTCCTGAAATGGGACAGGCCACATGAAGATAAAGGGAAACATTTGAAATTTCAAAAACTTTGGCTTGGTCCTTATCTTATCAAAGAAAATATTGGACAAGGCACTTTTTGATTACAAAACCTTCAGGGAGAAATCAACTCTCTCCCTGTAAATGGCCAAGTCCTAAAGAATTATATCAGTTATCCATTGAGGCCACTGATCACTTGTACATAAATAAAACCCGTTTCTAGTTTTTGCTTTTGATTTTGTTTCTTTAGTTAGTTTGATTTTTCTTGATCTGTTTGATTACTAGTTTTACCTTGTCCTTCTTGTTGGATGCCCTTGTGATTTTGGAGTTTTAACAACTTGAAGCAAGTCACATGCTTAAACGTAGCACATCCGGTGCAGAGGGCCTAAACATCTATGCAATATGATGTCAATTCTACTTTTCTCCCTAGACATGCAAACCCTTTGTGCACTATCACAATTTAAGATCTGGTGGAGAAACATAGCTTGTCAATACAAAGAGACACTGGGAAAACAAAGATCCAAGAGACTACATTAAAAAATAGATTGCTATGTTACAAGAGCTAAACGAAATGGTCTAGATGAAATGTTTGTAGTAGGTTAGGAATCACAACTCATGAATTTTTCTCATCTATAATCAAGTTATCAAATCTCACCATCACAGGTGTCATCCCTAGTGCCTTTAAAGGTTAATCAGAACCCCCCCATCCACCTATATCTCTAAATAAAAGAGAATCAAATATTATAAAAGGTGAAGGCTTGGGGAAAGGATTTCCAGGTCACATGGGACATGAAAGTATCTCCGCCAGGGCTATAGATGCTCACTGGCAGCGGAGCAAGGCTTGTGACACCTGGGTGACTCTATCAAGGCTATGGACACTTGCTGGCAGTGGAGAAACACCAGAGAAATGCATTATAACTTGTATTCTCAACATTCTTGATGTTTCATTTCTACTTTATTGTCTACATCTTCTTTTCTGCCATTTATCATAAAGTTTGATATAAGTTTGAAAGTGATATGTTAAATTGGAATAGTTCTCACCCCTCTTTGAATCTCCTCAGTGTTTTCAATATGCAAGTCACATGACCTATCTTTTATCCCTTATGATTGGTGTGATGGGGTGCCCTTCCTAATAAAAGTATGTATGGACGTCATTTTGCAAAATCCAAGGCTTCACCCAATGTGTTTCCATTGTTGTGACTGACACTACAACCTTTCCATTTTACCTTCTATTTTGATACTTCCTTAAAAATGGAGCCTCCTTATTTTGAACCCAAGAGAAAATATCATAATCCCCTTAGTCATTCAAATCTTCTCCTGGTAACTCATGATTCACTTGAGAAAATGAGAAAACATTCAAAGTTGAAGTTTTAAAAAATTGATCAGAAAAGTTACTTTGAACTCCTTCGAGCTACTCAGAGGAGTTACTTCAAACTCCTCCGAACAGATCGGAGGAGTTACTTTCAACTCTTCTGAGCATGTTGGAGGAGTTACTTTCAACTCTTTCGAGCAGCTCGAAGGAGTTACTTTCAACTCTTCCAAGCAACCAATATGAGTTCTTTCCAATCATTCCGATAAAGAAAAGGCTATCGCAAGAGTTAAGAATAACTTTTTCGATATGCTCCGAGGAGTTAGTCTTATCTCCTTCGAACAAATTCGACAAAGTTGTTTTAAAAAACTCTGACCTAACCTATCGCATTAAATGGTATTAATTAACCAGAGTCTATATAAATTTAAACAGGGTTAAGACTATTATAACTAGACATCAGAGAGCAAGAGAGCTGGGCTAAAACACTATTCGAGAAAAACCCCATTCCTTTCCCTGACATGGCAATGATTAACTGAGTAAGTCTTTCCTCCCTCTCTCCTTTTCTAAAGATAGGGTTAAGTTTTTTCCTTTTATTTTCTTGTGCGCCCTTATCCCTAGACCATTTCTATTTCCTTACCGAACATTCTTCACTTCACCGCTTCATCAACACCAGGCCCTATGCATTTGTCACCGACTCTCAACCCATTCATGACTACGGATTGGGCAAACGACCGAACCTTTTCCCCCTTTTGAAGTAAACTGCAATTGATATTTTCCGAGACCCTTTTCTTGTTTTTTAAACTATTGCAAACCCCCCTCCAAATTCCTCTAGGGTTCAGAGTATGGACCTAAGCAAACCCTAAACGTCCCTCCCATTCGTCTAGGATGGCCAAAGTTTTTTCCTCACCATTCTTCGTGTTCACAAAAAACTAAGTCTGGAAACTTGTTTAGTAACTCTCCGAGCATATCGGAGAAGTTACTACTAACTTCTCTGATATGCTTGGGAGAGTTAAACTCAACTCCTCTGAGAACCTTCAGAGCAATTAGAAGCAACTTCTCCGATCGTATCGAAGGAGTTAATATTAACTCCTCCGATATGCTCGGAGGAGTTCTTTGTAAGACCTCCGAACACCCCAAGGCTAGTTGAAACTCTTTCAAATGCTACTCAAAGGAGTTACTATTAACTCCAATCTGTTCAGAGGAGTTATTATTAACTCCTCTGATAAGCTCATAGGGGTTGCTCTTTTTCCCTCCGATTTGAATTTAAAGAGTTTTTCTGTTCTGCTCCAATTTCACTTTTTCAGGTTAACGCCCAAGTTTTTTCACCCTAAAAATTTCAATATGCATTGACTTCCATTTGACATTTACGAGGAATAATAGGTCATGACTGGTTTCATTAATTCTTATGATTGATTTAATCATTTAAACTATTTTTTAAATAACATGCTCCAATTTTTTCTTGTCTGCATATTCAAACATGTCACCAGGAAAGAAAATAGCAATGAAGCCGGTAGGGGCTGAACCATCTTGTAACTCACAACAAACAATAGATACAGAAAGTGTTAGGACTGTATACAATGATACATCAGGACTTCTGGACAAAGAAGGAGAGACTTTGAAATGGGGGAAAGTCTATTACATGTTAAAGAAATCAAACTTCTCTATAGAAGCAGAGGACCCAGGTGAACTCTGAGCATTTAAGAACATCAGAAAATCAAGAATGTTTAGGGTGGTGGCACATTCAATTTTTTTCCCTTGTGCAGACACCATCTCTTGGATTTTGAAGAACGCAAATGTAGATAGTAGGCATATCTATAATGTAAGAAAAGAGACGATAGCTTCATTGAGGCCTGCTGATTTAGAGTAGTGTTATCATCTTGAGGCACGAAACAAAAAGTTAAATGGTCATCTCCTTAGCGAGTTAGAGTTCACACCGAAGTATTTTTTCCCCACTTGGTATAAAGCAGACAAGTAGTTCATATATCGACCAAGGAGTCAATATCTCACAACAAATCTAAGAAGACCCTACCAGTATATGGTATCCATGCTATGGAGGTTGTAAGGGTAACCAGATGCAACACACTTTCCTTTGTACTTTATGCCATTAATTTATTTATGTGAAGACGTAGTGGCCTCATTCAACTGAGCAGACGTATTGTATGAGAATCTTAAAGATATGATTTCAGCTGTCACACAAGCACAACCGGGTAGCTTCCCTAGCTTCCATATGTCTTCATACCGTTTAGACATAATGTACATCACTCACAAATACGCAAACATTTGATGGAGTTTGTTACCTGCTTATGCCTCTATCCATATTTATTGCAAGGTGCTTTAGGAGCACAAATATGGAATAGATTTTCAAAGGATCCGTGAACACTTCCTTTCTACACTGTTGTTACACATGATTTTTCATCACGTCGATGACATTGATGATGTGTGCCTATATATTTTCATTTGATGGATTATTGTCACAATCCCTAAATAAGTTTGAAGAACCTTTCTTGGGAAGATGTAGAACTTGAGGAAATCCTTCAAAAACTATGTTTTTCAAGATTGCCACTTGTTTCTTTCTAGCAAGGCACAACAACTTAATGTTGGAATTACTAAGGAAACTGAGAGGGGGGGGGGTGAATCAGTTGTTACTGTGCTTAAACAATTTTATGCCTATTAAAATATTATTAACCTTCTCCAAGTGATCATCAAGATTATGCAAGACATGAGCAACATAAATAACAAACATCAATCACACATATGATATACACAGAGACAAATATTCACAAGGAAACCCATAAAGGGAGAAAACCTCTTCTTCTTCGAATGATAGGCAGTCTTTTAAGTTCTGTACATCATATTTCTTTGAGCACCAACTCAAAATGAGGCTACAACCTCTTCTTTAACAAGCTGCAACTTGTTGGGAGCACCAACTCTCTGGTTTCTCTAGCACCTACTAGAAGGAATCACCAACTCCCTGAGTGTTCCAACACCAACTGGATGGAAGCACCAACTTCCAGTCACATAGGCACCAACCTATATAACAAAGAACAATGGTTCTCCCTTACACCACCCTACCACCCTGGTTTTTCTGGCTGCAACCAGATGGAAGCTACAACTCCCTGTGTTCAAGCACCCACTTGAAACTCTGAGGAAAAAAGTCCTCCCTAGCACCACCCTACCACCCTGAGATATAAATATTTTCTTTCTAAAATTTATTACAGTGATACAAAATTTATCAATGGCTTACCAGTCTCATCACTGTTCTGCTACACTGCTCTGCTCTGCCTACATCAGTGTGTTCTTGATCGCATCTTCTTGCGCTTAAGTTCTCATACAATCTACTCTTTTCACCATTTTTGCTCTATCCATCTTATGTTCTCCATCTCTGCATATATTCGGCTCTGTTTCTGCTATCTTCTTGATCACATATAGTTCAACTTAATTTACCGAGAAACAACAACCTCTCTCTATCATGACATTTTTCTTTTATTCCTGCTCTCATTGTTCGTTACACTCTCCATCTCCAGCGCTCAAGTTGGGAATGTAAAAAACGCTCAGGCATCATGATTCCAATGCTCAGGAACAATGATTCAGCTTCTCAGGAACAATGATTCAGTTAGTGTAATTGAATCGTATCTGATCAAGAAATCATAAAGTGAAACAACAACCCTTCGATCAGATTCTATTTAATCAACGTCGTTGGATTATACACGTAGAGGCCCTTATGAATTTTCAATGCGTAACCTCTGATGTGGAGCCTAGTAGCGATAGATCCTTCCCATATCTTCCATTTATGTGACCTTGGGCGATGATATCATGTGACCATGCGAATGCAGGAATGACCAAAGGTGGTTTGAGATCAAACTGCGTTTCGCCCCGCAATTTACCTCTAGCCTCCACGTGTCCTTTCTCCAAAACCGTTGTTTCAATTGCAGCCTGCCCTTAACTTTTTAAAGTCTACACACCTTCAATCCCCATAATGCGATGGGACCATCGATCTCATGATCTTGACGGTGCTCTTGAATGGACGGTTCAGATATATCCTCTCAAGTCTGCGGATCAGATCTAGCCTTCCTAAATCAACGACTTTGATTTACTTCGTGATCCAGGCTCCAGAAGTTTCAAATATCAAACCCTTCTTTTCTCTGTACACCAATCTTCCGGAGTCAATGATATGCGAACACCTGTCCTTCTCAATCGATGGCTCTTCTCTACTTTGGGAATTTGACCTTTCAACCTGATCAATGATTCTGTGACCCCTTTCTCGATTATTGTTCGAGATCTCCTTCGGGTCTCTGGACTTCTGAAATATCAAGTCTCAAATTTTACTTCCCCTCGAAGTATGCAGATTACTGCCATGTGTCCTCTTGGATCGGACGGTTGAGGCTTACTTCGGGTCTTTACCCAAAGTCCACAGGATTACGCCACGTCTTTTCTGGATCAAACGAACCAGATTTACTTTGGATGATCTGACGCTTGAGATCTTCTTCGGACGATCTGATGACTGAGATCTACTTTGGATGATCCGATGGTCGAGAATTTATTTTGGCTTTCCTGGTCTCTGGGCTTCGGGAATTTCAAAACTCAAACTGATGCTCTGGATTAGACGACCCATATTTACTTCATATGGTATGACACTTGATATCTTCTTCGGATGATATGACGATTGAGATCTACTTCGGATGATCCAACGATCGAGAATGTATTTTGGCTCTCCGGGTCTCCGGGTTTCAGGAATTTCAAAACTCAAACTGACACTCTGGATCAAATGACCCAGATTCAATTCAGATGATCTGATGCTTGAGATCTTCTTCGGATGATCTGACAACTGAGATCTACTTCAGATGATCTGGTGGTTGAGAATGTATTTCGGCTCTCCGACTCTCTAGGCTTCGGGTATTTCAAATCTCAACTGGAAATTCTTGAAGTGATTTCTACAGAGCGTAACCTCCTCATAACTTTAGACCCAAAACAAATGATGTTCATTTGATCAAGATCTTAGATCAACAACTCGATCTGTTAGCGATGCAACTTTGCCTTGGGTTAAATCCAAGGGATATCAATCTTTTCTTATCCTATCCTTCCACTTAATTCGATCTGACGGATGACGGAGATTTGGATAATCGAATTCTCAAACCTTGTGCCCTGTTTATCTTATCCTTCACTTAACTTAATCCGACAACTGATGGATATTTGGGTGATCGAATTCTTAATCATTATGGCTTTTCCTGTGGAGATGTTGATCCTGATCACGTTTATGTACTGCACTTTTCCTTCTGAGATTTGATCTCTGCATACTGTTCACTTCTCCTTCCGAGCTTATGCTTTTCCTGTTTTCCATCGTCGCTGCTGTTCTTTCCATCAATGACAAGCACACTCTTCCTGTAAAACATGCCAAAAATCCCCCCCTTTGGCATTGATGGCAACCATGAAAGGCTAGACTATTCTTCTTATACCTCCAACTGTAGCATCCAGACCACACCTTTTCTTCCCATTTGACATCAATGTCAAAGAAAAATGAGAGTGATTATGTTCCCCCCTAAATTAAGATATAGTGAGCACTCTCCCCCTGATCAGATAGACTATTTTAACTCGATAACAGGGTCATGCCCAAATTCTGGTGCAGATACTCAAACTAAGCTTTTGCAAGTGATTTAGTGAAGATATCAACTATCTGTTCCGTGGAAGGAATATAATTCAGCTGAACAACTCTGTTTGTAACCCGGTCTTTGAGAAAATGATACCTTATTGGTATATTATTAGTATTTGAATGGAGAACAGGACTCTTCAAGACACTAATGGAATGGGATCAGTATAAGTTACCTTCAAATCTGCAAGAGTTTGTATCATCCATAAGATCTAAGTGCAGCAAGTAGCAACAACAATGTACTCTGCCTATGTAGTTGATAATGAAATAGATCCCCGCTTCTTACTAAGCCATGCTACTAACGAATCACCTAATAAGAATGCACCTCCACTGGTGCTCTTTCTCTCATCCAAACAATTTTCCCAATCAACATCTGAATATGCAGTTAATTGAAAATTCTAATTTCTAGGATACTAGAGACCATAAGTCATTGTACCCTTCAAATATTTGAATATCCCTTTGACAATTGCTAAATGACTTTGTTTAGGAGCAGACTGATAACGCCAACAACTTTCATTATATCAGGACGGGATGCTGTGATGTACAAAAGACTACCTATCATTGATCGATATGTTCTTTGATCAACATCAGGTGAAATATCATCTTTACTAATCTTGAAACCAACCACCATAGGTGTACTAATAGGAGAAGAATATTCCATCTGAAACTTCTTCAACATCTCTTTCAAATACTTTTCTTGAGAGATAGATATCCCTATAGAACTCTGATTGATTTGTAAACCAAGAAAATATGATAGTTCTCCTATTAGGGACATCTCAAACTCAGTTTGCATAGAATTAGCAAACCACTGAACTGAAGGGTCATTTGTACATCCAAAAATAATGTCATCTACATAAACCAAAACAACTAATAAATCATCAACTTCAGACTTAATGTATAGATTACTATCAACAATGCCTTTCTTGAACCCTTTGTCCTATAGAAATTTGTTGAGTCTATAATACCAGGCTCGTGGTGCCTGTTTTAGTCCATATAATGCCTTTTTCAACTTACAGACATAGTTAGGATTATCTGTCAGTGAAAATCCTTCAGTTTGCTCCACATATACATCTTCTTCTAGATCTCCATTAAGAAATGCTGACTTAACATCCATTTGATATACTTTAAAGTTCTTATGATATGCATAGGCAAGAAATATTCTGATGGCTTCCAATCTTTCCACTGGTGCAAAGGTTTCATCAAAATCCTGTCCTTCAACTTGTGCATACCCCTTACATACCAATCTGGCTTTATTCCTAACAATTTGTCCTTGTTCATTCATTTTATTCTTAAAGACCCATTTGGTGCCAATTACATTCTTATCTTTAGGTCTAGGAACAAGCTCCCAAGTATTGTTCTTCTCAATTTGATCCAGTTCCTCATTCATTGATTTTAACCAATTTACATCTTTACTAGCTTCGTTAAAGTTCTTGGGTTCCACCATGGATATGAAGGAAATATGTTATTGCTCAACATATTTGATTATCCTTCTCCTGGTTTGTACACATTTGTCTTTCTCACCAATTATTTGACTTGCAGGATGATTCTTTTGAGTAATTCTGGAGGGAGGATTTGATGTTGTCTACTGATTTGAGTTTGCCTAGTATTTGTATCTTCATCTGACACAGAGTATTCTCTTTCTTATTCTTGGACTTGTTCATCTTCAAATTCAACTATATCCTCTATTGTTGATTCAACACTGCTTACATATCATACCAAGATTTCTTCATCAAATTTTATGTCAATACAATCAACCAATTTATGCAGCCTCTTATTATAACATTTGTATCCTTTACTGTTTGTAGCATACCCTAAGAAGATACCTTCATCAGCCCTGTCATCATATTTGCCAAGATTTTCATCATTGTTCTTGATATAACACTTACTCCCAAAGACTTTAAAATGCTTGATTGAAGCCGGTCTTCCAAACCATAGTTCATAAGGAGTCTTGTCACTTTGTGGCTTGAGATGAGATTTGTTAAGAATATGTACAACTATATGAATTGCTTCTACCCAATATTTCTAGGAAATATTCCTTTCATTCATCATTGATCTTACCATCTGCTGAACTGATCTATTTTGTCTCTCAACTACTCCATTTTTTTGTGGAGTCCTTGGAATAGTATACTCTCTTTTGATCCCATGTATATCACAAAACTCTTTGAAGTCCCTTGAGATAAACTGTCCTCCTCTATCAAACCTTACTGCCTTCAATATTTTTCCTATTTGTTTCTCAGTCAGAGCCTTAAACACTTTGAATTTTACAAATGCTTCAGATTTTTATTTCAGAAAGGCAACCCATGTAATTCTAGAATAATCATCAATAATCAACATGAAGTAATTTTCTTTTCCTGTACCTTCCTTCCTTAATGGTCCACATAGATCCATGTGTACTAACTGAAGAGGTTTCTCTGTTGATGCAAAGTTCTTATATTTAAACTGTGTCCGAGTGAGCTTTCTTATTTGGCAAGGTTTGCATACAGAATCATATGGCTTTGATATTTTTGGAAGATCTTTTACTGCCCCACTGTTTCTAAGTTTGATTAGATGATCAAAATTTAGGTTTCCAAGTCTCCTATGCCATAACCAACTTTCATCATACTTGCTTAAGTGACATTCTTCTTTTTCCTCTTTCAAAACATAAACATTGTTTTTTGTTCTTATGCCTTTTGCAATCAACTGTCCTGAATTCATAGATTGTATTTTACAATATTTAGAAGTGAAAAAAAATTTACATCCTCTGTCACAAACTTGACTAACACTAATAAAATTATGTTTCAGACCATCTACAAACAACACATCTCGAGATTTCCCTTTGCCATTACTTAGACTTACCATTTCTTTACCTTTGATTTTTCTTGGTGCATCATTTCCAAAGGTTACATTTCCTGATTTTCTTTCACTTAGAGACATAAACTTACTTTTGTCTCCAATCATGTGTTTGGAACATCCACTGTCAATATACTAGGGGTTCTTTTTTCTTTGAGATGAAAGTACTAGACCACATTTTTCACTATATTTCTTTTTCCATGTGCTGGCATTTCTAGCTAAGGGTTTTATCCTTGGATCTGCTTTGTAATTCTTCAGATGGAAGTTTGCATCTTTGTGGCCGAAGTTATGACAGTTATAGCGTTCAAGCTCATTATTCAATAGGTCCAAGTGATTGGTGCAACTTTGTCTACTCATTGGTTGTTTATTTCTATGTTGCAAATATTGTTTATTTCTTGATCTCCTCAGTTGCATGTCTCTAAACTTAATTTGACAATTTGCAATCTTATGACCAAAATTAGAGCAGTAAAAACAATAACCATGGAAGAAATTTTGGTACCTGAAGGATGGCCTTCTTCTTGTAATTTGTTGCTCCATCTTCTGATATCTATATTTTTTTATCAGGGATCATCTTGTCTTTATTAGCTTTTTGTGGCAGAGTACTCACATGGTCTGATTGTCTCCTGACTTGGAACTTGATCATCTTTACTGTCTCTTTGCTTTTTGTTTGTTTTCTACTTGAACCACTTACATAGACTAAACCAGTCTTGAACAAAGGAGATCTCTGTTTGCTTAGAATGTCGTTTAGTTCGATATCTCCTTTAGTTCTTTTTTGTTTTTTACTACCTCTTCTTCCAAGGCTTCACACCTTTCCTTATTCTTTGATAACTGCTGTTTAAAAGTGTCCTCTATTTTCTTTGTGTCTTCTAACTCCACTTTTAGCAAGGCAAAGTCTTCATCAAGTTTTTTTCCATTCTTTTCAAACTGCATCAACAACTATTTTTGTTTTCTCTTCTTAAGTCTATGTCTATCAATCTCTTCTAAAGCACCGATTAGTTCACCATCCATATCAACCACAAATTATTCATCATTAACATCACTTCCTTTGCTTTTATTATCATAATCCTCTTTGGCCATAAGCATAAATTCATTAACCTTATCTTCACAGGAAGATTCACTATCTGTGTCTTTTGAAGAGTCATAATTGTTTACACATAAACTTTTCTTTTTACCAAATCTCTTGGATTTGTACTTCTCTTCACCTTCAGAGTTCCGGTCCTTCTTCTTGTGTGGACACTTAGATGCAAAGTGATATATCTTTACACACTTAAAACATTTGAAGGGAAACTTGCCTTGGTATTTGCCTAATCCTTTCTTTAACCTTCTCACAAATTTTCCTCAATATCATCTAATTCTAAATCAATATTCTTATCTTCTTTAAAATATGCTTCTCTAGCGGTGGATTTATCTTTGATAATCCTCATTTCATAAGAAGTTAGAGTTCCTAGGAGTTGATCAATAGACAAAGTTTTAAGATCATTCGGTTCTTCTATTGCATAAAATTTTGGATTAAATCTATCAGGCAGAGATCTTAAAATCTTTTGAACTAAAAATGCGTCTTCAATCTTCTCACTAAGACCCTTCATGGAATTCACAAGCTCCTCAAATCTTAAAAAATATTTACTAACTATTTCATCCTAATTCATCTTTAGTTGTTCAAATTTCAATCTATGTGTCTGAAGTTTGGCATCTTTTACTTTCTCATCTCCTTCATAACTGCTAATAAGTTTATCCCACATCTCTTTGGCAGATTCACGTTGCATGACCTTTACAAATTCAGCCTCAGCAAGCCCACTCAAGATAGCATTCATTGCCTTTGCATTGAAATTAAATTCTAATTTATCATCTTTGGAAGCTAACATAACAGGTTCTGTATATCCAATCTCTACAACATCCCAAACATAAGCACCTAAGGCCATGATGTATGTTCTCATTCTAACCTTCTAGAAGGAAAAAATTGTTCCATCAAACATAGGAGGCTTATTGGTTGAAGTTCCTTCATGGATTTTCATGTTTAATCTTACCGATCTACCTTTAAATAAAAGGAACCTGCTCTGATACCAACTGTTGGAATTACTAAGACAACTAAGAGGGGGGGGGGGCGTGAATCAGTTGTTACTGTAATTTAACAAGTTTATGCCTATTAAAATATTATTAACCTTCTCCAAGTCATCATCAAGATAATGCAAGACATGAGCAACAAAAATAACAAACATCAATCATACATATGATATACACAGAGACAGATATTCACGAGGAAACCCATAAAGGGAGAAAACCTCTTCTTCTTCGAATGATAGGCAGTCTTTTAAGTTTTGTACATCATCTTTCTTTGAACACCAACTCAAAATGAGGCTACAACCTCTTCTTTAACAAGCTGTAACTTGTTGAAAGCACCAAATCTCTAGTTTCTCTAGCACCTACTAGAAGGAAGCACCAACTTCGTGAGTGTTCCAACACCAACTGGATGGAACCACCAACTTCCAGTCACACATGCACCAAACTGTATAAAAAATAACAATGGTTCTCCCTTGCACCACCCTACCACCCTGGTTTTTCTAGCTGCAACCAGATGGAAGCTACAACTCCTTGTGTTCAAGCACCCACTTGAAACTCTGAGGACAACAGTCCTCCCTAGCACCACCCTGAGATATAAATATTTGATTTCTGAAATTTATTACAATGATACATAATTTATCAATGGCTTACCAGTCTCATCACTATTCTGCTACACTACTCTACTCTGCCTGCATCAGTGTGTTCCTTATCACATCTTCTTGCGCTTAAGTTCTCGTACAGTATACTCTTTTCACCATTTCTGCTTTGTCTAGCTTATGTTCTTCATATCTACATCTTTTCATCTCTGTTTCTGCTATCTTCTTGATCACATACAGTTCAAATTATTTTATCGAGAAACAACAACCTCTCTCTGTCACAACAATTTTCTTTTATTCCTGCTCTCATTGTCTGTTACACTCCACATCTCCAATGCTCAAGTCGGGAATCTAAAAAACGCTCAGGCATCATGATTCCAACGCTCAGGAACAATGATTCAACCACTGAGGAACAATGATTCAATTAGTGTAACTGAATCGTAACTGATCAAGAAATCACAAAGTGAAACAATAACCCTTCGATCAGATTCTGTTTGATCAATGCCGTTAGAATATACATGCAGAGGCCGTTATGAATTTTCAATGCGTAAACTTTGATGTGGAGCTTAGAAGCACTAGCTCCGTCCCCTATCTTCCGCCGATGTGACCTTGGGTGATGATATCATGTGACCATGTGAATGCGGGAGTGGCCAAAGGTGGTTTGATATCAAACTGCGTTTCGCCCCGCAATTTACCTCGAGCCTCCACGTGTCCTTTCTCCAAAACTGTGGTTTTAATTGCGGCCTGCCCTTAACTTTTTAAAGTTCATGCACCTTCAATCCCCACAATGTGACTGGACTGTCGATCTCATGATCTTGACGATGCTCCTGAACGGATGGTTTAGATCTATCCTCTCAAGTCTGCGGATCAGATATAACCTTCCTAAATCAATGACTGTGATTTACTTCATGATCCGGGCTACGAGAGTTTCAAATCTCAAGCCATGCTTTTCTCCATACACCAATCTTCCAGAGTCGATGATCTACAGAAACCTGTCCTTCTCAATCGATGGCTTTGCCTCTACTTCGAGAATTTGACCTTTCAACTTGATAAACAATTCTGCGACCCCTTTCTCTATCAATGGTCGATATCTCCTTTGGGTCTCTGGACTTCTGAAATCTCAAGTCTCAAACTTTAATTCCCCTCAAAGTATGCGGATTACTGCCACGCGTCCTCTTGGATTGGACGGTTGAGGCTTACTTCGGGTCTTTACTCGGAGTCCATAGGATTATGCCACATCTTTTCTGGATCAGACGACCTAGATTTACTTCATACAATCTGATGCTTGAGATCTTCTTCGGACGATCTGATGACTGAGATATACTTTGGATGATCCGATGGTCAAGAATTTATTTTGGCTTTTCGGGTCTCCAGGCTTCGAGAATTTCAAAACTCAAATTGACGCTCTGGATCAGATGACCCAGATTTACTTCGGATGATCTAACGCTTGAGGTCTTCTTTGGATGAGATGAAAAATGAGATATACTTCGGATGATCCAGAGGTCGAGAATGTAATTTGGCTCTCTAGGTCTCCGGGCTTCAGGAATTTCAAAACTCAAATTGACACTCTGGATCAGATGGCCCAGATTCACTTCAGACGATCTGACACTTGATATCTTCTTCGGATGATCTGACGACTGAGATCTACTTTAGATGATTCATCAGTTGATAATGTATTTTAGCTCTCCTACTCTCTAGGCTTCGGGTATTTCAAATCTCAACTGGAAATTCTTGAAGTGATTTCTCTGGAGTGTAACCTCCTCATAACTTTAGACCCAAAACAAATGATGTTCATTTGATCAATATCTTAGATCAATGACTCGATCTGTTTGCGATGCATCTTTGCCTTGGATTAAATCCAATGCCTCTCCATCTTTTCTTATCCTATCCTTCTACTTAATTCGATCTGACAACTGACGAGGATTCGGATAATCAAATTCTCAAACCTTATGCCCCGTTTATCCTATCCTTCACTTAACTTGATATGATGACCAAAAGATATTCAGGTGATCGAATTCTCAATCGTTTTGGTTTTTCCTGTGGAGATGTTGATCCTGATCATGTTTATGTACTGTTCTTTTCCTTCAGAGCTTTGATCTCTGCATATTGTTCGATTCTCCTCCTGAGCTTATGATTTTCCCATTTTCCATCGTCACTGCTGTTCTTTCCATCAATGACAAGCACACTCTTCCTGTAAAACATGCAAACACTTAACTTGTCACATGATGCATCACTGGAAGGTGTGACAATGTCAGTTTTTGATGAGGTTTAAAGGTGCGACAACCTTTGTATGTGGGAAAAATGAAGAAATTCTTGAATCTTATAGAAGAGAAGTTTCGATGATGAGTTGTTTGCTGATTGGTTTGGATCTCACCCATCTCTTCTGATTTAGTGAGATCCTTACCTATCATCCTAATCTCCTCATGGTTTCCTCTCCAATCTATAAATGGAGGCATCTTCTAAAGGGAAAGGCTAAATAGAATAAGAAGGTTGAGTAATTAATTAATGGTGAATTCAGAATAGCTTATGATTTGTGATTGAGATATTGTGAGTCTCAGTTTGGCTCTAAAAGATTTAGTTGTGCCAAAGTACTCAATATATGGTGATGGAATTCATGGAGGATGCATGGGTATTGAAGCATTGAACTGTTGGAAGGAGCTTGTCAATGCTAAGGCACTGGTTGTAAGCTGTTTCCTAATTATTTAATACAGTTATACATTTTCCTTTCCTCATAAAGGTTGTCAATGGTTTTTATTTGTATTTATCCTTGGCCATTTACGTATATTCATTGAAACATATGTATGTTTGTTACTTTCATGGGTTTTGTTTGATCATTTTTACAGGTCTCTGTTTCTACAATGCATTGGATCAAGCTTGGAGCTACAATTAAAGAGGACAAATGTCAATTTAAAAGGTACAAGTTTTCTTTCCTTTTTCATTTCATTTGAATATAAGGAAATGAGTGTGTTCTGTCTTATTTTGTTCTACTTTTGGGTTCCCGAACTAGGGAGATTTGTTTATGTCCGCATTTACAAATTTAGCCACAACAACTGTACGAGTTTATTTTTTGTGCCTACCCACCTTGTATGACCGAAAAGGCCATAACAATTATAAGAAGGATTGGGGATTGGTATATAATGGAACATGGTACATATATCAGGATATACGGTGCAATGAAACCACCTCATCTACTTCCTAGGTTCATCCCCGACAAGCTTGTGCTCTAGGAAGTAACATATCAAACCATCATACATGGGGTCGGAGGAATGTTATATAGATCGAAGAAAGCCATTTGGCCACCATTGCATTTTTACATTGGGAACTACTTCTTTGAAAACACCAAACAAGCACAGACATAAGTAGACATCTTACTCTCCTACCATTTTGGAGGGGAAATGTTCAAGAGACATGACCCCAAGAACATCGTCAAAGAGCATCTTCATAGCATGATACTCCCTTACAAATACACCATCGATTTCTAGGAAGAGGAAGGAGTACATCAAAATTCCAGAACTTATGATGATGTTATTTTCAATAGTCAGGGTCAACCAAGAGGTAAGATCACAAATGAAGAAGTTGCAAGAAAGGTAGCCATAAAAGATGCAGAGAGAGATGAAGCTGAGAGATCTTCCCCCATCTAACTCTCAACTCATTCAGGTTCCATAGAAGGAGATGAAGAAGTACCAATTGATAAAAAGAGGAGGGACAAAGAGAAAGTGTTGAAGAAGAGAAATGATTCGAAAAATAAACATAAGCTAGAAGTTGACAAAGCAAAGGCCAGGGAAAAAAATTAAGCAAGAGAAAAAGCGGAGGCCGAAGTGAAAGCCGCTGTCGAAAAAGAAAAAGAGTTAGCTAAAGCATCAAGAGTAGCGACAAAATTAGCAAAAAAGGAAGCAACATATAAAGCTGTTAAAGAAGAAATGCAGAAGAAGGATGCATATGATAGAGAGGGTGACGCGCACTCGATGGAATTGGTTGTCCCTGGAACATACACCACATGCACAAGAACAAAACAACAATCAGTGGTTTGGGTCTCTGGCAATGGGAACCTTTTCAGTCAACTGAAATATTAGACCTCAGCAGTTTCACGTACAATGGAAAAACTGGTCGGATCATACAATAAAGGGTTAAAAAAGTTCTAGTAACAGAAGAAACTCCTTTATCAGTAGTAACCTAGGTTTCTATTACAAGAGATGTCAGGGAAGACCTTGTGGAAACATCTAGGGCATGATTTGCATTCATGGATGCAACCGTGGATAATATACAAAGGCTGTTCCGATAGAACGAGGAAAAGGAAATGAGGATCAAAGAGTTAGAAGAGAGACTCCAACAAGTTAAGATAGATTGAATACGTCTTCTCAATTTTAAAGCCAACATGGAAAAAGTTAGAACTGAGATGGAAGGTGCCATCATCGATATCTATGCTAACATGCATCTCTTCCAAAAAGTGGTTGCAACAATTATTGAACAAAACGACAAGATACAAATGCAATTGATGCAATACAACACTATCCAGGAAGGTATAGCAGACATTAATACTTGGATAACATAAAATACTAATGCACCTCCGGAGTTGTATAGACCCTCGAAATCAACGAGGAAGACAAATCTATATGTGCTAGACCATTGCCAACATGTATGGAAATGAAAGGAACAAAGAAGTAACCAAAGAAATGGGGATCTATTCAAGAACTCACAAAGCTGCTCAATAGTTGATAAGATATGGTTGACTCCCAAGGTTAGATGAACTTGGGAAGAATTTGGTCATGAAAGAATTAGTGAATGTAGTTTAGGAAAGTACAAGTAGAAGGAGGCAAATAGTTGAAACATCAACTATCGTCTCACGAAATATTCTTGATCAACATTTACTACAACCAACAAAGCTCCATACTATGATACAAGCTTACATGACAATATTGGAGAAATATATGAGTGTCTTGGATGATAAAATTTCCATGATCGAAGCAATGCTGGAGTAACTATCTTATAGGAGGATCGAGTCACTGTATAACCAGTTGGAAGTCTGGACGACTTATCTTCAGATCAAAAGTTCATAGGAAAAGGACAAACCATTGTTTTCCCTTTCATCTTTTACTAACTTCCTCAAGTTTCATCCTTTGTTTGCCTCTTGTCATGAGAGAAGGGAATGCAAACAATTTTGTAACTGACTCTTCAAGAATAAGGTGAAAAGACAAATAGGAGTTACTATTCTTTGTATAAAATATACTAGAGACTCTCTTAATTAGGAATTTTTTTTGGCTTTTCAAGCATTGTATAGACCCAAGAACTGTTTCAAGAACTTATACAGTGTTAATAAATATTGAGAAGCCCTCAGGGCCAACATGTTATAGAAGGAATTCTGTGTAGAAACTTATCGAAGCTTTGAACTACTTCAAGTGAAGATGTTTGTTGTTTCTAAGGACTATAAGAATGCTTTGTTTGTTGTAGACTGATTCTTATGCAATCTTAATCACTTTGCAGTTATCGATATTTCTTTGAATATTTCCATGCCTTGAGCTTTGTGAGCTATTTCAGTATATGTTGTTGTAATCTGGACTAATATGATTATATACTTATATATGCTATTGCTTTCAATCTTTCTCTTTTTATACAACTCACTACATTGAAGTTGTTTTAAGTTTTGGTTGCATTATAACTCACCGGTTACGTTAGCTTTGCTCCTAGCTAGGATATGATATCATATATTAGTGATAGATTAGTTGTCTTTACACACATGGATTTCATCTACATATATTCATTGCACCCATCCACCTCATTGGTACACTAAACCTTAACTGGTAATAAAATCAAGAGTTAGCAATAAATGGCTGCTGAGCCAAATTTCACCTAGGACTCCTAATCCAAACAATGTGTAGTCTAATTGGAATTGTATACCGAGGAGTGCCCCTTGCTGTTGTCGGAAGAATTTTGACCCCTCAATAGAATTGGCGCTATAAGTAGGGCCATATTTTATTACTTACATACATGAACTAAAGAATAACCGAAATCAATATTCAACGAGTAATCCCAATTCACAACCCACCTCGTTTCGCCGAATCTAGTCGGAACAAAAAGTTATTTACAAAGAATCAAAATCTAATTTAGGAAGTTCTTTTGGGAGTACTGAAATACATTTTGAAACGTGGTTTCACATACCTCAAGAAGAACTTCACGAAACTCGTAGAATCACTTGTTCTTACGCAACATTGCTTGGAAAATTACCTACAGCTTATGCACTCCCTTGGAGAAAAGCAACCTGTGTAGAACATCCTAACACAAATCCTAATTTTTATGTTGACTCTGTAGATGACCTTATTGAAACTGCTTTACAAGACATCCTAGTACCCTTAAGAAAAGCTGCATGTTTCTTCATTGAACCTGAAGAAGAAGAATTTGAAGGTGAACAACCGAAAAATCACCATGAACAAATAATGGGAGAAAATAGGATCCACAGAGAGGTCGTGCCACGATGGAGATCCCAAGGAGCTCTAAATCTGGCTGGAGAATTTGATGAAATTTCAAAGAAATTTTATAGACTATTACCGAAATTTGATCGAGACAAACCTGAGTCCTCAGAAGACCATATCAATAATTTATTTTTATCTGTACATCTTCTAGGGGTTCAACATAACAATGTAGTATGTAGGTTATTTCCTTATACTTTTTCTGGGAATGACTCTACTTGGTATTTCATCCTACCCACTAGATCTATTATAGACTTCGATAGTTTTGAAAGGTTCTTTATGAGGAAGTTGGGAGAAAAGAAAACTACTGCATCCCTACATAATGAATTAGGATCCATCAGAATGGAAAAAAGGGAAAGAGTGAAATATTTTAACCAAATATTTATAAATGTCTTGATTAAGTTTCCCCACGAGGTAGATCTTGTTCAATCACTAGCTATTGAATATTATACAGTTGCCTTAACCCCCTCCATTGGGATGTTTGTAAAACAATCTAACATAAACACATTGACATTAAAATTTAATGAAGCTGAAACTTTGGAACGAGAATTATCAGCATATGACCAACATCCACGTTATGAGGAAACTAATTCAGCTGGGAAGACGCCACTATTATTAACTAAGCCACATGACAAAGAATCCAAGGATATTGATAATGTGGTAAAAATTGTTAAGAAATTATCGAATGAAGTGGTGGACCTCAAGAAGAATGCTGGCGAAGGATCATCCAAGCGATGAACTTTCCACCCATTTTTTAAGAAACCAGACAACCCACCACAACCACCAGAACGACCACACATGGCTTTCAATCTAGATAGTTTCAGTAATGATAGTTTTTTATCTTATCATCAACAAAATCATCCTGAACGAATGTGTCCTCAGTGGGTCAACTCTATGACCCTGGTAATAAATTAGTTTCTAGATCAACAAAGTTTAGATGATGAAATCCATATACAATCTCCTTCTAATACTACTAACGAAGCACCCCCATAATCATCTATTCCCTTTTGGGACTGGTGTGTAGAATCCGATGATGAACAAATTAAATAAATCCTTACCGGAGATACACAAGTTATAAAAGTTGTTGCCCCGAAATGATATAACTTGTGCAACAAAGGACTACCATCTGACACCTAGTCCTCCAAAGTAGAAAACATTCCCCTTAGAAAAATAACACCTCCTCCTATTCTCCCAAAACAAAACAACACTGTTCTAGAAAAAACTAACAATAATACTGGCAAAACTACCGTATCAAATAAAGATAAACGAAGCTCGTTTAGCACTGTTGAAAATAATGAAAAGGTGATTCAAGGGAAATATGGGCAAGATAAGAACGATTTGAATTCACATTCCTTGGACTATAATGTAATTGAAGACATGAAGAAAATTAAAGCCAATATTTCCATGTTTGATATTTTCTCTCTGCCACAACAACGTGAACTTCTACACGATGCTTTCAAACCCCATGAGACTCAAACATAAACTATCGCAGTTGATGAAAGTTTAACCTCTGGAAATGATACACTAGAAATCCACAAGGTAGAGATAACATGAGCTATAAATGCTGCAAGCATAAGAGTTTTTCAAAATCTCAGGTACCACATTTTCTTCTTACTTATGAATTTTTTAATTTCAATGTACATAACTGTTTGGCATTTTCTGGTGCCTCTTCCAACATCATGCCATTTTCTGTTTGCCAAAAAATAAACACTGTCCCACAAATACAAAAACCCATAATTATCCAGTTAGATATAACATATGTTAAAGTGAAAGGGGGACTCAAGGATGTGTTAATGAAACTGTCATTTGATCCAAGGGTTCATTAGACTATAGACATAGTTGTAGTAGATATTCTAGAAATTTATGGTTCAGTCTTAAGTAGAGATTGGTTAGCCAAACTTCAAGGTTATTTCTCTATTGACTGGTCTCATATGTGGCTGCCCTATAAGGGAAAATAAAATCAAATCCAGGTTAACAACGAAGCACACATTAAGTACACAGTGACATAATTGGAAGGTAAAAACGAGCCCCTTAGCTTTTCTCATTCCATCCTTGGAAATTATTTTTTCGAGACTGATTATGGTTGTTACAAAGCTCAGAATTATGAAATACATTATGAACTGCAATCAATCCTTTGCCCATGAATACATAATGGTGCATGTCCCATACTTACTAACTTAGGATTTAGTTTGAATAAGAAAACTCACATCCTTGATATGTGGTCCATTTTCTTTGACGGTTCTAAAACATAGGATGGAGCCAGCATATGACATGTTCTGATCGACCCCAGCCAAGGAAAATCACTCATATCATGCCGTTTAGAGTTCGAATGCACCAACAACACTGCTGAATATGAAGCCTTAGTGCAAAGCCTAAAAAAGGCCATTGACCTCAAGGTAAAACATTTGAAAGTTTTTTGTGACTCTGAGATCATTGTTTGATAGGTAATAAATACTATTCATTTCTTGTCTCCGCATTTGAAAGCCTATCAACAAGAGGTATGGAATCTTATTTATTCATTTGATGCATTTAATATTAATTCTATACCCCGTGATCAAAATGTAGATGTTGATATTTTGGCCAATACAACATCTAGATTTATGCCTCCTGAGGATGGTTTTTCGGTTGAACTAATGTTTAATCCATCCGTACCTAACAATGTCACGAGTTGGAGAGTATTCGACTGTGATTCTCAAATTGTTAACTTCCTTACTAGTTCAGACACATTCCAAGATTCAGTGATAGATAATGATACACATCAATAAGAGTTGTAAGCTTATCGCGAAGAAACTAATAAGGTCAAAGAAAATTGTGTTCCAAATAATGTTTTGTCTCTTGAAAACTTATTTGATTTACAGTCCAAGTTCATGAGGCCAACTAATCCGAAGACCAACAACTCCATGATGATGCATTTCTTGGTCAATATGGGAACATTTGAATAACTTAAGTATGTTAACCTAGGTAATTGTTGTTCGGATTCAAAAAAGCACACATTCACAAAATTATTCAAGAAGTATCAACATATTTTTGCCTGGACATATGACGACTTGAAGACTTATGACACACAAATTATACAACATTTAATTCCCATCAAAGAGGGGATCAAGTCATTTTAGCATAAGCTCAGAAATATACATCCTACTCTCGAATCTTTGATACAAAAGGAACTCAAGAAGCTGTTAGCTTCCTGAATAATTTTTAAAGTAAGACATTTGACTTGGGTATCTAATATGGTGCCCGTAAGGAAAAAGTCGAGAGAAATATGAATCTGTATAGATTTCATAAATTTAAATTGCACTTCCAACAAAGATAATTATCCAGTTCCCCCAATGGAGAAAATTGTAAAAATCGTCTATGGATCTCAACTATTCTCCCTACAAGATAGATTTTTGGGATACAATCAAGTTCTCGTGGAAGAACCAGACCTATTAAAGACCACTTTTCAGACTAAATGGGGAACTTATGTTTATAGAAGAATTCCTTTTAGTCTTATGAATGTAGAATATACCCTTTAAAGGGAAATGGACATTGCTTTCAAAGGATTAATTGGTCAAAGCATGGTGGTTTACCTTGATGATGTTACTGTTTATTCTAAAAAAAGAGAAGACCACGCAAAACATTTGATGCAAATTTTCAAACATTGCAGAAAATATGGAATTTCACTTAATCCCAAGAAAACTGTATTCGCTGTTTCAAAAGGAATTTTATTGGGACACATTGTTTCTAAAGAAGGGATTTTAGTGGATCCGGAGAGAACCAAAGCCATTTTACAAATTGCTCCACCGCACAACAAGAGGTCCATGCAATTTTTTTTCGATAGAATCAATTTCGTCAAATGATTCATTCCTAATTTTGTTGAAATTATAAAACCTTTACAAAGGATGATTAAAAAGGATGCACAATTCAAATGGACATTGTTGGAGAAGGAGTCCTTTAAAAATATTAAAACCGCTATAGCCAATGCATCATCTCTTCATAGTCCTTATTTTTAAAAAGATTTCCTGCTATATACATTCACATATAACCATTTGCTAGCAACGATACTCACACAAAAGGATGAACAAGGATATGACTACCCTGTTGCTTTTATAAGCACTGGGTTACAAGGTACGAAATTGAATTATCCTCATGTTGACAAGAAAACATTTGTTGTCCATAAAACAATCAAGCAGTTCAGACTATATATCCTAAAAAATCACACCAAAGTCATCTTCCTACAACCATAAGTGAGATCCCTGTTCATTCAAAAGGAATTGGGTGAAAGACGCGGAAATTGAATGATAGCTCTGCAAGAGTTTAACCTGAAATTTAAACCAACCAATATCATGAAAGGTCAAGGATTGTGTAAATTAGTGACACAAGGAGATGATGCTGAAGATCAAGAGGAGGATGGTTGGCAAGATGAACCAATAATGTATACTCAGTAGGTTCCATATGTTCCAACCATTGAAGGATCATGTTACAATGATCTTAAGTATTATCTACAGTATGGCACCAATCCATACCATCTCAATGTTAAGAAAAAAATAGCGCTACGACTGAAATATTTGCAGTACCAATTATTACATTGCATCTTATTCAGAAAGAATTATGACAGAGTGTTACTTAGATGCCTTGAAAGACAAGACACTGATAGCGTCCTAAAATATATGCACGATGAACCAACTGGTGGCCATTTCTCAGGAGACACAACAACTCACAAGGTTCTAAGAGCAGGATACTACTGGCCTGCCCTCTTCAAGGACTCTCACGCGTACTCAAGAAGATACGAAGCATGTCAAAAAGCCTCAAGGAGGGAATGTAAAGCCACTTTTCCTCTCCAACCTATAGTAGTGGAGGAACCCTTCGAGTAGTGGGGCCTAGATATCATTGGTGAAATACATCCTCATTCATCCAAACAACACAAGCATATTCTGACCATAACTAAATATTTCACACGTTGGATTGAAGCAATCCATTTAGTCAAAGTGAATGAGGAAGTAGTGGCAAATTTTCTTGAGCAACACATTATCACGAGGTTTGGTATTCCTAACTCTTTAGTATTTGATAATGCTACTTATTTTTCGTCTTTGATATTATCTGAGTATTCATTGGAAAAGGGGATTATTTTAAAGTATTCAGCCAACTACTACCCCCAAGGAAATGTCCTAGCATAATCCACAAGTAAAAACATCATCCATATCCTAAAGAGAACCGTGGTTGATTACCAGAGAAATTGGTACAATGCATTACAAAATTCTCTCTGGGTGGATCGTGTCACCCCAAAATATTCCATCAGAACCTCACCTTATTTTTTTGTGTATGGAAAAGAAGCTATGTTACCCTTGAACATTTACCTACCTTCTCTCCAACTTACACAACAGTCCCGAGGAAGAGAATGCCTAGTCATCCAAAGTTGTATAAATACCTTGCTGAACCTTGAAGAAATACGTGACAAAACCAAAACCAAGTTTGAAGCTCACAAACAAACAATAAAATGTTCATTTGATAAGAAATCTTCGGGTTGGAAAGAATTCCAAGTTAGGGACCTAGTCCTGAAATGGGACAAGCCACGTGAAGATAAAGGGAAACATTCGAAATTTCAACAACTTTGGCTTGGTCATTACCTTATCAAAGAAAATATTAGCCAAGGCACTTTTCGATTACAAAACCTTCAGGGAGAAATAGACTCTCTCCCTATAAATGGCCAAGTCCTAAAGCATTGTATCAGTTAGCCATTGAGGCTGCTGGTCACTTGTACATACATAAAATCTGTTTCTATTTTTTTTCTTTTGATTTTGTTTCTTTAGTTAGTTTGAGTTTTCTTGATCTGTTTGATTACTAGTTTTATCTTGTCCTTCTTGTTGGATGCCCTTGTGATTTTGGAGTTCTAGCAACCTGAAGCAAGTCACATGCTTAAACGTAGCACATCTCGTGCAGAGGGCCTAAACATCTTCTATGTAATATGATGCCAATTCTATTTTTATCCCCAGACATGCAAATCCTTTGCGCACTATCACAAGTTAAGATCTGGTGGAGGAATGTAGCTTGTCAATACGAAGAGACATTGGGAAAACAAAGAGCCAAGAGACTACGTTAAAAAACATATTTCTATGTTACAAGAGATAAACAAAATGGTCTGGATGAAATGTTTGTAGTAGGTTAAGAATCACGACTCAAGAATTTTTCTCATCTATAATCAAGTTAGCAGATCTCACCGTCACATGTGTCATCCCTACTGCCTTTAAAGGTTAATCAAAATCCCCCCATCCACCTATATCTCTAAATAAAAGAGAATCAAATATATAAAAGTAAAGGCTTGGGGAAAGGATTTCCAGATCACATGGGACATGAAAGTATCTCCGCTGGGGCTATGGACATTCACTGGCAGCGAAGTAAGGCTTGTGACACCGGGGTGATTCCGTTGGGGCTATGGACACTTGCTGGTAGCAGAGAAAACACTAGAGAAATGCATTACAACTTGTATTCTCAACATTATTGATGTTTCGTTTCTACTTTACTGCCTACATCTTATTTTCTAGCATTTACCATAAAGTTTGATATAAGTTTGAAAGCAATCTGTTAAATTTGAATAGTTCTCACCCTTCTTTGAATCACCTCGGTCTTTTCAATATGCAAGCCATGGGACCTATATTTTTTCCCTTATGATTGGTGTGATGGGGTTTCCTTCCTAATAGAATTATGTATGGACGTCATTTTACATATATCCAAGGCTTTGCCCAGTGTGTCGCTATTTGTTGTGACTAGCACTACAACCCCGCTATTTTACCTTCTATTTTGATACTTCCTTAAAAATGGAGCCTCCTTATTTTGAACCAAAGAGAAAATATCATAAGCCCCTTAGTCATTCCAAAGCTTCTTTTGGTAACTAATTATTCACTTGAGAAAATGAGAAAACATTCAAAGTTGAAGTTTAAAAAAAATGATCGACAGATTTACTTTGAACTCCTTCGAACTCCTCAGAGGAGTTCCTTCGAACTCCTCAGAGGAGTTACTTCAAACTCCTCTAAGCAGCTCGGAGGAGTTAGTATCAACTCTTCTGAGCAGCTCAAAGGAGTTACTTTCAACTCTTCTGAGTAGCTCAGAGAAGTTAATTTCAACTTTTTCGAGCAGCCTAGAGGAGTTCTTAACAATCGTTCTGTTAAATCAAACACTATCGTAAGAGTTAAGAAGAACTCATCTGATATGCTTAGACAAGTTAGTCTTATATTTTTTGAAAAAATTCGGCGAAGTTGTTTTAAAAGTGAAATTAACCTGCCGCATTAAATTCCATTAAATTAACCCGAGGCTATATAAAGTGAAATGAGTTCTAGACTATTATCACTAGACACCGGAGAGCAAGAGAGTTGGGATAAAACATTGTTTGAACAAAACCCCATTCCTTTCCCCGACACATGGCAACTATTAATCGGGTAAGTCTTTCCTCCCTCTCTCCTTTTCTTAAGATAGAGTTAAGTTTTTTCCTTTTATTTTCTTATGCACCCTTATCCCTAGACCGTTTCTCTTTCCTTCCTGAACATTCTTCACTTCATCGCTTCACCAACACTAGGCCCTATGCATTTGTCATTGACCCTCAACCCATTCATGGCTACATATTTGGAAAATGACCGACATGTTTCCCCCTTCTGAAGGAAACTGCAATTGATCCTTTCCCAGACCCTTTTCCCCCTTCTGAAGGAAACTGCAACTGATCCTTTCCTAGACCCTTTTCTCATTTTCTAACCTATTGCAAACCCCCTTCCAAATTCTTCTAGGGTGTGAAGTCTAGACCTAAGCAAACCCTAAATGTCCCTCTCATTCCTCTAGGATGGCCGAAGGTTTTTCCTCATGATTCTTCATGTTCACAAAAAACTAAGTCCAAAAACTTGTTTAGTAACTCTCCGAGCATATCAGAGAAGTTACTACTAACTTCTTCGATATGCTTGGGAGAGTTAAACCCAACTCCTCCAAACACCTTCGGAGAAATTGGAAGCAACTCATCCGATCGTATCAGAGGAGTTAATATTAAATCCTATGATATGCTCGGAGGAGTTCTTTGTAAGACCTCTGAACACCCCAAGGCTAGTTGAAACTCTTTCGAATGTTGCTCGGAGGAGTTATGATTAACTCCTCTGATCTGCTTGGAGGAGTTACTATTAACTCCTCCAATCAACTCAGAGGAGTTACTCTTTTTCCCTCCGATTTTCATTTAAAGAGTTGTTCTGTTTTGCTCCGATTTCACTTTTTCAGGTTAACGCCCAAGTTTTTTCACCCTAAAATATTTGATAGGCATTGATTGTTATTTGAAATTTACGAGGAACAATAGGTCATGATTGGTTACATTAATTCTTATGATTGATTTAATCATTTAAACTATTTTTAAAATAATATGCTCCAAATTTATCTTGTCTACAGATTCATACATGTCACCAGGAAAGAAAACAACAATGAAACCATCAGGGGCTGAACCATTTGGCAGCTCCTAGAAGACATTAGATACATAAAGTGTTAGGACTATATACAACGATACATCATGACCTATAGACAAAGAAGGAGAGAAATTAAAATGGGGGGAAGTCTATTACATGTTCAAGAAATCAAACTTCTCTATAGAAGCAGAGGACCTAGGTGAACTCCATGCATTTAATAACATCAGAAAATTGAGAATTTTGAGGGTGGTGGAAAATCCATCAGTTTTCCCTTATGCAAATGCCATATCTTGTATTTTGAAGAACGCAGACGTAGATAGTAGGTATATCTGTAATGCAATAAAAGATACGATAACTTCATTCAGGCTTGATAATTTAGCCAAGTGTTATCATCTTGAGGCATGAAACAAAAATTTAGATGGTCATATCCTTATCAATTTGGAGCTCACACTGAATGATTTGTTCCCTACTTGGTATAAAGCAGACAAGTAGTTCAAATATCGACCCAAGAGTTGATATCCCACAACCAATATAAGAAGGCCCTACCAGTGTATGGTAGCCATGTTGTGCAGGTTTTATGGGGAACCAAATGAAACACACTTTCCTTCATCATTTATGCCATTAATTTATTTCTGTGCAGATGTAGGGGCCTCATTCAACTAGGCATACATATTGTTTGAGAATATTAAAAATGCAATTTTAGTTGTCACACAAGAACAATTGGGTAGCTTCCTTAACTTCCATATGTCTTCATACCTTTTAGACATAATGTGCATCGCTCAAAAATACCTGAACATGGGATGGAGTTGGTTACCTGCTGATGCCTCTATCCATATTTACTGCAATGTGCTTTGGGAGCAAAAATATCGAATAGATTATCAAAGTATCTATGAACACTTCTTTTCTCCACTGTACAAGTTTATTCTTTTCACCTTCCCACCTTGTATGACTGACAAGGCCATAACAATTATAAGGAGGATTGGGGATTGGTATCTAATGGAACATGGTAAATATATTAGGTTATATGGTGAAATGAAACCACCTCATCTACTTCCCAGGTTCGTCCCCAACAAGCTTGTGCTCCAGGAAGTAGCATATCAAACCATCATACATGGGGTCCGAGGAATGTTATATAGATCGAAGAAATCCATTTGACCTCCATTGCCTCTTTACATTGGGAACTACTTCTTTGAAAACACCAAACAATCCTAGACAGAATTAGACATATTTCTCTTCTACCATTTTGGAGAGGAAAGGTTAATGAGACACGACCTCAAGAACATTCTCAAAGAGAATCTTCATAGCATGAGACTCCCTTACAAATACACCACCAAGTTCTGGGAAGAGTAAGGAGTACATAAAAATTCCATAGCTTATGATGAGGTTATTTTCAATAGGTGAGGTCAACCAAGAGGTAGGATCACAAACACATAAGTTGCAAGAGAGGCGGCCAGAAAAGATGCAGAGAGAGATGAAGTTGAGAGATCTTCCCCCATCTCCCTCTCGACTCATTTGGGTTCCACAGAAGGATATGAAGAAGCACCAACTAATAAAAAGAGGAGGGACAAAGAGAAAGTGTTGAAGAAGAGAAATGATGCTAAAAAGAAACAAAAGCTAGAAGCTTAAAAAGAAAAGGCCAAGGCAGAAAATGAAGCAAGAGAAAAAGAGAAGGTCGAAGTGAAAGCTGTTGTCGAGAAAGAAAAAGATTTAGCTGAAGAAAAAAGAGTAGTGACATAATTAGTAGAAAAGGAAGCAACAAATAAAGCTGCCGAAGAAGAAATGAAGAAGAAGGATGCAGATGATAGAGAGGGTGACACGCACCCGATGGACTTGGATGTCCCTGGAACATCCATCGTAGGTGCGAGAACATAAACAACAAGTAGTGGTTTGGGTCTTGGGCCTTAGGAACCTTTTCGGTCAACTGAAATATTTGACCTCCACAGTTTCACGTATGATAGAAAAACTAGATGGATCGTACAAGAAAGGGTTAAAAAAGTTCCAACAACATAAGTGTTGGGTATGTGTTATATTCTTTGCATGTGTGTGTGTGGGTGCGTCAGATTCTGCAACTGTGTCTGACGATCCCAACTTCCTTCGCTCGTTGTGTCATGTGTACTAGGCACTTTCCTGGGGGGGGTGGGTGGGTCCTAGGGGGGCTAGGATCCCCCCCCCTAGTTATGCGTAATGCCCCATATTTTGTTTTGGGCGATTTTTGTTATTTTAGCGGATTTTGCTATTTTTAGCAGTTTTCTAAATTAATCCCGTATTAAGGGTTTAGGGTTTTGGTAGCTACGAAATACCTAAAATATTGTATATATTGTATTGTGAATGGTGAAATTAATACAATGAAGAGTTGAAAGGTGTGACACCAAGGAAGCATGGTTTTCTCCCTGTTAAGGGTTTCCATTGTAAATCTCTTTGTATTGTGTGTATGAGCCATTGATTAATTTCTGTTTTTCTTAAGAATCTATATGCATTGATTTACTTCACAGGTTTAAAACTTACATGTGGTATCAAAGCCATTTTTGGCTTCAGGGGGATGCCTTTATTGTTGAGGGTTTGGCTCGGTATTGATAGATCAAGTTTATCTTGGGTCTTTGATAAACCTGGGTTCAGTGGGAGATTTTGCAGTGGTGATTTGAGTGTAGAAAGAGGAATGACGAGCTCTTCTAGAATCGAGATAGAGAAGTTCAACAGTAAAAACTTTGAGTTATGGAAGCTCAATATGGAGGACCTTCTCGTAGACAAAGAACAATGGATCGTTGTGGATCTTGGTACACAACCTACAGGTATGCAGTCTACTGGCACACAATCTACGTGTACACAAACTACTAGTACACAAGCTACTGGTATATCGAAGGAAGATTGGGAGAAGTTGGATAGAAGAGAAAGGAGTACTGTTCGAATCTGCCTGGAAGATTCAGTGTAGTTGAATGTCTCAGGAGAATCTATAGCCAAGGAACTATGGGATAAGTTATGGAATTTGTATCAATCAAATTCCCTGGTAAACAAGTTGTTTCTTTGAAAGAAGTTGTATCATATTAGGATGGAAGATGGAGATTATGTGACAAAACATATGAATTTCCTTCAATACTCTAGTAAGTCAACTTGTCTCTGTTAATCTTATGATTGCAGAAGAAGATAACTATATTACTTTGTTATGTTCTTTGCCAGACTCTTGGGATAATCTAGTTGTAGCAATTGGTAGTACCACTCAATCTACATTGAAGTATGAGGATGTAGTTGCATCCTTGTTATCTGAAGAGATGAGGAAAAAAATCATGGATGGTGAGAGCACAAACGCTTTATTTGTAAGAGGCCGTACCCAAGACATGAATCCTGGTAAGTCTTTTTTTTTTTTTTGGGGGGGGGGGGGGGATATATAAATCTAAAGGTAGATATAAGTCTCCAGAAAAATATTTCAGGAAATGCTAGAAGTGTGGTAAAACATGGCATTATAAGAAATATTGCAAGTCTAAGAAGGTTGATAAACCAAAGGGATATGATAATGCCTCTTCCACACAGGCGAAAACCTCCATTGAAGAAAGAGGTGATGTTTACTTGGCATCTATAGGTACACATGTAGACTGTGGTGTATGATTTATCTACTCAGGTGCATCATATCATATAACTCCTCACATGGAGTATTTATGTGAATATGAAAAATACGATGTTGGTGATGTATTCCTAGGAGATGACTCGACAACCAAAATCATGGGACGTGGAAGGGTTAAGTTCTTGCTAAAAGATGGAAGGATTAGAACTCTCCCTGGGGTTCTGCACATTCCAAAACTAGCCATGAGACTAATATCTGCAAGCAAGTTGGATGATGCAGGTGTGGATACTATATTGGGAAAGGGAACTTGCAAAATGGTATGAGGAGCATTGGTGTTGATGAGGGGAGTTTGGTGTGGAATTATGTACAATTTTTTGGGAAGCACTTATACTAATGGGTGTAACAATTCTGTTGTCCATGAGCAGAGAAATAAAGAAGACAAGACCAATACTGTCCCTGGAAAGAAGACCATGTTGTGGCATCAAAGATTGGGGCATATTGGAGAAAAGGGCCTTCAAACACTACACGGTAAAGGTATGTTTGAAGTTATGTCTAATTTCACTTTGGATTTTGATTTCTATGAACATCATATATGGTAAACATAATCGAGTAAGATTCCCATATGGTGCTACAAGAGCAAAGGGTATCTTAGAGTTGATACACAATGATGTGTTTGGAACCGTGCCTGTTCCATCACTAGGTAAATCTGTGTTTATGTTTCATTCATAGATGATTTCTCAAGGAACACATGGATTTGTTTTCTTAGACATAAATATGAGGTATTTGATAAATTTAAAGAGTTTAAGGCTCTCGTAGAAAATCAAATAGAGAAGAAAATAAAGGTATCGAGGACAAATAATGGTGGAGAATTCTATAAGAAGAGTGGTATAACAAGGCACAAGACTACTCCATACACACCTCCACAGAATGGAGTTGCAGAAAGGATGAACAAGACACTGATGGAAAAATCAAGGAGCATGCTTAGTGGTGCCGAGTTAGGACAAGAATTTTGGGTAGAGGTAGCTGGTATAACATGTTACCCGGTCAAACGATCACCCTCATCAACGCTAGATGATAAAACTCCACATGAGGTATGGACTAGTAAGAAACCCTCTCTTGAACATCTTAAAGTGTTTGGTTGTGATGCTTATGTACATGTTCCAAAGGAAAATAGGAGTAAGATGGATAATAAAGCTAAAAAGTGTATCTTTATTGGTTATAAATATGGTGTGAAATGTTATAAGCTTTGGAACCCAGGAATTAAGAAGACTGTTTACAGTTGGGATGTTATTTTTAGAGAGGTGAAAGATGTTCGCAAACATGAATTCCAACCAAGGCAAGAAGAACCTATGAAAATTGAGTTTGAGTTGGATGATGCAAAATCTTAATCAACTGAAGAAGATGAAGCAAAAGAAGAAGAACCTCATACCCCAGTATTGAGGAGACCAATGAGGGAGATAAGGAAACCAAAAATGTATAGTCCACCTGATTTTCATTCTAATTTTCCTTTATCTATTACTAATGATGATCCTAGAACTATCAGGGAAGCAGTGAATTTAGAGGATAGTAAACTCTAGAAGAAGGCCATGGTTGAAGAAATGGATTCCTTGGATAAGAAAAATGCATGGGATCTAGTCGAGTTGCGAGTTGGAAGAAAATTTGTTGGTAGAAAATGGTTGTTTAAGAAGAATTTTAATGCAGAAGGAAAAGTGGAGAAATACAAAGCTCGATTAGTAGCAAATGTTATTCCTAAGTAGAGGGAATTGACTTTGGTGAGATTTTTTCTCCCGTTTCCAAGTTAACTTCTATTATATTTCTTTTATCTATGGCTGTTGATTTTGATCTTGAAGTGGAATAGATGGATGTGAAGAAAACATTCCTACATGGGGATCTAGAAGAAGAAACCTACATGAAGCAACCAGAAGGATTTTTAGTGAAGGGAAAGAAAGAGTTGGTCTGTAAGCTAAAGAAGTCACTATATGGTTTGAAACAATCACCTAGGACGTGGTACCAAAAGTTTGACACATAATCCTTGGATTGGGATTTGTGAGAAGCATGGCTGATCACTGTGTATATTCCAAGCAAGTTCGTAATCACTTCATTTATGTAGTGTTGTATGTTGATGACATGTTGCTGGTAGGAAATAACTTGGATGTTATCAAGGAGGTGAAATCACATATATCCTCCAAATTTGACATGAAGGATCTCGGTGCTGCTAACTTCATTTTGGGAATGGAGATTAAAAGAGATCATGCAAACATGGAACTCTGGTTGAATCAAAGAAAATATGTTGAGACTATATTATAGAGGTTTAATATGCATGGAAGTAAACTGGTCAAGGTTCCTATTCCTATAGGTGTAAATTTATCTGCAGATCAGTGTCCCATGACACATGAAGAATAAGAGGACATCGTTAAGAACCTGGATAGATCTACAAATATAATCACCACAAATACTGAATACAAAATAGATCCACAGAGCAAGATAGAAGAAACCACACTTTATTATAAGAAAACCCTTGAGGTAGGGAAACACCCTACAATGGATCATATTATGGAAGGGATCCTCTCCTGTTCACTTGCCTCTTTGAGGGGGCATCCTCATATGGAGCTGCAACTCACAATACAATAATTCTCTTTATATCCCATTACATTTCTTGAACCCCTTTATATAGTGCTACCATCACCTAAGAACATTCTAGAGGAGGAATCTTCTAGAAGTAGAACCTTCTAAGAAGTCCTCTTACATTTATTATATCTAACTACCCATTTATTATATCTAACTACCATAGTGGGCCTTATTTAATAATATAGTGGACCTAGTCCACATTACATTGAATGAACTCCATTATTATCACTATGGGCCCTCTGCCCCCCCCACTACTACCTCTCTAGCTACCTAACATTCCATCCCCCTTATGAAAGCATTGTCCTCAACGCTTGATGTACAACCATATACCAGGGTCCCATGGATAATTGTGGACCATAATGCTGAAGAAGACTGGTGAACCAAGGTCCCATGTAGAAAGGAAAGCCACCATGTTAAAGTAGTCCAACCGCCATTGTAAGCCCGTGTCCCATGTCCAAGTGCTCATGTGAACTCCCCGTGGAAGATTTTGGAACCCAATAACCAACTCGAAATGATGCTCTAAAGACCGACCCCTGTCATGTGGATCCAAATAAGAAGATCCATCCACATAGTGGAAAAGGGTCATAGCAGAATCTGGAAGGAATAATACCACTGTAGAATATGAAGGATGGACACTGGTAATAATCATTGGCTTCCAATTTGTCACATTGATGCTCTCTACAGAAGGTGGATTAGACTCATCAAATAAAATATGAAAGTGGTTGTCATCCCAAAAATGACAACTATCCATATACCAATCATCGCAATCGGCCTCCAAATCATACCAAGAATATATTTATTGATTATATTCATCCCTAATGTCCTCCATAAGAAATATCTCTTGCATTCTATCCAATGAATCTTGAATACTACGAAAACTATCATTGAGGTCGTTTGTGAGGCCATTTACAAAGTCATCCAATTTGGCATCCAATGTGTCATACAATTGGGATTTGAATGATTCAGTAATTTGTATAATTTCTTTGAGGGTTTGAGAGGAAATATCCATATGAGAACCCTATGAAATCTTTGGTTCTGCATCCGTCATGAAAAAATCCAAAAAATAGAACAATAAATTACGACAAAAAATCGCGTTTTTTTTTTTCTTCCGGAAAAACCCTGAAAAACTGCTGAATTTAAAATGCTCATAACTTCACTTCCCGGACTCCGTTTTGGCGGATTTTTTTTTTTTGAAATTGGGTGAAATTGTGAGAAGAACTTAGATCTGTAATTGGTTTGGGAAAATTCAGCCTCCAACTGCTACAGAAATTAAAAAAATTGCGTCATTGTCCGCGGAAAAAACCCTGAAAAATTGCAGATTATAAAACTTCAATATCTTGACTTCCTGAACTCCATTTCGGACGATTTTGTTTTTCAACTTGGGTTTTTTTATGAGAGGAACTCATATATACAACATGTTTCTATAAATTTTTCAAAAACATATACTGAAATTTTCAGGAATTTTGCAGCCGTCTTTTTTCTTCTCCGTAAAAAAAATCTGCAAAAATAAAAAAATATTTTCCCACAATGTCTGCCAAGGAAAGTGCTCCGATACCACTTGTTAAGAACCTGCATAGATCTACAAATATAGTCACCACAAATACTGAATAAACAATAGATCCACATAACAATATATAAGAAACCACACTTTATTATATCCAAACCCTTGAGGTAGGGCAACACCATACAATGGATCCTATTATGGAAGAGATCCTCTCCTGTTCACTTTCCTCTTCGAGGGGGCATCCTCCTAATGAGATTCAACTCCAAATACAATATTTCTCTTCATGTCCCATTACATTGCTTGAACCCTTTTATATAGTGCTACCATCACCTAGGAACATTCTAGAGGAGGAATATTCTAGAAGTAGAACCTTCTAAGAAGTCCTCTTACATTTATTATATATAATTACTCATTTATTATATCTAACTAGCATAGTGGACCTTATTTAATAATATAGTGGACCTAGTCCACCTTCCATTGAATGACCTCCAATATTACCACTATGGACTCTCTGCCCCCTCCTACTACCTCTCTAGCTACCTTACATTCCATTCCCCTTATGAAAACGTTGTCCTCAACGCTTGATGTACAACCATATACCAGGGTCCCATGGATAAGTGTGGACCATAGTGTTGAAGTAGACTAGCGATCCAGGATCCCATTGAGAAATGGAAGCCACCATGCTGAAGTATTCCACCCGCCATCGTAAAATAGGGTCCCATGTCCAAGTGCTCATGTGAAATCCAAACAAAAGATATCGATACCCAATAACCAACTGAAAATGATGCTCCCAATACTGACACCTATCATGTGGATCCAAATAAGAATATCCAACCACATAGTGGGAAAGGGTCAACGCTGAATCTGGAAGGAACAATACCATTGTAGAATATGTAGACTGAACGTTGGTAATCATAACTATCTCTTGATGTGGGACATTGATGTTCTCTATGGAAGGTGGAGTAGAGTAATCAAATAAAATATGGAAGTGGTTGTCATCTCAGAAATGACAACTATCCATATAACAATCATCACAATCGACCTCAAAATCATACTAAGCATATATGTTTTGATTATATTCATCCCTGATGTCTGCTATAAGAAATATCTCCTTCATGTTATCCAATAAATCTTGAATACTACAAAAACTATCATTGAGGCCATCTGCAAGGTCATGCAATCTGTCATGCAATGTGCCACACCATGTGTCATATAATTGGAATTTGAATGCTTCAGTTATTTGTATATTTTCTTTGAGGGTTTGAGAGGAAATAGCCATTTGAGCACCCTAATAAAAGTCATGAACTCTACATTCCCACCACCATCATGAAAAAACCCAAAAAATATAACAATAACTTACGATAGAAAATTGCAGCTGTTTCTGGAAAAACCCTGAAAAATTGTTGAATTTAAAATGCTCATAACTTCACTTCCCAGACTCTGTTTCGACTGATTTGTTTTTTGAAATTGGGTATTTTTCCGAGAGGAATTCAAATACCCATTTTTTTTTCCAAATTCATCTCGTAAATCTTCAGATCTGAACCTGAAGTGCGCCACCCTCTTTTTCTTCCCTAGAAAATTTCTGCAAAAAGAGCAAAAACTTCTTCCCTTCTTTGGCCAAGGAAAGTGCTCTGATACCAATTGTTAAGAACCTGAGTAGATATACAAATATAATCACCACAAATACTTAATATGTTAACGCTCTGTAAATTCCCATAGGTTGTCGGGAGGTAGAATAAATTTATCAGAGGTAACTTTATCCAACCACTTCGAAACTGGGATCTAGACTTGCCAGTTTCAGAGAGGGATCTCTCTGTAAGATTTATATATGTTTCAGGTTTTAGATATTAGGATAGTTAAATAAATGGGACTGTGTTGTTTTATTTTATAAAATGGCTGAAATATTGCTTACACATCCATTGGGATATGGGGTATGTGTTAATGTTTGATATCTGAGAACATATTTTATTAGGTCTCTTCACAGGGCAGGATAATGCCAATGTTGGATCCTTGGGAATTTAAAGTGATGGATAGAATAAATAGATGAGATGATCAACTACAAAAAAGAAGCATTGAAGAATTTCTAGATCTTTAAAATCCAGAAACAAAGAATACGAAGATAAATTATGAAAACTTTAACTTCTTTTAAATGATCAGATATAGAAAACAAGATGATAACGAAGTAAGATAAACCATTCAATGAAGAAGAGTAAACATCACCAACAGTTAACATGCAGGAATATTGTGAATCGTCCTTTTTTTTACTGGTAGATCTCTTCAAAAAGATTACAATTTACAACTTGCTTGGGTGTAAAGATCAACCCTCAATACTTCGAAGTTTGAAGTATTTATAAGAAAAATTACAATTGATCCTGTCATTAATGATCAGGGCCTGGTAGAATCCAAATCTAACTAACTAGATAACATAATACAAAATTGTAGGAACTTCTAATGATCGGTCGGATTTCTTTGAGCTGATTTTGGAAATGTTGTTGGCGAGTCATCACCTTGACTTTGACTGCTTCACGTGTTGATTTGTACATCCACATCATCTTCTAGTCAATCAATTCACATAGGTTGTCCCATCTCTGATGACTAGGGATGTTGACTTTGAGCAGCCTTCGACACACCTCATCCGTCTCTGTGTACTTAGTGAAGGTGGGTTTGGTGATGAAAAGATACTTTATCTCTTATTGAATACTCAGGTCTAATCTCAGAGTTTCCAAGAATGATTTGCCCATGATGCTGCCTTTTATGCCTGTGAACTTGGACCCATCCTTCGTCACTGTGAGAATTTTCTATTTATAGTCTTCGAGAGTAATCAACTTATTATTGATCACAAATAAAATTGGGAGACCTTTCTTCTACAAGGATTCAATCTTGCTGAAAAACCTATGTACCGCGACATCCATTGCCTGAACTCTCTCCTCGAGTTGCATAATTAGTCCCCTCTTGGTCAAGACTCTCTTAACTTCAAGAATTGTTTTAGTCCTGTCCTCAATTTGCAGGGCTTCCAACTCTTCTTTTGATTTAGAATTTATGAATTTGATTATCTCGTTGGCCTTTGTAGGCATTTCTCCCAGTTATCCCTTTATCCTGTCAATGGCCTATTTGGCTCTTTGCACTAGATCATGTTGTTCAAACATGATTTGTATTAGGGGCCAAATCTCTGTCACTGACTAACATATGTCCATCCAAATATTTTCTTTGGCCTCTGACATAGTCTTAGCCATGACTGTTTATTTTTGTAGTTGCTGCAGTTCCTGTTTGAGTTTGTCTGACTTATGCCTCTCAGTGTTTTGTCTGGCTTGGAATGTGGAATTCAACTTTTGGAGATTTTGAATCTCTTCTTGTAGTTTTCTGATTTCTTCCCCTTGCAGAGTCATATCTTCCATCGCTTTTTCCAATTGGTCTGCTACATCTAGGGCTATCACTGATGTTGCTGCTAGAATTTTGCCTGTGGTAGTTGATGTTGTCGTTGATGTATTGACTCCTGTGATCGAGATTGCATTCAATGGTATGACTACCATTGGTACATTATGCTCCTTCTCCTTGACCATCTTGTCCAACTCGACTTCCATTTCTTTAATTCTTGTGTTCTGCTCCATGATCAACTTCAACATCTTCTCTTTCTAGCCTTCAGTCTCAACCATCTCTTTAGCTCGCGGGTCTTCAGTAGCAGATATTTTAAATTGTTTCCTCAGAGAATATATGTCAACAATCTTCTTTTTGATCAGATCTTCTGCTGCTTTGATATTTGTTGGATTGTACCCAATTTTGAGCACCAGTTATTCCAGGGACTTAATTTTGTTATCCTTTGCAAAAGATGACACCTTCTCCAACTTCAACTGAGTCTGGACATTGTTCAATGAAACCTGTAGCTTTGCTGCGGTCGTGGAGGTGTTTTACAAGGTGGATAAAATCATTTCTCCAGTCTATATGTGTAAATCCATCTGATCATCCGAATGTATGTTTGCAACATTGAACTCAAATGTTTCCCTTTTATAATCAGAAATTGTTTTGGGCTTAGGTACCTATGCCTACAAGTAGGCCATGTGCATTCTCCCCTTTTCTGTATCAAAGGCAGATAGTAGTCTATGCTAAGATGTGGATGTTTGTTTCCAAAATTTATCATAGGTACTATTCGTCAACATCTCGTTTTTCTTCTTAATCAGGTTATATTTCTCAAAAAGGTTTAGCCCTGTAGGCTCCTGTGTGGCCCTGGTCCTTAATGTTGTATCACCCTGCTTCTTCAATGAGGAGGTGTACATTGTCGGCTGGCTTCCCGAGGAAAAGGAGAATTTTCCCCTTCCATGACTGTAGTAGACTGAGTCTCTTCTCCACCAGACCTGTCAGGTGTATGACTGGTCTTGGGCCTTTTTCTATAAACCTGGAAATCATTTGCTGAGACTTCAATGACTGAGGGAGTACATATTTCCTGGGTCTTTTCTCTGCTGGTGTCTAAGGGGTATCAGTCTGTGTAATGCTGGTAGAAGGGGGCTGCTGTTCGGTATCTATTAGAGTGTTCTCCTCCCACTCTATTTGGTTCATGAACTTCTCGATCTCTGGTTTGGGAACATGGGCGTATGGAGAGATTTTATTCCTTAGTCTAGTTACTGCAATGATACCATAAGGATTGAAATGCAATGGGAAAATTTGCTTGAACTTCATCTCCAATAACAACTTGTTTTCTTATTCTCCTGCCGCTCTGCTATTGCAGATGAAAGAACCTATTTGACCTTTAATTTTGAGCTGCTATTTCTTTTTAAAGGCCACAAAATGAATGTCATCAGAGTTGATCATTTGTCTGATGTATTCTAGGGAAAATATCCTGACAGGTAGGAACTTTGGCAGCTTGTAGGGGGCCAAATCACACCCATAGAATCTGATCTATGTGCGGTCCAGGTATAAATACCAATCCCCTATTTTAGCAAGGTTTGATAGGTGCAGGATCCTCTAAATCTCTTCGTTTATTATGGGCTCTTCCCACCCACTTAACATGCTTACCACTAGATGGTAAAATTGATCGATGAAATGATTAAAACTGAACTCAGACGAGTTCTTCCTTACCAACGATGTCCAAGCTATAGCTGGCTATGGACTTCCCTTTGTGTCGAGCTTCTATAGGAGAAAAGAAAACTTCTTTGACCGAAAAAATAGGAACATGTAGGCCAGTATTGATGAATACCGGAACATTCCTTCGGTGGGAAATTTGAAGAGTTGCTCGTGAATGTTATCGGCCAAAAATTGGCTGAAGTTGAACTGGGTAGTGGCTTTCTCTTCGGTGGAGAAAATGGACATGAAACCCAGGATGGGTTCATCCACCCACTCGTTTGAATAATACCCGAGCAGACAACACAGAGAGGAAATTATTTGGTTTCCTTTTGCTGAAAACATGGAGGAATGGTAAGGGGGATTTTTCTTGGGGAATTGGGTACTCTTAGGGAGGAACAATTTGAAAATTTGTGCTCTTTGGGGAAACTATAACTTTTGGTACATTTCAGTTAAAATTTCAATGGTGAAAGGGGAAAGGATTAAGATCTGGGAATTTTCATTATCTGGTCAATGGCTTTGGGTGTAATGGTAAACAAGGTCTCTCTAGATGATGAGATGATAACTCTGTGTCTGGGAAGATAGTGCACTTGGAACTTGAGGGCGAACTCGGGAAAATGGTGAATTTGGGGAAAAAGACACAGTGGGAGATTGGACTCCCAGAGTCCAATATCATGACTCTGGTCTAGGAATGCGTCTCTGAACCATGAGTGTAAATAAGAAAAATCGAATTCACATTTAGGTTCCGAGATCAGGTAATATTTGTTGGCCAGAGGGATCCATTTGAGGTCGACGGGAGGTGGGAGGAATGGATTTTCATCGATCTCTGAGTGTTTGGACTTTGGCGCCATCACTTCGATTAGTACTTGCAAAAGTCTGAAAGAGAACGACGCTGACTGTAATGTCTAGAGATTAATGGTGGTTGAAGGCTAAAAGGTGAAGAGGATGATGATTTCAGTAGCGTCTGGATCGTGAATGGTGAAAAATGGGATTTTCTGGAAAAACAAGTATCCGTTGGGGTACGTGGGACAAGTCAGTGGGTTTAACATATATGTTTGGCCGCATTGATTGGCCAACGAATATCTCAGGGATGAGGTGGAGGGTAACAGATATGTGACAGGTTCATGAAGATGATGTGGAGGATAAGGAGTGGAGGACAAGTGAATGGGATGTGACGTGTTACGGGTGATTGGGGGAAAAGGCACGCTGACAGAATAACAACACATGACTTATAAGCGATGGTAGTGGAGTGTGATGTCATGAGGCGATGGTAGTGGAGTGTGATGTCATGAGGCGACGGTGGTATGGGAAATTGGTATGGCAGTTTACTCGCAGGGGGGTAGGCAGTAACTGGTTTGGATCAAGGGGGGTCCGAGTTAACACAAACACACTACGTTAGGATGGGGATCATCAGAGAATACCACCAACTCAGAGTCCCCCCCCCCCCCCCCCCCCNAACGGTCAGGGGGGGGGTCTGATATTACCTATTGGCTGTAGATCTGAGCATCGTCTTCTCATCCGTTGATCTAGGCACATTGTTTAATCACAGAGTGCGAATCACATTACATTGCAAAAACTTAGGATAATGCCATTTTGTGGGTTTTTTGCGCTGCTTCTTTTCATTTTTCCACCAAGGGGTTAGAACACAACTTTATAACATCAAAACAAAGAATATGAACCAACTTTATGCTTGGTTTATTGAAAGGAAAACCAAACTAACCTATGTCCTAATCTATTTACCTAACACATTTAACCTAGATTAGGCTGTTGGACTAAAAATTACTCTACCCTGGGGCTATTTGATCAAGTTTAAATAGTTTGATCAAATTTATTCACTAGCTAATCTAACTAACTTGGCTAAGATTACACGGTTTAGCCAAGATTTATTCACAAATCCTATTAGCATAAATTCAAAATACTTGACCATGGTTAGACTGTATGGCTCAAGACATTCTTATTGCATGGGGTTCATCATTTTTTCATTACCCTCTTTTATTCTTTCTTTCTATTTCTTTTCTTTTCTTTTTCTTTCCTTTCTTTTCTTTCTCTTTTTTTTTTTCTTTCCTTTCTCTTTCTTTTTTTCTTTTGTAAATTATTTGCAGAATGAAATATTATTTACAACCCAAAATACAACAAGAGTTAAAATTTCTAGTCACTAGTTGATCCTATGAAACATAGGGTTATAATAGAATACACAACAGATCCACAGAGCAATATAGAAGACACCACACTTTATTATATCCAAACCCTTGAGGTAGGGCAACACCATACAATGGATCCTATTATGGAAGGGATCCTCTCCTGTTCACTTGCCTCTTCGAGGGGGCATCCTCCTAATGAGCTTCAACTCCAAATACAATACTTCTCTTCA
>ML777166.1:1709560-1742339 GCA_009831015.1 Picea engelmannii
GGGGTCCCAGAGGGGGCCATGATTGGTCCCCCCTGGTTACGTGCAACGCCCCAATTTGTTTTGGGCGTTTTTTTCTATTTTATCGAATTTTTGCTATTTTTAACAGTTTTCTAAATTAATTTCAGATTAAGGGATGAGGGTTTTGGTAGCTATGAAATACCTAAAATATTGTATATATTTTATTGTGAATGGTGAAATTAATACAATGAAGAGTTGGAAGATGCGACACCAAGGAAGGTTGGTTTTCTCTTGGTTAAGGGTTTCCAATGTAAATATCTGTGTACTGTGTGTATGAGCCATTGATTAATTTTTGTTTTGCTTAAGAATCTGTATGCATTTCTTTACTTCACATGTTCAAAACTTACAAGAAGGAGCTCCTTTATCAGTGGTAACCTAGGTTCCCGTCACATGATATGTTAGGGAAGACCTTGTGGCAACAACTAGGGTAGGATTTGCATTCATGGATGCAACTGTGGATAATATACAAAGGCTATGCCAACATAACGAGGAAAAGGAAATGAGGATCAAAGAGTTAGAAGAGATACTCCAGTAAGTTAAGATAGATGAAATAATTCTTCTCAATTTTAAATCCAATGCAGAAAAAGTGATAAATGAGCTGGAAGGTGCCATCATCGATATGTATTCCAACCTACATCTATTCCAAAACGTGGTTGCAACAATTATTGAACAAAACAACCGTATACAAATGAAACTGACGCAATACAACACTATGCGGGAAGGTATAACAAACATTGATACTTAGATAATAGAAAATCCTGATGCACCTCCAGAGTTGTGTAGACCCTCGAAATCAACGAGTAAGTTAGATCTGTATGCACTAGACCATTTCCAATAGGTAGGGAAATGAGCAGACAAAGAAGTAACCAAAGCAATGGGGATCTGTTTAAGAACTCACAAAGCTGCTCAAGAGTTGATAAGGCATAGTCTTCTCCCAAGGTTAGACGAACTTGAGAATAATTTGGTCATGGAAGAATTAGTGAATGTAGTTAAGAAAAGTACAAGTAGAAGGAGGAAAATAGTTGAAACATGAACTATCGTCTCAACAGATCTTATTGATCAACATTTACTATATCCAATGAAGCTCAATACTATGATATATGCTTACATGACAAGATTGGAGAAATATATGAGTGCCTTGGATGATAGCATTTCCATGATCGAAAAAATGCTGGAGCAACTATCTTACAGGATGATTGAGTCACTGTATAACCAATTGGAAGTTTGGACGACTTATCTCCGAAGCAAAAGTTCATAGGAAATGGACAAACCATTGTTTTCCCTTTCGCCTTTTCCTAACTACCTCAAGTTTCATCCTTTTTGCCACTTGTCATGAGAGAAGGAAATGTGAACATTTTTGTAACTACCTCTTCAAGAAGAAGGTGAAAAGACAAATAAGAGTTACTATTCTTTGTATAAAAAAAACTAGAGACTCTCTTAATTAGGACTTTTTTTTTGGCTTTTCAAGCATTGTATAGACCCAAGAACAATTTCAAGATCTTATACAATGTTAATAAATATTGAGAAGTCCTCAGGGCCATCATGTTATAGAAGGAATTTTGTGTAGAAACTGATCAAAGCTTTGAACTACTTCAAGTGAAGATGTTTGTTGTTTCTATGGACTATAAGAATGCTTTGTTTGTTGTAGACTAATTCTTATGCAATCTTAATCATTTTGCAGTTATCAATATTTCTTTGAATATTTCCATGCCTTTAGATTTATGAGTTATTTCAGTATATGTCATTGTAATCTGGACTAATCTGAATATATACTTATATATGTTATTTCTTCCAATATTTCTCTTTTTATATATCTAACTGTGTTAAAGTTGTTTTAAGTTTTGGTTGCATTATAACTCACCGGTTACGTTAGCTTTGATCCTAGGTAGGATAAGATAGCATAGATTAGTGATAGATTAGTTGTATTTACATACATGGTCTTCATCTACATATCTGCATTGCACCCATCCACCTCATCGATACATTGGACCTTAAACGGTAATAAAATCAAGAGTTAACAATAAATGGCAACCAAGCCAAATTCTGGATGGGACTCCTAATGCAAACAATGTGTAGTCTAATTGGGACTATATACTGGGTAGTACCCCTTGCTGTTGTTGGGCGAATTTGGACCCCTCAAAAATTTCCTGCATGTTCCCCTAACAATATGTGTGATATATGATCTGGTCCTACATTCAACTTCCCTGGTTTCACTATGAATTCAAAGTCATATTCCTGAAATAATAAGAGCCACCTGCATATTCTCCCCCCCAACATTGGCTGGTTGACTAAGTATTTTAATGCAAAATGGTCTGTATACATCTTGAAGTGAGATCCCTATAGATAATTCCTGAATTTCTGTAGTGCATAGACCATCGCCAATCCTTCCCATTCCATGGTTATATATTTCTTCTATGCTATAGACAACTTCCTTCTTGCAAACGAAATTAGGTGATCTATGACTCCTTCCCCTGGATAGGATAGTACCGCATCCAATGCTATGGATGATGCATCCACATGTACATGAAACTCCTTGTTCCAATCTGGAAAAATTAAAATTGGCACGGTCACCAACTTCTATTTTAGGGTGTCCAACCCCCTCTAACAATCTTCATTCCATTGAAACTTAGCTTCCTTCTTTAGTAGATTCTCCATTAGTGCTGTGATCTATGCATACCCCTTGATAAATTTTCTATAATAACCTGTATGACCCAACATCACCTTCAGTTTTCTGATTGATATAGGTGGTTCTAACTCCAAAATGACTGCGATCTTAGCTGGATCTACCAATAGTCCCTATTTGCAGACTACATGTCCCAACAAAATTCCAAATGATGCAAAAAAAATGCACTTCTTCAAGTTCAATGAAATATGACATTGCCTGTACTGATCCAATATAAGTCTAAGAACTTGTATATTATCCTTCAGTAGACTGAACACCATCCAACCATCCAAGTAAACTTCTAGGAACTCATGGATGAACTTCTTGAATGTTGCAACTACTACCCTGGAAAAAACTTGAGGGGAATTCTTCAATCTAAAGGGCATGACTATGTACTGATAACTTCCCCATTCCATCACAAAAGTGGTATTGTATCGATCTTCCTGTGCGATCTTTATCTAATGGTACCCATAGAATCCATCTGTAAAAGAATAAGTTTCCTAGCCTCCTATGTTCTCCAGTACCTCATCCGTGAATGGTGTTGGAAATGGGTCATGTAAGCATGTGTCATTTAACTTCCTTAGATCGACACGGATCTTGATTCCTCTTGTCTTCTTGTCCTACACCACCATCGAAATGATCCACTCAGATTGTTCTACCAGTTCGATGATTCCCGCGTCCAACATCCTATCTATTTTAGCTTTTACCTTCTCCTCATACCTTAGATTTATCTTGTAAGGATTAGCTCCTGGTTTTAGTGGAATCTTCATCTCACCTAAGTCTCCTGCTATTCCCTTCATCTCTGAAAAATTCATTGGAAATAGGTCCTAGTATTCTCGCAGTAAGTTTGCAACGTTCTCAACTATCTCCTCACTCTAATAGTCCCCTATCCGGGCAAACTTGGGATTCTCTGTCGTCCTAATGTTTACCTTCCATTTTTTTATAGGCTCTGTATATGCGGTGGATTTGAGCTTCGATCCTTCTATGGTTCATTCTCCTTCTGTCTTATGTATCTTTACATTCCTAGGATATTATTTATCATACTCTTCCTTGGCTACATTATAGCATTCCAATAGCTCACGGACAATCATCTTGGCTCTGTGCTCGCTGCATATTGGTATCACCTCCATCGTCTCTTCTTTCGAGAAGATCTTTGTTCGAATCGACTGTAGTTCTGTATCTATGGATGGAGATTCATGCTCAAATGTAAACGTGATTTTGAACCTCTGGATCAGTTCTTCCCATCTTGTTGTCCCCCTACACATTTCCAATTCCAAATACTGGTTCTTCATAATTGTGTCTAGTGTGTGGATAAATTTGTGTGTCCACTTTGTCTTTGGTATAGAACCCCACAAATCTCTACACTGTTGCACATGACCTACTGGATCAATCTCCTATGTATATTTTTGTGCTATCTTTTCTCCCTCAGTGCCAAACCTTTTTTGCATTAGTCAACTGCATTGTAACCAGTCTTTCTTTCCCTCTCTGTGTGCAACCCACCATTTGGTTGGAGTTTATTTTAATACCACATCTAGAGCTAACAACCTTTTATTTTTGGTACCTTCAACTCAAATGCTTTTACAAACACACTTATATCAGTTAATCCATTATAATTTGGTGGTTTACATAGCTTCGTTCCAATCCAATGCAAGGATCATGTGATGTGTGCACATCGTCAAGTTGACACTTCATGCATTCTCTGTTGCCAACGCTCTAGACCTTCTTCAAAATATGATGCACATAAACTGATACTTTTCCAACTCAACACACCATCTGCTGTCGGATTGACATAATCCTCCATCCACATAGTCATGTTATATAAATTATCAATGTCATTCCCTCTTGCTAGTTCTATGTATCTCTTTCCTTCTGATGGGCCCAAGGGTGCAGTGGCTTTCAAATATCCAACTTCAAATATCATCTCCCTCCTCTTCAAGTTGATGATCACTTGGTTATCAAAATCCCATTCTAGTCCCATCCGTGCTGGATATGGTTGATTGTTGTCCACAATATCAATAACTTCAAAGTCTGCCATGTTGCGTACCCCATCTATGTTCACAAGTACTCCTTCTAACGAACCAATCATAACTATTTTATGTTGATTCACTAGCTTTCGCTACACATGAGACCATACCAACTTGGGTTTTCCCATCAACTCCCATGTCTTCTTAGGTAACGCATTCACGTTAGAACCTAAGTCCAAAATAATATTATCCACATCATTTTGTCCAATCTGCGGACTAAATCTAAATTCTTCATTGGTTTGCTTGCTGCGCAGTACCTAATTTACCATCCTTTGTGAGACATGAGTTTCCATTCCTTTTGTACATTGATCAATCATGTCATATAATGTATTCAGTGCAACTTCATCTTTGATTATATCTAAACAATTTCTCAAGAATTCTATTAGCGAACTTACCTTCCCCGTTGGCTTCTCTGGCATTGCGCGATCTTCTCCAAAAGGTGTCATTGAAGTTGATACTCCCCAATCCGTTCCAAGTAATTCTTTCCTTTCCCTATGATATGTCTCCTTTTATTGGTGAGGATTAAAGGCTGGTATGGGTCTTGCTGAATTTCTTACCCATTTTTGCATCTGCTTTCCTTCATCTTTCCTACCAATCCCTGTTCTAGCTCCTCCGTGTGTAACAATGACTACTCTGGATCCTTCATTGCATATTTCAGATGATATCATATGTTCATTCTGATTTGGATTTGGGTTCTGGTTTCCTCCGGCCTACCACTTTGCCAGTAGTTGGGGATAGTCTTCTGTTGAGTGATTCAGTGCTCTGCAATGTGTGCACATCGTACATGGATTTTGGCAATCGCGGACCAAGTGTCCAGGATGATTACAATTGTAACATATAATCGGTCCTCTTCCAAAATTCCCTCTACCTCGGCCTCGACCAAAGTTTCCTCTATTCCTTTGATTGAAACCTCTTTGATTGTTGTATTGCAGACTCCTCGCTTCTGCTACAAAATTTTCTTAGTAAATCATGTACATATTGGATGTGCGCTCCCTCATTAAGTCGAATGCACAGAAATCCTTCTCCTCGCGTCCTATAGATTTGCAAAAATTGAAAAACAAGTTGTTAGGTGTACTCTGGTACTTCTATAGAAGCGGAAACTCAGTTGGGTGATGGCCCCATTTCTTACATATCTCACAATATCCTCCTCCCGACAATGGATTCGGTGCTCCAATCGCCAAATATTGTGCGAATGTTGGGAATTTGTCCTTGTGATGGCCTTCGGTCCTACATTTTGTATACCAGACTTGTTCATGTTTCTCCTTTCCTTTTGTTAGTTCTTCCAATTGAATTGTTAATGTAGCCACCAGAGATGACTCTAGTTTCATTGCAATATCTAATGCCTCGGTCTGCGACGCAACCTTCTTCTAGATCAATGGCCTGTGAATGTGTGGTAGAAGCCCTACAAAAAACCATTCTTGGTGCTATTGATCTGGGATCTGGAAAATTAATCTACTCATCACATCCTTAAATCTATGGTTGTAATCCCATACCGACTCTGTTTGTACTTATTTGATCTCCTTCAATTCTATGATGTACTTCAACTCCTACTTTGGCTTCTTCAACTCCTTCAATAGTGATTTCTTAATCTTTGCCAACGTCCTGGCCTATCCTGTAGGTGTGGTGCTTTGTAGCTTCATATACCATACTAGCGCACAACCTCTAAATGTGGTCGCTAACTTCGCAATCTTCACAATTTCATCCTGTACGTTCTTTGCGGCCCAAATCGTCTCGCAAACAAACAAGCATTGTTCTAGGTCCTCTAACCCAATTCCTTGGAACTCCAAAAATCGAAGAGTATTATCCACCCCGACCATGATGTTATATGTAGTCCCTCCTCTTGGTGATGTTTATTTACTCTTATTATGATTCTACGCACTACTGCCACTATTCTGACTGCTACTACCTGGTCCTCCTTGGCTAACTACAATTTCTTTTGAAAAATCTTCAAACGTTACTTTTGATTATGGTGATGCACATGAGGTCATGGATTCGACACATGATCCTGTCTGAGTAGGATTTTCTGGCTCTTCTATTATCATAATGGATTGGAACTCCTCTTCTTCTCCCCTTAGGTATGGTACCTCCATGATTCAGACTAGTGCACAAGTTTCTCTCCCCTCTGGCTCACTACATGACTCTCTTCTCTTAGCCTCAATATTTTACCTCTTGTACATCCTCCCTCTGCGCAACTCTCCAAAATCATATCCTTCCTCTGGTATATCTTCTTCTTGCATCCTCAATCCCTCCCTGCCTCTTTCATTTCTTCCTTCCTTCTCTCAGATGATCCTCTTGTCATCCCCCTATGTGTGTGAACCCCTTAGCATTCAAATTTCATTATCATCACGTGCTTCTCACACAATAGCATATTTATCCACGTATTTAATGATTTCAAGAACCTCCCGCACGAACCTTTGAAAAATCCCCTTTCCGCGACACTGTATGATTGAATAAAATCTACTGCAAACTTTGAAACATAACCACCTAGTACGCTATCCAACCAAAAATCAACTGCTCGAGTAGTTGGGTTACTTATAGAATTCATCTGCCTTACCAATTCGGGAGTCCCATTCCTGGTGCTGCGGAAATGGAACCATTTGATGGAACTGAACCTTCCAGTTTTCTCCACTAATATTTCTAGCCACTTTGTCAGAATAACGAGGAATTCGATAAAGAAAATTTCATGCAGATCTATGAACACATAACTTTGCAACCATTCCTTGTCACTCATTCGAGGGTTTCTATTGTCTTTTCGTGAAAATTCCCATTCCTTCCTTTCCAACCATTATGAGATCTCCTTCTTATTCGACCTCCAAAACATCCCCTTAATCGCAAAGTCCCGGTCTCAACAACGAAACCACTTGTTGGCGTTGTTCCATGCACAGGTTGTAAGACCCAAGGTTCAGTTTATCTAAGACCAACAAAACCCACCGGACATCGACCCTTTCAGCATCACCTTCTTTCACATATGAAGTCTCAGTCGAGGTATCTATGGGGACTGCAAGAACCAGGCTTCTGCAGTAGTAAGGGAATGGGAGGAAAACATTTGGTTCATTCTTCCTTATTATGTTGTGTGCATAACTCTTAACTGGTTAGTTTTTAACTTACTCATGATTCAAATTCCCATACTTATCATATCCCAGATTACTATATATATTTGCTACTGTCACAATCATGAATCATTGTACCATACTTAACTATCCTACGAAGCTATTCTAAGATGCATGTAAAGAGTATTCATAATCAAACACAAAAAAATAGACAATACATGATTCCGTAACATATCTTTATCATTCCTTTATTCATCCTTCTCAACCTTTGACTGCTACATTCAAGAACTCTAGAACTCAGTATCAATCAACATTTACCAGACTATAGCATAACCTAATCTATCATAAAACTTCATCAAAATAGTACTTAGCTGAACCGACAACATCAACAACCACAACAAAAACAATAACAACCAAAACAACAACAACAACCACAACAACAACCACAAAAACAACCACCACAAATCTCCCAACCTGTTACATATTTATACCAAAATCTAGGTCTAAAATCCCTAATCTATTCATCCCAAAAATATTCCATTACAATGCATGTCCAGCTCAATTAACTGGTTGTTCGATGCCTTTCTTCTGCTTTTCATCCTTCATGTTGCTTTTCTGTTGTTCTTCTATTTCTGGAATGTCGAGCTATCATTCTCTCGTTATGCTTTATTTCCTTGCTTTATTCTTCTGGCTTTATTCTTCGAGCTGTGCGCTGTCTTCCTTTTGCGCACTTTCCTCCTTCTGCGCACTTTCGTTGGATGCGCTTGAGCCACATGCTTTCTAGCTTTCCTTTTTCTTCCACACACTTTTCATATACTTTGATTTTTCCTCAAAACTTTATCAAAATTGCAAAAAATGTTTTCAAGACTAACTATCCAACACGTAATAAGGTGTTCTATAGTTGAATTATAGATCCTAAATATGGATTATACTTTATCTATTTTTTGTGGCTTTTTTAGTGATACACTGATCTTGTTTTCCAAAATTATTCCAATATAACTTGGATAAAAGGGGACTAATCATAATGATCCCATAAATAGAGAGATTATTTTTATCCCTACTTTTAAAAATAAGTACAATGAGGCTTTGAGCATAGGGTATAGGGAAGCCCTACTTGACCTCTAAATTTAAGAGCTTGTGGATGTGAGGGATGAAGATAGACCCTCCAATTTTCAAGATTCCTACTTGGTAGTCTTCGATGTCCTTACCTTTTAGTTTTGTGAGTTGGATAACCACAAACTCTATGTCTTATATATAAAAAAATTCTTCCTCTGTAGAAAGGTTTTGAATGTTGTCCAAGACATTAAGGGATTCATATATATTTTTAAGATATGAATTCCAGTCCCTTAAGGGAATCATATTGCTTTCTTTAGTTTTATAATTCAAAATTTGGCTCCATAATTTCTTAGGATCTAACTTAGATAGGTGCAAAAGACTCTCTTGCTTTCAATTTATATAGTTCCTTTTTTTTTTCCCTTTAATTAGAGATTTGTACCTATTTATCTTGTTGGATTTCAAGGACTCATTAGAAGCATCCCTAATGGATTTTATAGCAATATTACACTCTTTATCATGCCAAGGGTCGGTTATTCTATTTTCCTTTTTAMAAAACACCTCGATATAGAACTTAATAATGGAAGTAGAGAGAGTTTTTGTAAAATTCTGATAGAGGTCTTCAATAATTTTATTTATTTATTTTTTATGTCTGGCGGAATCAACAACTAGTTGGGCACATGCTCGCATTACATGTGGCTGTGTTATCCAATTGCTACCACTATAACCTCCAGGTGTGCCCATGAGGCCCCTTACGCGACACACATTGTAAGTTGGGGGGAGTTGAACTCGAAACCTCATGGAACTTCATTTTCATGGCACTTACCAATTGAGCTGCCCCCCCCGGGGGCGATAGAGGTCTTCAATATTGTCCTTATTTGATAAGAGCTTTAATTCATTATTTAAATCCTTTAAAAAATAATCATATTTATTTTTTTCAAAGCTCAAGTGCATTTGGTTATCATAATTCTCTTCAATGGGACTTGTTACCCTCCAAGCATAGGGGTAACTAAGGAGACAATGCCTCGAGGCATGTAGTTAGTAGGCAAGGAGTGGCGAGAGCTAAATGATTAGTTGAGCCCACATTTGAACAGACAAATCCCCTCCTCTCCACCACACATCACCACCCATCATCAACAACATAGAAACATCCGCCACACCATATTGGTCCACATAGGACAAAAGGTCTTTCTTCATAAGGTAACAAGTCCAATCTTATGGTAAGTGTCACTTTAATAATTGAAGCATTTGAGCATGTTGCAAAGGGTCCTTTCTTGAGTATGGAACACTTGCTTGGAAATTATACCTTTTGCATTATTTCACCTTGGTTGTTGACATGGTATTATAATAAGTTGGTCACCCTTGATAAAAGGGTTGATATTGGGGGGTCTCCTTGAAGGGTCATCATACCATTCCCATTCATACTTACCACTTTCCACACTTCTTACCCTCCGTTTCATCATCTTTTGGGTTTTTGGGTTCAATGACCCCAAGAAGGGATTGTACCTTATTTCTTGGGAAGGAGATGAAGGCCCAGAGGTGTTGTAGCTTGCACCGTAAAATTCAAAATCCATAATTTATCCTTCTAGATGCTCGCCCTAAGGTCTTGAGAGCCATGCAATGCTTCTCCATAAAAATGAAGGAACTTGAAAAAAAAATAAAAAAAAATGTCTCGTTTGATGGGGGAATGAATTGCGGTGTCCTTTAATTTCCAATGCATATGGCAACCATTGTGTTCTAACTTCAAGTGGAATTGCGATGTTCTTTTTCTTTCAATTGCACATATAACTCAATGCTTGGACCACAAAAAAAATTGACAGGCAAATAAAGGGCTTGGAAAAATGTTGCATTGCAAATGAAGGGATGCAACACAGCCTCCACAAAGGCACCCATAAATGAGAAAGTATGAGATCTTGATACATCAAGAACCCCATGCCCAAGAGTATTGCCCCCAAACCACCTCATACTCATTACATGGTCTAGAGAGGGTCTTCTTGGGAAACATTCCTTGACTTGGGGATTGGCCTACCCAATAGGGCACCATGACACCCCTCCCATACCTAAATTTGGAAAAGTTTATAAGGTCTTTGAGAATTTGTTTAATTTGAAAAGGGGGTACTTAATGCACTTGTTTGGGTGGTTATTTTATTAAAAGTGGCTTACTTGGAATGATTCATATGACTTGTGGACCCTTGAAGGGAATATTTGCTTGTCTTTGTAGGACCTTAATTGATGAAAGTCATTCATGAAGGGACTAAGCCACTTGAAACTTCATAGGGGCTTGAAATCCAATTGGATGGATGATGCGCCCCATATATTGGAGGCCTAGGATGATGGACGTTGCACCTTGGATGATGTCCCTAACACATAGATGAGGCTTAGAAATATGAAGAGAAGAGGATGCCACCCTCCTATGCCCAAATGTTCCTCCTGGGTAGCATGATGTCACAATTTTGAGGGGAAATTTGGCACATTTGGTGCACTTGGTGGTGTTGTGGCACTTGGTGGTGTTGTGGGCTTGAAGCCCCACATTATAACTTGATTTGGGGATGACATAACACCTTCCTAGCTTGACGTCCTAGCCTTTAGAGGCTTATCTTCACACGTGCAACCTTGGATAGGATATTTATGGGCTTACATGCCATCATTATGTTATTTTTGGTCATTTTGTAGCCTATGTGGGCAAAAAGACCAAAACGATTTGCTAATTAAGCATTGTAACTTTGGTTTTAGCCTAAAATTATGGATTTAATTAAAATGTGGACAAACTGTGAATTGGGTTTTCCTCTATAAATAGAGGCAAGTCATTTGTCACTTGGATAACTCATCACTTGATAATATTACTCTTTGGACTACAATTTCGGCCTTCTTGGAGAATTTCAATCTCTCTTTTTCTTTTGCAAATGGATGAAAAGTATTGTTTTGGAAGATTTAAAGGCAAGCGATTTCTCTTGGTGGTCTCTCTTGGCAAATCGTTGGATGATTTATTGGTAGTAAAGGTTTATTGCATGCTTTCTCTTGGATTTGGTGAGTAATTTATGCAATCTATTGTTATCTTGCTAGTTTAAATTCAAGAATGGTATCTTAAACCCTAGGAGGAGTAAAAAGGCTTATACCCTCCACCAAAATTTGTTCCTCCTTGCTATTGAAAGACTATAAGGATTGCAACAAGGAGTAAGAGGGTTTACACTCTTGTTGCAAGGCTTGTCTAGGGTTTATTTCTCTAGGGAGTAAGAGGGTTTACACCCCTAGAATATTTTCAAGCCCTAGTCCATCTTGATTTTTAGGATAAACGATTTGGAAGGAGATAGGTTTCTTGGGTTTTATAAGGATTTAACTCTCAATAAATCATCTTCTCTTCTTTATTTCTTAACCCAATCTTCAAAAAAGAGACTCCATTCACCCAATAACATGGCACTAATATTTGCATTGGAGAATTTAACATCCCCACTGTAATCCACAATTTAATTAATTCCTAATGTAGATATAATATTTGGCTATGACCAAACAATGTAATATGTAAATTTCTATGTTTTAATAATAAAAATGTGATGCCAGTTGCTAAGGGGACATGGAAAAAGATGGGGGGATGAATTAATCCACCAGAGAGGGGAGAGTCTAGGATAATGGTCAATGTAGGTCTAAGGGGGGATTACCCATGTATATTAATTCAACCCATTTTCCTAAATTTGCTATTGGTATATGAACCTTCTGATTTTTGATTGAGTGTTCCCAAAGCCAACCATTGAATACATGCAAGAGCGTGGGTGTGAGTGGTCACATGCCAAAGTTATTGGGCACATGGGGGTTCAGTACAATCAACTTGGGGAAGTGTGTGAGTGAAACAAGTAAGACAAAGGAGAGGAAATTCATATGGGAAAGGACAACAATTTTACATAATGATTTTTTGTGCATGAAGAGAAAGTAGAGAGAAACAATAAGAGCTTGACGCTGGTGCAGCCATGGAGGGAGGATTCTAGAACATGATGGAGTGTATTTGGATTAAATTGGAGCTGAATATTGAAGAGCTAGGTTGTCATGCCTGAAGAGTGGACTCTTGAGTGAGTTCCACTAAAACAAAAAGTGTTTGCTGGTAGTTTTCCTGGCATCAAGTTCCCTTGAGTTCCCAGCTGAGAAATTCCTAGCTACCTATGCCAGAGAGACCTTGATAAATGAATGGGATGCCCGAGGGACCGAGATTAGTGAAGGAGTACATTCCTTGGGTTGGGCAGGTCAAGAGGAAGAGAACTGGTGGAAAATAGGGATAACTGTAGGATAATACTAGTGGGTTGTGAGTTTTCTAAGATGTGAGTGGACAATGAGAGACCATCCTCTTTTATGGATTACTAGCCTCAACTCGGGGGTGATTGGATATTGATATTTGGAACAATCAGTCTATGGTTGGGTGGAACGTCCGTCCCAAGCAACTGGTTACACAACAAATTTAAAAGATAAGTGTTTGATCTATTTTTGTCTTGTATTTATGAGTTAAATTGTTGTGAATGAACTCTGTGTATTTGAGAATGATTTATATGTTGTTGTGTTGATCTACTTAGATGAATTTAATGTATAATTTAGGGTGTCGTGGATGCATGTAATAAATTTTAATAAACAATAGTTAAATCTGTATGTAAATCGTAGCTGGAAGCTACATGAATTTATTTAGATAATAAATTTTTTGTTTTTGTAAGTTTTTCACACCATAATGTACCTCGGTTGGGCTAGGGGATGAAACATTATGGTATCAGAGCATTTGGTTCAAACACTGGGCTTGTATGGGCTCGAGCCAATGGGAATTTGAAAAATTTGTTGTTGTAGTTTTGGTCTGTGACAAATTGGGGAAAAATAGTGAAAAATTAGAGAGAAATCCCCAAATTCGTGAGCAAGATTCGAGTTCCAATGAATTAGAGTTGGTTAAGAGGTTTAATGGAGCCAATATGCAAAGTTTTAGAGCTGAATTCGACTTGGAATGGTCGAATTTTGAGTTTTAATGGCTGCTGTAGATTTGTAGGAAGTTTGATGAATCGATGATCGAGATCGCTTTTGATCTTGAGAACGACGACTGAGATTCGTCATGATGAATTTAAAAATTCATAAGGTTTTGACGGTTTGAAAGGTTGAGTATATCAACAACCATGATTCAATTTCAAAGGTTTGTGAAGTGGAGTAGATCAACGGTCTGTATTAATTTCGGCCATTGGGAGATCGAAGCAGAATCGACGACCAAGATCATCTCAAGTGAGAGATCAACGATCCATATTCACCTAGGTTTTTGTTGAAATTTTCTAAGTGTTGGAAGTTTCCAAGAGAAACAACCGACAGTTGATGGTCCGGTCAATGGAAGAGACGAAGAGTTCATTTGGCCAAAAGAAATCGCCAATGGTTGATGGTCGGGGGTTGACCAAATTCAACGAAGTGGTTTTGGTCGCTGAGAGAAATATTCAATGGGATGATGGTTGGGTGTTAGTCAAAATCAACGAAGTGTTTTCTAATGTGGAAGAGAAATCATTGATGGCTGATGGGCCAATGGTCGGGCGTCGATTGAATTCGACGAGGTGTTCAAGTCGTCCAAGAAATCGATCGATGACCGATAGAGAAAAAAGGGTGATGAATTGTAATGCCACATCAACATCCATGTGTCATTCCACATCATTCAAGTTTAAATATCAGGATGATGTGTCATGCCACATCAACAGTTGCCATGTCAGCCCATAAGTGGCCGATGGACGATGGTCGGGTCGACCAAACTAGAGAAGTGTTTCCTTAGTTGACAGGGATGACCAACGGTCGATGGGATGATGATAAAGCATCAATTGAATTAGTGAGGAGTTCCATTCACCAATGGAATTATCAATGATTGATGAACGATAGTCGGATTGAGTGGTTTAGCGTTGTGTGCAAAACAATTATTAAGGAAATGGGTCGATGGCCGACAATCGGGTTGGCAGGTTGGGAAAGGTGTCGTGCGCACCAAAGGATAACATCAGTCATCAAAGACCAATAGAGTTAGATCAATGACTCAAATTTCACCCGATTTTGAGATCAATGGCTCATATTTAAGGGTTGTTAACACAATAAAATAGTCAAATTTATGTGAAATTTTGTGGTTTTTGAAGTTCATTAACTTCCGAGACATTTTTTAGGGCCCAAATGACGTTTTTATCCAATCAAACCCATGCAAACAGAGTGTACCAAGGTATACTTTGTCTTTTCAATTCAAATAAAGGAACTTGGAGAGAGCTATCCAATGAGCTAAACTATTTGCAAAACAAAGCTTGTATTAGAAATTTACAACTAAAACAATGAGGGTAAAATTTTGGCATCAAATTACTACTTGAAAGGCATAAATCCATGCTCAAAAGTTTGTTTGGGGCGCAGGAGTAGTCTATGGAAAGCTTATGAACCATAGAAGAAAACCATGGATTTAGATTTTATATATGGGTACTTGAAAATGCGCATGAAGAAAAATAAGACACCTATAGCATATAGGGATAAATTGGGAAAAACAACCTAAAATTCTCCGGACCATAACTTTCAGCTCGGAGCTTGGATTTGAGAAAAGGAATATTGGTTAGAAAGGTATCGAGGAGTAGAAGACATATATCAACCCATAATCTTGAATTGGGCATTAAAATTTTCCATAAATTAATAAAGAGATTTCTGTAGTAGTAAATGAATGGAAAATTGCAGCATGTGGATGTTATAACTTTTCGCTCAGAACTCAGATTGAGGCATGGGAATAGCCGTTGGAATATATTTCATAGAGGAATGCATATAAGGAATCATAATTTGAATTGATGCAATTTTTCCTTCATAAATTAATGAAGAAACAACGTATATTCTGATGGATGAAATGTTTTATGTTATGCATGTTGTAACAATAATTATTACATGCACATTTCTTGCCGAATTAGAGGTACATGAAGGAAAATTTGGTTCCTATATGAGGATTGGAGTTATGAAAGATGATTAAGGATATTACAACCATGAGGAAGAGATTAGAGATCTTCATGTCACTATGGGGAATGCTGAGATAGAGGCAAATGGAAGAAGCGATAGACATGAGCATGTCACTATGAGAAGCCTGCATAGGGAAGTGTAGAGCTATAGAGATGATAGTTAAAGGATTGTGAAGGCTCATGAAGAGATACTTTGGAGCTTAAATATGTTTCATAATCAAGTCAACAAACACTTTGACACCAAGAAAGAAACTAGTGCTAGACAAGTGTCAACATCTAGATCTCAAAGCAAAAGGGATGATCATGGAAATGATAGTGTTTGATTATGTTGTCATTGACATTCACTGATTGATGTCAAAGAGTTGAATTCTTGTCATAGTATCATTGATGTATTGATGTTGTCATATATGTAATTGCTGTAAAATACGTCAAGTGGTGTCATAGTGATGTGTTGTCATGGATTAATGTATAGACGAGATTGTTGGATTACTGAGAGGGGGGGGTGAATCAATAATAGCGTAATTATAGTCCTTTTTCTCCAAATAATACAAGTGTTATATCAATGTAGAATTATTATCCAATAATGAGAAATAAGAAATGAACAATCACACACATACACAGTACATCGATGTTTTACGTGGAAGCCCAAATCGGGAGAAAACCACAAAATGCTTTTTCTTATATGTCTTGAAGAATTACATTCATTGGAAGCACCAAATTCCTTTGTTTTCTAGATGCAACTGGAAATATGCTCCAACCTCCTAGTTTCTCAGGATACAACCTTAGGGAAGCTCCAAATCCCCAATTCTCTAGCTACAACCAGAAGGAGTCTACAACCCCCTATGTTCTCCGGCTACAACTGGAAGGTGGCTACAACCACCTGTCCTTGCCCCGTCCAACCACCCTGAAGTATAAGTAGAATGATGGAACCACTGTCAACCTATCACTATGAGATATACTGTTGAACAACTGTATCAACCTGTACCACTGACCTATATCCAATCTATACAACTACCCTGTAATCAATCTGTACCTAAACTAAACATGCATCTACAAAAATACAACATGTACGTGACCTATAGTGATGCATCCCGCGTATGTATGCACCCTATATGTTACGAAGCCCACGTATGTATGCGCCTTATCTGTTATGCATCTTGCATATTCTTTCTGGAACTAGGGTTTCCCTTCACTTGAAAACTTCTGACCCTCTGTAACTTCTTTCACATAGATTTGTATTCTGTCATTGTATCCAGACTGTAACTGTACCCTGTGCATGCATTCTCATACATAACATTTACTCAATACAAATATGTCTCTCTCTAGTCATGTTCCATATAGGTGTGTGAAATCACGAACATGTATACTTTCCCTCACATGATCTTAGTCATCAAACCCTTTCTGATATTCAACCTCTCAATACATCAACAAATACAAGGTCTCAACCATGTACCATAAAACCTTTATCCATGTGCCAAGAAATACAAGAGTTCCTCAACAAGAAGTATCAATGATGAATATACCAGTATTGTATTTCAGTAGATTTGACTTATGCAGAAGATCCCATGTAGCCACTAGTCTCTCTAGGGAGAATCTTCAAATCTCCATTGCGATTCCTCACGCATACATAAAAATCCAACTATTCATAGAAAGAAGACATACCTTTTGAACCAATGGATGGATCTAATGTATATGAGCACTTTAGACCTTCCTAGGAGCTTGATCTCAAAATATAGAACCTCTGCATATTCATCTTCTCAAGTTTCATGGATTTACCAACATGTACTCACCCTGTACACAACCAGCCCGCGTACGTACACTCCCTATACACAGCCAACCCGCGTACTGCATGCACCCTATACACAGACAACTCACGCATGCCTAAGAAAATAAGGTTTTCTATAAATCCGAGAATTTCACCGTCAACCCTTCGTGCTACCTCAGACGTTTGCCACTTCAGATGTATCCACAAGTATTTACAAGAAGCTTTACAAAAGAAAAATATACATACAATATGTACAAGTGTGTCATTAATGAGTGAGATTTGCCTCTTATTTATATCTTCATGTAGCCTTACACTTTCCTTATTTTAGGGCTTCTCCATTTAAAATAATTTCTTTTGCAAGACACTTTGACTCTTGGGGGATTCTATAAGACTCATGAGGGTTCTCCAAATTCATATGGTCATAGATCTCTAACCGTGAGGAGTTATGTGAAATTACACATACCACCAGAAATGGCATGACAAGCACTATGAATATAGGATAGTTTCACTGACAAATTCACTATCCTTCATCTCATTATTCCACAATTAAGCATGGTTTCTCTAACCATACTTCTAGGATAACTCAATCCGTAAAGCGTCTTCTCATGAGGGATTTCACCATAAGGGGACCACTTTGGAGTTCATCCATCTGTACTTCTTATCAACCATGACAAGACAATAATGAGTCATCTTTACATCAAACAAACTTGGGTCCATTACTGAAACCTTTGTGCTACCGGGCTTTCTTCAAGGGTTGACATCAATGACAACCAACCTTAATCAATAGGGATGATGTAAAGGTTGGTCATTGTTGTCTTTTCATGGTTGATAGGAATAACCAATTGGATAAACTCCAGAGTGGTCCCCTTATGGTGAAATCCCTCACGAGAATACGCTCTTGGATAAAGTTCTGAAAGTGGTCCCCTTATGGTGAAATCCCTCATAGGAATATGATTTGGGAAGCCCAAAGGGTTAGGTAGCCCACCAATGTGGTTAGGGAACCCAAGTTTGATTAAGGAATAATGTAATGAATATCAGTGAATTTGCAGGAGAAACTATTCCATATGGATAATATATGTCATTCCATTTTTGGTGATATGTGGAACGTCACATAACTCCTCACGGTTAGATATTTATGGCCATGTGAAGTTGGAGAACCCTCATGAGTTATCTAGAAGCCTCTAGAAGGTCAAATAAGTCAAATTATTCTAGAATATCCTAGAAGACATTGACCAGTCAAAGTGGTTAGTCATGGGTTAAGTGGTTGCAACAAGAAAACAATTAAAAATGAATTAGCTGCAACTAGAATTGAAGAGTTTACTATTTATCGATAAAGTGGTTAACTGGACAAAGTTGGTTAAGTGGAAAAAGTGGCTAAGTGGAAAAAATTGGTTAAGTGGAAAAAGTGGCTAAGTGGACAAAGTGGTTAAGTGGACAAAGTTGGTTAAGTGGGAAAAGTGGCTAAGTGGACAAAATTGGTTGAGTGGAAAAAGTGGCTAAGTGGACAAAGTGGTTAAGTGGACAAAGTGGTTAAGTGGACACTTCTAGAGGAAGCTACTTGGAGAGTATAAATAAGAGAGCAAGGGTCTCCCATTAGCATCCATTGAGCATATTGAATATCTACAAGTGGCTAAGGTAATGAAAGGATATCTAAGGTGAATTTCAGAGGGAAGGTGAAGTAAAGAAGGCCTAAATTCAAGGGAGGATAAAGTATTTTGATGCTGCTTTCTAAGGCATGTTATTTATAGGTCATTGTTGGCACAGGGGTAGACCCAGGGTTCAACGCTACAACAACGCCCCAAAAAAACCCTAACTACCGACCCTTTTGGAAACACTTGTGAAGCAGATGAAGTCTCACCCCAGGTAGAGGCAGGGGTGGTTGCAAGACTCAGGTGTCTACAACCTTAACTGGGACACATATATGTGATTATAATACATAATAGAGAACTTAGCACCGTTAGTTCATCATTCTTTAAACAATATCTACTTCGCAGATAAAATAGAGAATCACAACATTCACCCAGATCTAATGTATCTAAGCACTTAGCATAAATAAATGGATGAGATCTGGCAGATTAAAGCACTAAGCACATTCACCTATATCAGATCTAACATCCAGATTCATCATAAGCACAAAGCATAAACAGATCTATCTATCTATCTATATCAAGCACTTAGAAAATAACACATAAATACATCAGAACATTGCAAAGAGAAAAATAACACAGTATTTACGTGGTTCACCCCCACCCTGGGGCTATGTCCACCAACTCTTCTTATTTATTATCTTCAATTAGTCATATACATGCACAGAGTCACAAAAACCCTACTCTACATAGGACAGGAGATCTGCACACACCTCGCTAGATCCTCCTTCCCCGAGCTAGGTCTAGAACAAAGCCTTTCACAGTCTGTTACAACCACTTGCACTTAGCTCTACAAGTTTCTCACAATATGCACAGAGCATATACAAACCATGCTTGCACTTATCACTTAGATTTTTGACCTAGCTACTTATGTATACTTTAAAAAATAGGCCTAAACATGGGTAAACCCATGGGCTGACATCCCATACCCGTTACATAATCCCAAATCCCAAAAAGGACCCAAAAAGGGGTCGAGATCCTACGATCTCTGCTTCTTCTTACACTCCATCTTCGACATGCTGTCGAAGTCCCAAAATAGGTCAACTTGAACACAAATCTCCCAAAACTTGGTCAAGTTCCAATAGGTCCCCAAAACTCAACTGTGACTCATCCTGAGTCACTCTGGTTTGACCAGTTTTGCTTCAAATTCCTCGAGCTTGGCTCAAGCTACTTAGACTTGCTTCTATGCTAGGGCCTCCTGTTCAACGAACTCTTGGATGACTGCATCGTTGATAGGTCCCTCTAGATGCTGTTCAACTATAGTGACAACCTACTCTAGCTCTGCTCCTTGGCCTTCTACCTCTATAAACAATTGATAGGCCTTGTCTTGTATGGGTTGGAGCCTCTGAGTTACTTCCATAACTCTGCTCTGGATAGTATGGATTTTCTACTCTGCAATGCATTTTTCTTGGGAGTGCTTCATTCTTTCCACAACTGGCAGGGACTTCAGCTGCACCTGTATATTTTCGGCTTGATACTTCACCTCTTGGAGCTGTGACTCCAGTGCCTTCAATTCCGGGTTCTTCGTGAGTTGTTCATAGGTCTGGGAACTGTGATTAGTGAGTTGATTACATTCCAGGGTAAGATCCTTTAGCCTTTCAACTGCACTCTGGGCGGTTGCTTCTCTTTGGTGTCTTACATATTTTGGGGTCTCAGGTACAGTGCATAGCTCCAAATCTGCTATGCGTTGCTGTAGCTACTGGATGGCTTCTATGAGCTAGTTCACCTGCTGTGTAACTCAGTCTTCTGCCTTGATTTATAATACTGTCACAAAGAGAAGTGCTATATTGACAACTTCATTTACTTCGAGTTGCTCCATGAGCAACTGCTCCTTTTCTTTTTGTAGCTGTTCTTTTTCTTCATCAAACTTCACTTGGAGAGTAAGCTTTTCCTGTTCCGAAACACTGCATTTCTCTACGAGTACTCATTGTACTTGTGTCAAAGCCTGGGTGGATTTCTCTTTTTCTTCCTGTGCTCATCGAAGGTGAGCTTTGACTGTATCGGCTAGGCGGTGGAGTTGAGCTGGTTCATCTCCCAATTCTGGCTCTCCCGGCGCAGTGGAGACTGCGTGGCTAGACTGTAGGGCCTGTTGTACCCCTCAGAGTTCATTCTCAATTCTATCATACATCTCCCCTTGCTTTGCTTCTTGTTTCTCTACTATTTCTAGTGAAGCATCTTGCAGGGCTTCTATGAGGAAGTCGAAGTCATCGGAGGTGAGGACAATTTACATCTTGGTCATGGTGGCCTTTGATTTCTTCCGGGAGGAAGGTTTCAAAGGAAAACCTTTCTCTTCTTCAGGTGATCAACCTCATCTCCTTGCTTCTATTCAAATTCTTTGTCATCTAACTCTTCACCATCACCTCCTTGCTTTGGTGATATGGAAGCAGTCTTCATAGATGCACTGTCTAATTCTTGGACCTCTTCGGTCTTCTTTGTCCTACTAGGTATGGGTGTATCCTGCACAGTTTCTAGGCTGTTGATGTCAGATATCTCCGTAGGGTCTGCTGGAATAAGGAGGTCTACCGAATAGTCCTTAGTGATCTCCTCCAAGTCCTCCTCTGTCAACTTGTAGTAGGAATGAAGCTGTTTCTTGTGTTTGTTGGCGCACGCTATGATGTAAATAAAATGTCGATCTGTGCTGAACTTATCAAAGGCCTAAACCGATGTAGAGTATTTGGAGTCATGTGAGGCTCGTACTATATGGTTATCTTATACTGATTGTAGTAGGTATGAAAAACAACATTTGACTACCACTGTTTATTCATATCGCTTGAATACTACAATGTACTGAACTTCACGGCCAGTGGTTCAAATGGCTCAATGTCTGGGAAGGTCGTACCTTTCGGTATCTCCCAGGTAATAAAAGCTATAAGGATCAAGTGCCAGCTGAAATGAAATTCATATCCTTGATCCTATGCGTCTTTGTAGTCGAGTTCCAACTGGTTCACTAGGTACATCGTCCAGTTCATCTAAAGGCCTTCCGCGCACTTCCCTGTGAGGTCGACTACAAAACCGATGACTTGGGTAGGTCGGTTCTTTCGTACTAACTTCCTTGCAATAAACTGATAGGAGAGTCACACTATGCCACTCTAGATAGAAGCTACCTTGTAGCCTTGCTTTCCCTTCTCGACATCGCCATAAGTGTCCTTGATCTTCTGTGCTAGAGTGCGATCCATGGCTTTCCAGGGTAAAACTCTTGAGGATCAGGTCCTTTCATACTCAACCTTGTGATATGACTGATCAACATCGGATCAACTGTTATACAATGGTTTAGCCACAAATAACTGCCATGGTAACAATGAAGCAACAACTTGACAGTGGCATTGACTTCCTGGTGTCTACCAAAGTGGTGAATCTTCATGATGTTCAACAGGTTGGACTGCACGAGGTTCATAGTCCACGAATGGGGGATTGTCTTTGAATTCTTCCCCTTAGTTCTAGTCAGGTACTTATGTGGGGCGAGCATGTTATAGACTTTGTGATCTTCGAGGTTGAAGTCACTAAACTTCAACGCTGTAATCTTATCTTGGTATGCTCGAACTACACGTATCCCCTTTGGGAGGTATGCCATAACCAAGGTGTATTCGAAATCTCTGGGCATGCTGTCTCGATTTACTATGCCACTTAGAGGTGGTATATAGGAGGGTAATATGGTTGGGATCAATTTGGAATTCGCTAGATCATCCCTGTGCTTGGTTCGCTTTTCATCTGATGGTCGGGATGGTTCGGCTCCACGAGCAGTGGACAAAGAGGATGGTAGTCCTCTCATTGATTATGCTTGTACATCTATAGACATCGACATATCTCTTTCAGTCATGAGGTCGATCATAACTTCTTCAACAGTTTTCTCTGCAGTGCTCAACTCGTCTGACATACACACTCAGGGTTAACAATCTCAGGTTTAGAAGGTAACTTAGGCATAATAATGGGATAGAGAGCAAGAGCGCGATGATCACTGTGAAAAATTAACTTAGTCTACGGGCTCAAACTCTCAGTTGGAAAAAGTGTTCTCGGTGCATGGCGCGATGGGATAAATAGGTAACTCGACAATGGGTCACTTGCAATGGGTATGAAGCCTTCATTAACTCCGTTCTATCCATTATGGCGTGGTCCCAACGGTCGGATGGCGAGATGTCTGTCCATAAATGTCTTTCTACCTATTCATAGCGTTGGTCTAACGGTTATAATGTCCCCAACGACTATATTTCTTCACCATGGTGAAGTTCCATGTGTTGTTGTTCTGATATCCCGACGAAGCTCCAATTTTGCAAATTTTTCTTCTATGAGGTTCCCTCTGGAACCTTCTGCAACTTGTTGATCTTAACTCTCTTCTTACTTAGATTTCTAGCCTTCTTCCTAGTGAGCTTTGTTTCTGTATGCATTTTTTTGTTTTGATTCTTATCTTCTTTTGGCATAGGTACTTCACGCTTTTGATATTCTTTCCTAAGATTCGAGGGTGATCCTTCTTCTTTATCTATAATGGGTACTTCAATCTTCTGTGGGTCTTCTAGTGTTCTTGCAACTTTGACATTCGGGTCTCTGGTGCTAAATAGCTTCGATCTATTCTTCTGTTCTTCAATCAAGTGTGTGATGAATTCTTTTAACTCTTGATTCTTATGTTCTAAAACTTCCTCTTCTTCTTGCCTTCTGGCTTGATATCTTTCAATCCAAGGTTTTCCTAATAGCATGGTAAATGGGGCAATGTTCTCAATAAATTTAATAATCCCAAAATCTTCCTCTGTCGAAGTTCCATTAGCATTCATAGGTATCCGGGTGAGCTTTCCACATAGGTTTATAAAATTTCCTTTGAATAGTCCTATTCCTCCTAATGAAGGAATCATAATAGGCCTCCCTATAGCTTCCCAAGTTCTCTCTGTCATGATATTCACCTGTGTTTCCTCATCTAGAACACAGTCAATGTCAAAGTCTCCTATTCTTGCTTCAAGGCATTCTTTTTATTTGAAGATCTCTGATAATCTGACATGTCGGTGGTCATTCAGGGTTTCTTTCATCTGTAGAAATACTTTCTCTGATTCTTTCTGGGATTCTGTCATAATCTTATTTTCTGGATCTGCCTTAGGGTTTTCTTGTCTCATGTTCATTTCTTCAAGATTAGCAATCATTCTAGGACAATCCAATACTTCATGGTCCATAGATTTTCAACAAAGACAACTGGGTCTATTCCCAGGGCATTCCTTAGTAAGGTGTCCCGGTTTTCTGCAACTGTAACATAGGGTTAATCCACTCTTTCTTTTAAATGATCCCCAAACTTTCCTTCACTGCGTGCTAGGATCATGGTAGCTAACCTGCAATTTTTTTTTTGTAGGGTCCTGCATACACTTATTAGTCCAAACATTCTTTCTATGGATAGGTATAACATATTTTTCACTATTCTTATCATATCTACTCATATCAAATCCTCTTCCATCTATTAATACCCTAGTTTCAAGCTAGGATAGAATCTATCAAACATACCTAGATTCATACTATTGAAACAAAAATTTCCACTTATCTACTTCTACAGAGCACAAATCTTTCAGATCTAGAACTTTTCAATATTCTTACCTTTATCAGAGCATAGAGCTTTCAGATCTTGCCTCTTTTAATAAAAAAGTCTCACTTTTTCCTTTCTAAGAGCACAAAGCTTTCAGATCTTACCTCTTTTCTTCAGATCATACTTCTTTTTCTTAGCACAGAGCTTGTCAAACTAAGTAGAGTACTGCACACAATAGAAACATATCTACGCACAAAGCTTCTTCTTCCTCAGTTCCCAACAATCACAGTTTTAGGTCCCGGCAACAGAACCATTTGTTGGCACAGGGGTAGACCGAGGGTTCAATGCTACAAAAACACACCAACGGAACCCTAACTACCAGCCCTTTCTGCAACACCTGTGAAGCAGATGAAGTCTCACCCGAGGTAGAGGCAGGGGTGGTTGCAGGACTCAGGTGTCTATAACCTTAGTTGGGACACAAATATGTGATTATAATACTTAATAGAGCACTTAATACCGTAAGTTCATCATTATTTAACCAATATCTATTTCGCAGATAAAACATAGCATCACAACATTCACCCAGATCTAATGTATCTAAGCACTTAACATAAATAAATGGATCAGATCTGGCAAATTCAATCACTAGGCACATTCACCTATATCATATCTAACATCCAGATTCATCATAAGAACAAAGCATAAACAAATATATCTATCTATCTATATCAAGCACTTAGGAAATAACACATAAATACATCAGAACATCACACAAAGCATAATAACACAGTATTTACGTGGTTCACCCCCACCTTGGGGCTACGTCCACCAACTCTTCTTCTTTATTATCTTCAATCAGTCATCTACATGCACAGAGCCACAAAAATCCTACTCCGCATAGGACAGGAGATTTGCGCGCACCTTGCCAGATCCTCCTTCCCTGAGCTAGGTCTAGCACAAAGCCTTTCACAGTCTGTTACAACCACTTGCACTTAGCTCTACAATTTTCTCAGGATATGCACAAAGCATCTACAAACCATACTTGCACTTAGCACTTAGATTATTGGCTTGGATACTTATATCAACTAGCTACTTATTTATACTTTACAAAATGGGCCTAAACATAGGTAAACCCATGAGCCGACATCCCATACCCGTTACATAATCCCAAATCCAAAAAATGACCCAAAAAGGGGCTGAGATCCTGCGATATCTACTTCGTCTTGCGCTTCGTCTTCGACAGGATGTCGAAGTCCCAAAATAGGTCAACTTGACCAAGGATCTCCCAAAACTTGGTCAAGGGCCAACAATCATCTAACCATTTTCAGAATAAAGTTTTTCATAAAATTATTCAGATATCGAAATCTAGAGGCCATTGAGACAACATATCCAAGTAACCGTGATAATTTTTTTAGCTTGTGGGTCATTGTATTTTGGGAGTTACACTCTGTGGAAAATAAGGTTTGTGGCTAGTCCCGAAACTAGTCTAAAACAGGTGTTTTGGGTAAAAATGTCATAACTTATTCATAACAGATCCAAATTTAGTAAGACCAATTGTATTGGTTATAATACATTATTTAGTATAGTTTTTACCATTTTTCAGATTAATACAACAAATATTACGTGTGGGGAATTCTCTACATGATTTCTCTCTAGAATAAGCCATAATTCAACAAGGTATGCCATTTTTGCTAGAACTCCTTTTCTGGGAGGTTCCAAGCAATGAAACTAGGAGGAGTTGTGGACAAGTCACTGAAGAAAATTGTGTACCATTTTCAGACCTTATTCATTACAAGTACATAGTTATGATTGTTTCAAGTTAGGGTTGTTGATTAATCCAAAATTATTCATGTGAGACTAAAGTAAAGTTTGATGAAAACAAAAGTTTCTTGTTGTTGAATTTAAGGAAGGTTTGAAGGTCCATGATCACATAAACCAAGAATTCTACAGAGTTACATATCATATTTGGATGATGATATTGATGAGATAGGTTGAGGTGACAAGTTGTGCATAGTTCATGCACTTGTATTGGTATAGACTGTTGGTACAATTTGAGAGATTTATTTTTGTCTACAAGTTGGGTATTGTACTTGAGGATTGGATTCCTCACATATTGGTTGGTGCCGAGATACACAGGCTAGGTATTTCATTGAGAGTTGGTGCTCTATTTCAGTTGGTGCCGATAAAACCCAAGGATTGTAGTCCGTAATACAAAATAAACTTATACATTTTTTTGGTGTTCCTAGTGTTCTTTATTGTGATGGTGCATAGCTCTTTATTGTTAATGTATGTCATTAAGATATATTCACATGCAAAAAACTAAGTGTGAATGGAAGTAATAAGTAATGATGTTGCTAATGGTGATTGCTAACTAAAGTTTTATGAGAGGTGTAAAAATATCCCTCACACTGATTCACCCCCCCTCTCATTGTGATCAGTGTGTCCAACAATTAGAATCAGAGCAGACCTTCACTATAAGCCTTAACAAGCTTGGAGGATATCCATGGACACACAAATGGATGATGAAGTTCCAATCTTTGATGAGAAAAATTATTCAACATGGAGAATAGAAATGAAAGGGTATTTGAAAGAAAAAGGAGCAGGTGTTTAGAAAGCAACTATTGGTGGATCAGTTCCCTTGAAGAAAAAGTCAAAGTTTGCATCTCAAAAGGAAGAAAAGAAGAATGATAAATTGGCTCTCAAGACCATTTTCAATAGACTCTCAAGTTCTGCAAAGAAAGCATGGGACAATGTACTTCCACCAAGGATCTATGGTTGAAGATAGAGAAGACATATCAAGAAAAAAAGGAAGACACTGAAGACAATTCCATCAATAACAATGAAGTTAAAGACTCTCCAAAATCCTCTATTTTCAATAATTCTAAGTGTGATGATGTTGAATGTTTCTCTACAAGTGAAGAAGAAAATCTAGAAGTAGTTTGTGTAGAATCATATGACATTTATCCTATATATGAAGAGGGAGATTAGTTGAAGCTTAAAGATAAAGTTTTATCTGAGTTAGATGATGTTAGTAGTGACATATGACATTACTTAATTGCTTTTGAGTATCTTGAAAAATACACCAAGGAAGTCCTAGAAAAGTACCCAAGATATACCATGGCCCTAAAGAAAATTCTCAAAGAAAAATAAGAAAGTAAAAAGACTCAATTAGAAGAAAAAGAAGAAGATATCAAAAGAGTAAAGAATGAAATAGAAGAAAAGAATAAGGTAGATGATGAGCTTATCAAAAGTGTTGAAGTTAATGTCAATATTTAGACCAAAATTGAAGAAGCCAAAAGAATAGAGAAACTATTGAAGAATCAAGTAAATGAAAAGGAAGAGTCATGTCATAAGTTGGAAGATGAAGTTGTTGATCTTAGAAAGAAAGTAGAGAAGTCAAAAACTCACATCAAGTTCATGAACAACTCAACAATCTTGGATGAGATCCTAGATAGCCAAAGATCTCCAAATGAGAAATCATGTCTTGGATACAATAAGGAAGCTATACATCTTGAAGATATCACTTCTAAGAAGCATGAGGTAAGTCCTTCATTCTTAAAAGGTGGAAGTAATGTTGCAAGTCAATAATATACACAAAACAATGAAACTTTCAAAAGAACAAAGAAAGGGAGACATCGAGAATCCATCTTTATTCCTCAAAGCAAATTCAGAAGAGAGACACCTTCAATATGGACACCAAAGAAAAGGTATGAAAATGTTTTTCATGGTCGCTGCTACTCATGTAATGAATATGGTCACAAAGATTTGGATTGTAGAGATTATGCAAGGAAATATAATGTAAGGTTTCATAACACTCTAAGGTGTTGGAGATGTAATCATGTGAGACACATTGCTGCTCATTGTCACACCATGAGATGCTACAACTGTAGTGGGTTTGGCCACAAATCCTAGGATTTCTGGAACACAAGAAGACAATCCATGAGGAGTGCTTCATATAGCATGAAAATAAGAACACATGAAGCTAGGAAGGAAGAAAATTTTGAAAATATGAAAGCTTAGAGCTCAAGTTATGAGAAGCTAGGACACCTTCAGAAGTGGGTGAAGGAGACTGAACAACTAGAACAGAATGGAAGCCATGAGGTAAACTTAAGATTGATTTTTTTTTCTGAAGCATACGCGGGCTCCCGTGGGAGAAGTCATGTACATATGCGAGGTGACCTATAGAAAGGTCACATACATACGCGAGATGTCTGTAGAATAGGTCGCATACCTGTGGTAAAAACCTTGGAAAAAAAGGATATGCAAATGAGTTGCAACATGGTTTGATAGTATAAATCTGTTTTGCAGGGTCTGACATGGTTTATTGCAGATTTTCATGATTATATGTTGGCATGTGTATTTGATGTATGTATGGTGATGATATATGGTTGAGTGTTGAAAGTATATCTTGGATGCATGGTACTAACCCGATACATTTATTTTTGAGGAACAATGTTGGTTATGTCAGTGATGATATGTCATGTTGTTTATGGGACAATTCATGTTGATGTGATGTTAGCTAGAGACATATCATTGATATATTGAGGGACACTCTTAGTACATGTTTAGAGGTACTATTGGATGCTTAGTACTTGTTGTAGTGAATTTTTTTTGAGGCAGATCTGCCATGGTACATGGTTGGTACATATGTGAGCTCCATTGATATATCTTATGATGTATTGTTAGAGGAATATTTGTTGGATGTATTGGTGCATGGATTTTCCATGTGGTTGAGCTACATATTGGGACATGTAGTTGATGAGTTGATGAGGTGGTTATGTTTTACAACATTGATGATTCATATCTTGATCTATAGTTGATGCATGATTGATACACATTTGGTACATTTTTAGAGGCACTTTCTATCAGTATGATTAGCAAATGGTTTATGGTTGATATGGCATACATGTATGGGAACACATCTTGATTTTATTTCATATTGTTGAGGTTTGGTGCATGGTTGATGCACTTGCTTTGGTACATGATGTATAGGATGATATAGTTGAGACACTTGTTATGATGCTTGGTTTATGTATTGATGGTTGAGATACATGGTTGTGGCACTTGGTTCATGGTAGAGGCATATCATGAATGATATGACACTTGTTTGAGCCACATGGTTGGAATGTTGGTATTGGCATATGGTTTGTACAAAATTGGCACATGTTCTTGGCATATGGTTGATACACTCCATTGATGATATCTTATGTTATATTCTATGGTATTTGTAACATCCCCAACTACCCAAGACGGGGCATGCTACCACCAAGATGCTCTATTCAAGTTCTGATATACATTTATATATCTAATGCAATTTAAACACACATAACATTATTCTCATACACATATTCACGTGGAAGCGACAATAAGCACATACATGCAATATATACATGCAATTCTGCTAACATTATAACACATTTACAAGATACACAACGTACAATGAACATATAATTGGTACTTATCTTTTATGAGAATACCATTGACTGCATGCAGACCTTCCACGAGCCTCCCAAACTTAGACCACACTGCTCAAGCTATCAACAATGGGTCACCCCCGAGCTGGGAATAAAGTCCACCCAGGGCAAAGGAATCCTAGACAAGGATGAAGCTACATGAAGCTACACAATGCACATGAAGGATTCTTTCCAAGGAGCCTACTTACACCCACCGCTCATAGACTCTCATTCCCCACATGCCTATTCCACCTCGAGAATATGCACCTTCACCATTCCACAGTCCATCAGCTGCTCCACTTCCCTTCAAAGGCCTCGACAACAGGTCAGATCAGGAATTATTGGAGCTCTTTGGATGCTGTTGGAATCCCTCTAGGAGAAATCACTTCCCCAACAAACTCTCTCACTTGGAGAGAGTTGCTCGCAGGCCTGACAACCTGCATCTTCAACCACGGGCCTGACAACCCACCTCCTCAAACCACAACAACAAAATCGGGTGAGACAAGAAATGACTCAACAAATTATGGAGGCTCACGATGAAAAATGTTCACTAATGGAGGAAATGGATTTGGCTGCATCCCTGTTCAGTGCATGCATGAACAAGACAAGAATGGCATGGATTGTGAGTGAACGAGTGAGGGAAAATGAAAAACAATGGTCAATCTGCAGAATCGTGAGAGAGACAAAATGGTGAGGACAAGAATGGTGAGAATGACCCTAAATGGTCAGAACCCCCACAATGGCGGGAATTCTCACATAAAACTGCATGCATCCTAGGTGACACTTGGCTCTCCAGGAGCTCGTTCCTCTCCACTTGGAGTTTGTTCCTCCTCCCCAAAGGAACTTAGGATAACTGGGTTTATTTCCCAACTTTATTGTTTTCAGGAAATACATTATAATATTCTCTTGAGTTAAGCCCTCAAGCTTAGCCCCTCTTTCCTAGCCTCTCAACCCCATACCTTTCCCTTCCCAGTGGAGCTTAGTCCCCCATAACTCTTTCTTCATGGTCAGTCTACACACAACAATGCATTTCTATTAATAATGTGCATAATTACATATACAAAATAGGATCTCTTGCCTTAGCCAAAACATAAGCCTCCCAACTTATAAATACTTGGATCACCAACCTATAACATCATTAAGCATCATTGCAATTCAACAGGGGCTCGAACTTGGGGTATTACAATCCCCTCCCCTTATTTTTGCACTGTCCTCAGTGAAACTCATTTATATGACTTCAACAAGATTTTCAAAATCTTAAAAAAAATGCAGGTATTCTTCTTACATAGCATCGTCATGCTCCCAGGTTGTGTCCTCAGGACCGTACCAGGTCCATTAAAAATTTACAAGCCCTATGGTTTGATTATGAAGCTATTTGATTTCTCGGTCCAGAATGCGTACCATATGCACTTGAAAAGTGATTTCTTGCTCCACCTAAATCACATTCCAATCAATAACATGATTAGCATCAAGTATATATTTCTTAAGCAATGATACATGGAATTCATTATGTATAGACATAGATGTAGGTAATGGAAGCATGTAAGCTACTGGTCCAATCCTTTCTAGGATTTCAAACGATCCACAATATCTGGCTGCCAACTTGGAATAGTTTCCCAAATTCAGGGAACTTCTATTGGCCTTCACCTTCAAGAAAACATGATCACCCACTTTAAACTGTCCATAGGTTCTACCTTTGTCATGATAACTTTTATACCTATCTTGGGCAACCTTTAAGTTCTATTTAATCTTCAACATTTTCTCTTCTATTTCTCTGAGAAACTCTGGCCCAACTACTGCTCTATCAGCTGGGTTGTCCCAACTTACTGGACTGTTTCACTTTCTGCCATGCAGTGCCTCAAATGGACTCATCTTCAATGATTCTTGGTACCCATTATTGTAGGAAAATTCTACCAAGTGTATATAATCTTCCCATTTAGATGGTTTATCCATCACGTACATCCTTAGCATATACTCTACCACTTGGTTCACCCTTTCTGTTTTCCCATCAGATTCAGGATGATAGTTTGTGCTGGAGTTTATATTTGTTCCGAATCCTTTGAATAATCCTCTCCAAAAATTTGAGGTAATCTTTGGGTCTTGGTCATACACAATTGTCTTGGGTATGCCATGCAATCGTGCTACCTCCCTCATATAGATATCAACAACATTGGTTTCTTTATGAATAACCTTCTTTGGAATAAAATGGGCAGCTTTAGTAAGCTTGTCCACCACCACCATGATAGAATCATGTTGCTTGCTTGTTCTAGGTAATATTGTGATGAAATCCATAGTCACCACTTCCCACTTCCACTTAGTAATGGGCAATGACTGTAGCAACCCAGCTGGGTGCCTATGCTCAACCTTAACCTTTTGACACTCCATACATTTAGCAATGTACTCAACAATCTCCCTCTTCATGCCTGGCCAATAGTATTGGCTCTTGACTGCTGCCACTATTTTATGATATCCTAGGTGCCCAACATAAGGCACATTATGCATCTCTTTCAAAATTGTACTCCTCAATTCAGGAGAATTGGGTACATAAATTCTGTTCTTGTACAAGAGAATTTCATCATTCTCCAATTCATAATTTTCAACCTTCTGCTGCATTTTTTGTTAAGCCCTAATATTGTCTCATTACCCCTTAATTGA